>WAAF01013953.1:39145-139074 GCA_013400475.1 Tricholaema leucomelas
GATGCTTCCTCCCTGGAGGCGTTTTAAGCCAGGCTGGATGAGGCCTTGAGCAGCCTGCTCTAGTGGGAGGTGTCCCTGCCTATGGCGGGGGGTTGGAGCTGGATGATCCTTGAGGTCCCTTCCAACCTAAACCATTCTATGATTCTATGATTCTAATATGGGCAAGAAGACATCATCCAAATATGCTCCTTATTACAGCAGACTTGTGTGAATATAATTAGAGTACATGTATTTTTGATTAATACTCTAAGAGGGTAATTCTATGTGGGATATTCAGATAAGAGCAGATGATTAGAATTCTTGTGGCTGTCTTATGTAGCAAACACTTTAAAAGAGACATAAAAACATAATATAATACATTTAAAAAGTGCATTTAGAGAATTTGAAGAGCTTTGAGAGTGGAGATAGATAGAAAAGGTTTCATTCCAATTAATGTTCAGGGGTGATCTCATTGATGTCTACAACTACCTGAAAGGAGGTTGTAGCCAGGTGAGGGTTGGTCTCTTCTGCCAGGTAACCAGCAACAGCACAAGGGGACACAGTCTGAAGTTGTGCCGGGGGAAGTATAGGCTGGATGTTAGGAGGAAGTTCTTCCCAGAGAGAGTGATTGGCATTGGAATGGGCTGTCCAGGGAGGTGGTGGAGTCTCCATCCCTGGAGGTGTTCAAAAAGCCTAGCTGAGGCACTTAGTGCCATGGTCTAATTGACTGGATAGGGCCGGGTACTAGGTTGGATTGGATGATCTTGGAGGTCTCCTCCAACCTGGTTGATTCTATGACTCTATGTTGCTTATTCCAATAATGACTGCAGTAGAGTTCTCTTCCCCCTGAAATGGCTCTTTGTAACCACTCAAAGTGTTTAGCATGAAAGTTCATCCTGAAACACTCAATGCAGTCTAACACATTGCCACCATCTGGTGACACACAGCCTTCAAATGGCAGGATATACTCCATTCATATCACCCTGTCAAGACATTCAGGCTGGCTGCCCAACACCATCCATCCATCACCTGAACTCTCTCTCCCAGAGAAATCACAGATTTCTCTGACTGCAGGACCATCACCACGAAGCAATACTCCTCAGAAAACTCAGGGTAATAAATCACTGGCTTCTTTCCCTCCTTGCTTCTTCAAAAAATAACTAACCTAGCAAAACTTCTTCATCCCAGAGAGTATTTGGGAATCTGCTGCTAAATTTGATAAGGTTTTTACTGAGCTGGTGAGGGTGAGCTTTACTCAGCTAGTTCTTGACATTGAGTACAGAGCACCTAATGAGATGGATAGAATTTAAAATATGGTCTATTTCATGATTAATCGTCATGAAGAATGATGACAGATAGTCTGCCCCTCCACAGTCACACAGAAATCATGGGAACACACCCGTGGAGATTATTGCAGGACACATCTGGAACACAAACCCTATGAGGAGAGACTGAGGGAGCTGGGGTTGTTTAGCCTGGAGAAAAGGAGGCTCAGAGCAGACCTCATTGCTGTCTACAACTACCTGAAGGGAGGTTATAGCCAAATGGGGCTTGGTCTCTTCTGCCAGGCAACCAGCAATAGAACAAGGGGACACAGTCTCAGGTTGTGCCAGGGGAAGTATAGGCTGGATGTTAGGAGGAAGTTCTTCACAGAGAGAGTGGTTTGGGTGGAGTCGCCATCCCTGGGGATGTTCAAGAAGGGACTAGATGGGGTGCTCAGCGCTATGGTCTGGTTGACTGGATAGGGCTGGGTGCTAGGTTGGACTGGATGATCTTGGAGGTCTCTTCCAACCTGGTTGATTCTATTCTATTCGATTCTATTCTATATACCTTATTGTATTCAATACAAGACACCTGCACTTTCACAACTTACTTCACTACGCTGGAGACTGTGACAGATTATGCAAAATTAATAACCTGTATTAATTTTGATATCCAGGTGACTATTGCTAATAACTATGAAGCCTGTTTATTAACATTAAAACTCACCAGAAAACTTATTCACAAGGTTCAAAATGCACAGGTTGGAAATTAATGCACGCAGGGAACGGGCAAAATTAGATCACTTATTTCTTAAAGTCGCAAATGCAAATATTATACTGGAAGAGCCTTTAACTATTGACTCACAAAGTATACATCAGACAGTACCCAAAGCACATGGAGTGGTTGCTGTTGGAATTTCCCAGGCTGTTTTCTCAGGAAGCTGTGACTTACAGAAAATGAGACCTTACAACACGCAGGTTGTTATCAGGAAAGATATGTTTAATCAGCACTCGGTGACAAAGGGGGGCCCTCCTCCAAAGCCCTTTCACAACCTCAACTTGGTCAGCTTAAATATTTATGCTACAAAATCATATATATTCAGTACAGGGGGAGGGTTATCACACTCAGTTCTGGGAATAGGTGGAGTTACTAATTAGTTCCTGGAACTCAGTTCCATAGTGTCCCACCTCTTCACACATGCTCATTGCCACCTGGTGGGTGCCTTTTGGGGTCTTTGGAAGGAAGGTCTACATCTTTTACAGACTAACCTCTCTACCTTTTGTCCACCTGGCATCAGTTGTGAGTCACATTCTTGGCTGGAGTCTCCAATGTTCTCATCTTTGAATTCAGTATTCTTCTTCTTCATGAGAGGGTTTTGAGTCCCCCTCAAGCTTAACCCACTTCCTTTGTGTTTATCTGATTGACGATGCTTTGTGCCAGTGCTCACACAGTGAATGATTCAACTAGGTTCCTACACTCTATGTTCTCTAGACCTTTTCCCATATCAGCTGGGAGTTTATAGCCTAGTTTCTGACCTGCTTCCTCTGGACAATCTGTGTATCTCCAAGACTTCCCTTCTTGACAGGAGACTTCAGAGAGGCAGGCAGGATGCAATGTGGTGTGCAGTCTTGCAACGATGTCACGCTGGCTATGCAGGCCGATCGCATGCAGGCATTTACTGGTAAGCATTCCAGGCAATTCAGGATGCAAATGAGGCAGCAGCAGCCCTGTGCTACCTGCTTGTCCGTTTTATCAATATCCATTCCGAGACTAATGGGGCATCGGACATAGATTGGCCAATCAGAATGGCACTTTGCCAAGCTTCACCATATTAGGTGGCGCCAGGGCTTTCACTCTCCCCTCCCATGGTTGCTTCCTCCAGCACAGAAGGAGGGGGAGCAGGGGAACATGTCTGAGCAAACCAGGGCATGGATAAGCCCATGTTTGGCCTATCAGGCCTACCACCACAGAGACGCGATATTAATGATCAACAGGAGCCCTCTGTGTCTGCAGAACAGCAATATGTGCAAAACACTATGACATAATGTGCTAGTTTGAAGCTAGCTAGAATGTTTTGGTGAGAAGGACTAGATTACAGGCTGTGAAAGGAAAACAATGGTGATGTCTGCTTCCCTCATAGGCTTGCTGAGATGTGTAAGAACAAGAATCCAAACATAGATATGGCACTTCTCCTGACAGGGAGCTCCGAGTTGCATCTCTCTCTAAGCTCTCTGCCATCTCTCTGATTAATCCCCTTTGTTTTCTAATCCCCTGGCCAAACCTCCGTTCTTCCTTGGGACTGGGGTAAGGTTGAGGGGCAGGGGGGAGGTGGAAGGGTTGATAGATGCCTCTCCGGGGGTGTCGGGTTTTTTAAAGGGCTGTTGTGTTTCTGTGTTACCTTTTACCTTGTATATTTCTGTCTATAACTGTATATACTGTAAATATCTGCTTGTGTATGGAGCTAAGCTGTAAATATAAGCTTCATTCAATTTCCAGAGCTGGCTGAGCCTAGTCTGGGTGATTTCCAAAGTGTGGTGGGGTGGGAGACACCCAAACCTCCACACATAACCATGGAATTATCTAGGGAACTGAATATAAAACTGTGAGAGAATTTTGGAAGCTTTCATACCTGCACATGTGAAGGCAGGGCTTGAACAACCTGCTGCCCGCAACTGTCCACAACAAAGAATGCTGACACGTAAACCAGTTCCAGTGACTCACCACCCTCGTGGTGAAGAACTTCCTAACATCCAACCTGAACCTACACACTTCTAGTTTTGCTAATTTTATCTTGTTTAGTTGAGACAGCAATTGCCAAATCAGGTTAAGCAGTGGCTAAAATTCATGTTTTCTTCTTAGCTACAATTTGTGGAAAGAAGAAATACAATACAGTTTGAATTTTCTATGACTCCAGAATAAAATGTTGTGGAAGAAAACACACACAAAGCAACACTCAAGACCTTAGACTGTAAATAAAATTCACAACATTTAGTCACTGTCGGGATAAACATTGCACAGTTACATTAAAACCAGTTTTTACAGTCAGCAAACAGAACAGAAACACTGAACAACTGGACTAACAGCAAATTATTGACATCACTGTAGGCAGTGTTACTGTGTTCCTCTTTCTGCTCATAAAAAGTTTTGGAGTGTAACAAGGGCTCTTTCCAGCCAGCAATCCCATGGCTAAGCCTTCTCCACACCACTGCTTTCACCTCCCTCACTGAAAAGACAGGCTTTCAGAAAGCAAAGCACATTCATACTAGAGGTGCCAGGTGATGAGAAGCTCAGTATGAGCTGGCAATGTGTACTTTCAACCCAGAAACCGACCATATCCTGGGCCGCTGCCCCAGCAGTGTGGGCAGAAGATAAGGAAGACAATTCTGCCCCTCTGCTCTTTTGTGACCCCACTTGGAGTCTTGTGTCTAGCTCTGCAGCCCCCAACACAAGAAGGACATGGAACTGTTAGAGCAGGACCAGAGGAGGCTGCAAAGATGATTGGAGGCTGGAGCACATCTGTTATGAAGATAGGCTGACAGAGTTGAGGTTTTTCAGCTTGGAGAAGAGAAGGTTCCATGGAGACCTTCTAGCAGCTTTCCTGTACTTCAAGGAGGCTGCAAGAGAGCTGGAAAGGAATTTTTGACAAAGGCATGGAGCGACAGGACAAGGAGTAATGACTTCAAACTGGAAGAAGTTTGGATGAGACATGAGGCAAAAATTCTTCCCCATGAGGGTGGGTGGTGAGGCATTGGAACTGTTTGCCCAGAAAAGCTCTGGAGGCTTCAAGTCTGGAAGTGTTGAAAATCAGGTGGATGTGGCCTTGATCAAGCTGGTCTAATAGGGGATGTCCCTGCCTATAGCAGAACAGTTGGGCTTATATGATCTTTAAAGTCCTTTCTAACCCAAAGGTTAGAAAGATAGAAATGATTCCATGATTTGAACAAGCACAAATTTTTCCATTTTCTTAAACCCAAGTCTGTTCAGTTGGGAAATCACAGGAGTACCTTTCTCAACTGCAGTTTATTCAGGCAGTCTCTTCTGTTGTAACACCACCTACACCCACCAAGACTGGAAATCAGAGAACTGGGATTACTGCTTTCATACCTATGTTAATATGTACGTATGAAGTAAAAGCAAAGACATGTAAAGCAGGTATCACTGAAAGGCAAAATAATATATCATAAGCAACAGTCTTTTTGAAACAGATAAAGCTAATATATTCCACCATTTTCAGCATTGCTAATACGAAAGTATTAGTGGAGACTATTTACAAGGTCTAGTAATGTCAGGATGAGGGGGTAATGGGTTTAAGCTGGAGGAGGGAAGGTTTAGACTGGATGTTAGGAGGAAGTTCTTTACAGTGAGGGTGGTGAGACACTGCAACAAGTTGCCCAGGGAGGTTGTGGATGCTTCCTCCCTGGAGGTGTTTAAAGCCAGGCTGGATGAGGCCTTGAGCAACCTGCTCTAGTGGGAGGTGTCCCTGCCTATGGCAGGGGGTTGGAGCTGGATGATCCTTGAGGTCCCTTCCAACCTAAACCATTCTATGATTCTATGATAAAATAATTAATACCTCTTTGTTTTATACAGAGACAGGAAGACTGTGTTGCCATTTTCCTTTTGGCTCAATTTCAGTTTATTACCTCTTGACATAGCTCTCATCTATGTGTAAAAGTCCTTCCCAAGTCACATTAGGTGGATGACATTTTGTTCTCAGTGCCTCCAAGGTGTACTTGCTTATCTAGTGCTGTTTAATGGGTTTGTGATTCCTTTAAGTTTTAGTCGCTTACTGAAAATAATAGGATTTTTCCCTACCATTCAATATATTGAACTAAACCAAACAAGCTAAGGAATCTCTCAGGAATTGGTATGCAGCTTAGTGCTCATTTTATTGGTGACATTTCACTCAGAGCTCTTCAGTTGTTAACTGAGATCTCGTTACTAGGATCTGCTGGCAGCTAATAATTGATTCTGGTGTTATTTGCCAAAATACAGAACTCAGTCTATGGAATAACCAAAATAAGCTTACTAACCCACTTGAGCTTTATGAGCTTCACTGGGGCTTAAAACGTTCATGCTACTGAAAACACTCTTGAACAAGTATCTTGATAAAAAGAATGTGCATGAAGCTATAAAAATCCTAATTGTTTGGAAAATAACAGCTTTCTTTTAAGTATATTCCTCCAAATGCCATAGAAAATATACCGTTTGGCACCACTGAAGAGTCAGTGGAAAAGAGATTGAGACCCAGAAGCCACTCAAGACATAAAGAGGCTAAATTCAAAAGGAAAAGATAAACTGTAATGGTTCAACTGCAGTGCGAAGTAGAGTGAAGTAGCTTTATTCTGTAACAAATCCTTTAAATAGCTCTTTAAGAAACCAAATTGAAGAAGCACAGTTTGCAGACAGTAAAAGTTAAGCTTGAATACCAAAAGAAACACTACATATTGTTCCCACTGTGTCCTTGGATATGTTGAGTAGATTTGTAATCTCTGATGTGATCTAAAATGGGCCTGGATGTCTGTTCCTCAAAACCTGAAATTTAAAGGTGAACAACCCGTGAAAGTAACAGATGCCATGCTACAGGTGACACAATAAACTACAGCACAGAACTTTCCCATCAGCACAAATAAATCCCTTGTGCAGCTTCACAGGCTGCTGCAGTTGTGGGTAAGTATTTCCAGTTTGGTTTGTGTCTCACATGTGGATAAGCACTGAAAAAACAGCATTACTTCAGCTAATAGGAAACTGTTCAAATCATCATGGCAAATTATATTTGCCTGCACTGGGATAAAAATAAGACAAAAATCCTGCACAATGACTTACTTATTGCTCTGAAAACTGTTAAGTCTTGATGGACTGGAGCTCATGGTGTATTCACAATGGTTAGAGACTATATCTCACACGAGAAATGAATGACAACCTGACAAAAACACAGCATCTCATATAGAACTTCCATTTTAATCTTAAAAAAAACACCCAACATTACATTTGAATAAGCCACTGAACAAGCTCGGGTTCTATGGATGAGACCTTGAGCAGCCTCATCTAGCAGGAGGCATCAATGCAATAGAACAAGGGGACACAGTCTCAAGTTGTGCCACAGGAGGTATAGGCTGGATGTTAGGAGGAATTCTTCTCAGAGTGATTTGCCATTGGAATGGGCTGCCCAGGGAGGTGGTGGAGTCGCTGTCCCTGGAGGTGTTCAGGAAAAGACTGGCTGAGGCACTTAGTGCCAGGGTCTAGTTGACTGGATAGGGCTGGGTGCTAGGTTGGACTGGATGATCATGGAGGTCTCTTCCAATGTGGTTGATTCTATGATTCTGTGAAGGTCCATGACAGGTGGATTGGAACTAGATGATCATTGAGGTCCCTTTCAACTCATTCTGTGATTCTATAATTCTATGATTCTGACTCTAAGATTCTGTGATCCTATGACTCTGTGATTTTATGGTACAAATGTTTGCTTCATTTACTCTTCACTATGAAAGCAATGCAGAAACAGACCAGTTACAGGAGCTGAGTTGCCAGTGCAAATGTCTATAAACCATCAAGGGAGGCAAAGAATTCCCCATGGTGGAAAGTTGAAAGCACTCATCACATTTTTCAGTCCCAGTCCGTGCTAAATAAAGAACTGCAGGGGCAAGAAGGGCACGAAATTATGCCAGTGGGGCTGAAAGTAAGATGTGTGTTGAAACACCATATAGACTACACCACACAGCTTTTTTTTTAACCTGTGGGGGAAATTGGTCATCCTTACAACTCCTAAATTTCTTTTCTGATGAGAACTACAGAAAAATGTGCAATTAAATTATTTTTTTAACCTTTCTTTTGTTTTGTAAGAGTATAAAATGAGAGAAAATTTTCTCAGTTGAACTTTTTTGGTTGGTTGGTTTTAACTTCCCCTTTTGTCTGCACCCAGACTAGAAGTTTTGGAAAAAAAACATTTCAGTGTGATACTATGAAAAGATTGAAGTGAGACAGTAAATAAACTGGCAGAGGAGGCTTCCTGCATGTGACAAATCTTTTATTTCAGTCAGGCACACAGCACCTGCATGAGAATGACACATGCCTTTAAAAAATGGTGTGTAGTGCAAGCATGCAGAGGAAGATAGGTACTGCAATTCATCACGCTGCTCTACCATTTTATCTTCTGAGTGAAGCTAATGGGACCGCTCAGGAGAAGAGAGCTGCACTTTATGGAATGAAAAAGATGAGCTCTTTTTCAGGGAGGGATGACGAAAGTGAGATTTCCACCAACGCTTGTAATTGCACAGAGAACGAGGAACAACGAGTCAGAAGGAGAAGTACGTGATTTCTGAAGAAGAAAGCTGGCATGAATGTGAAACAATTGTTTACTGACTTAGTGATTTTCTCCTTAAGTTCTCCTACCCCAAAATGTAAAGCATTTGAGAATCTAAAGGCTTATTTTTAAAAGGCTTAATTATTATACTGTGATCCCAAATGTGTGCAGATCTTGCGTTAAGCGCAAGATTCAATCACACTGACACAATCCTTTCTGGCCAAGCGCTCTGCACTTTCACATATTGCCATGTGTTCCAAACCTCTCTTTTTCTGCTCTCTCTCCAGCTCTATTTTTTTCAGTTCAGCAGCCTTTCATCCATGTATTTTTTTTTTACTTCTGTGTCCTGTAGCATTCCCTTTCTTGCTTTTCATTTCATTGTGCTATTGACTATCTTGATTATCTCTCCACTAAATCTACATCCACATTCCCCTTTTGACCTTCATCAATAGCCTAGCTGTGAAACCTGAATAAAATTTGCTTTTATTCCTTTAGTGAAACTATTTTTTCTCCTTGGCAGTGTGAAACACTATAGTTTTGGACTCAAATATTCAGAACCATGTTATGAGAAGAGCCACAAGTCTATTAATTCCCTTAATACTAAAATAAGTTAGCAGTCAGAAACAAACGGGTCAAAGTGTAGCTTCCAGTTGTATGTCCTAGGTGAGTGTTTAAGCTTAGGCAGTAAGGCAGCAACAGGAACCTATTCAGCTTTGGTAAGGCCACATCTCAAGTATTGTGTTCAGTTTGGGCACTGCAATGCAAGAGAGATGTAGATGTGCTGCAGTGGGTCCAGAGGAGAGCAACAAAGCTGGGGAAGGGCCTAGAGAATAAATCTTATGAGGAGCCACTGAGTGAGCTGGGGCTGTTTAGTTTGGAAATGAGGCTGAAAGGAGACCTCAATGCTGTCTACAACTAGATGAAGGGACATTGTGGAGAGGCTACTGCTGGTCTCTTCTCACAGGTAATTAGAGACAGAACAAGGGGAACAGCCTCAAGCTGAAACTGTGTAGGTTTAAATTGAATATTAGGAGAAAGTTTTTCCTGGAGCGAGTGATCAGGCACTGGAATGAGCTGCCCAGGGAGGTTGTGGAGTCATCAACCCTGGTTCGTTTGGATGTGGTGTTTAGGGATATGGTTTAAGGTGAATCCTGTAGAGTTGTAGGTTGGACTTGGTGATCCTGAGGGTGTTTTCCAACCTGGATGTTACTGTGATTCTGTGATCCTGTGAAATCACCCACACATCTTTTATGCCCTCTCTACGAAGGTGTTAAAGGCCAGGTTGGATGAGGCCTTCAGCAACCTGGTCTAGTAAGAGGTATCCCTGCCCACGGCAGAAAAGGCTGGAACTAGATGATCTTCCATTTAGACCATTCTATGAATCTATGAATCTATGTGTCGTGGAGGCAGGGAATTAACGTGGCCAAGTCAGGAATTATAAAAACAGAATTATTTTATTTCCCTGGAACCTCACCCCCAAACTATATGCAAAAATTAGTTTAGTTTATTGACAGATTCAGTTTGATCAGGAATTTCTTCCAAAAAAAAAAAAAAAAAGGAGATTATAGACAAAATTAGCTATTTAAGAAGTCAGGAAATGGAAAAGGCCAAGCCATAAACACAGCTTTACCCCACTATCAATCAGGCTGAGCAGAAGATTAAGGGAATAGCAGGTCTTATTCACGGAGGTGAGATAGGCATTTGGCAATGATCCCTTACTGGATTCCTCTGCGGAAACAGCCTTCTGACGCTGCGGGCAATATCCAATAGTGTATCTCCACATAGCAGAATCCCAAGGCGAGGGGCAGAGCTGCCAAACTCAGAAATATCTAGAGTACTTCTTCCACGAGTGGGATGATTATGGAATGATGCTGCCTTCACAGCGGAAGGGGAGTGGCAAAATTGCTAGCGTCCCCCAGGCCGGGAGGCAGCCAGGAAGTTGGCTGCCGATATGGTCCGAGAGGGGACAGTCCAGATGTTGCCAGTGGCTCTCTCAAAGGACCCCAAGGCTTGCCAAGCCTGCAAGTTGGACAGAAGGGTGCAAAAGTGAGGAGAACCACCCAAAGGCAGAGACAGTGTAAAACCCAGAGCAGTGCAAAAAGGTAGGAGCTGTCCAAAAGCAGGGACAGTCCAGTCATGGCAGGAACCTGTCCTGTCAGGCACTCTATCAGGAACTCTTTCTTAATGTGGAAAACTCCCCAGGCGGGGTCCTTTTCTCTTTTCCCTTGCTCTATTTATCCTTTTCTAGACAAAGTGTCGATTTACCCTTTATGCTGGGTATGAAAACTCAGCCAACCACCAGCCTGAATCCAAGGCAGGCTTTCACATGGGTCAGCCCACATGTGGAAAGATGCCTTTTGCTGTTCCCCCTTCAAACCCGCACGGCAGGGGAGGGAAGCAGTTCTCATGCCCTCTTCTCCCGTTCAAACCAATGGAGGGGGAAGGAGAAAAAAGGAATTTGGGGTAGCCCAGGACACTATGAATCTATAGATCTATGAATCCATAAATCTAGCACGGTGAGACAAATTACTTACATGCTATCCAAATTGAAAAAAGGGGGGGAAATGAGCAAAATAGCACTGTCACCAAATAGTTAACATGTAAGGGTAAACATATAGAGAAATCAGTTGCTCATACAAGCAATCTCTATTCAGGCTTCAAGATGAGACATGGAAATAACAATAGGGTTGCTATTCCCAGCTGGCACCTCTCTGTTCTCGCCCTTTCCCTGATGTATTTTTCTACAGCAGATACACAAAATACATTTTTCTTCATTATTTATCACTTTTCAGTGGTACACTACTTGTGGGAAGGAAACAAAAAAAAATATACAATGAACTCTGGACAATAATTCCAGAAAAGAGATTCAGCTGGCAAGGGATGATCAAACCTTGATGCATTTAGCTTTATCCTCAATTAATGCAGATTTCCATAACTGTAATTTTCTTATCTTTGGTGTCTATCAGCCTTGTTTAAAAAGTCTTGAATGAGCAGTGGTATCCAAGGTTGTCTTTACCTGTCCACATGCCTGAAAAGGTGCTGATGGGTTTGAATGAATCCCATTTGTGGTCTGACTGGCAAGCACAATGTGCTGGCATAGAGACCATCAAGATCTTTTTTTCTCATCCATCATCCAATATTCTACTCCTAACATTCTCACTAAACACACTTCTACCAGCCTAGCTGGACCGAGTACAGAAGAAGGCTCTCTGTACAAGGCTCAGATTGGATTTAAGTTACAAAGGAAGATAAATCCCCCAGGGAGCTGAACTGAGGGAAGCTTCACATATCTTTGTGTTTCCACCATCAAGATCTTGTAAGATTCTGTTGACATGGGTTGTCTATGCAGGGATGTAAGAGCTGGAGAGACAGCAGCTGTGAACAGTGAAGGAGGGATGTGCAAGAAGGCTTCAAATCCACTAATTATCAAACTAATAACCAACCATGCAATAACAGAAGCATATCAGCTTTGCACTGCTTTCTGGATTTGCCTGATGTCCTGGGTTTCTTCCCTCAGCATCCCCATCTATATACAGATTCACAGAATAACAGCGGTTTGAAGGGACCTCTGGATATTGTCTAGTCCAAGCCTCAACCAGAATAGGTTGACCTGCAGCAGGCTGCACTGGATGTTGTCCAGGTGGGTTTTGAATGACTCCAGAGAGAAGACTGCAGCCTCTCTGGGCAGGCTGTCCCAGTGCTCTACCACTCTTAAAGAAATTCCTCCTCATATTTAGAAAGAACTTTCTATATTGAAGTTTGTGATCATTACTTATCCTGTCACTGAGCACCACTGAAAAAGATTGACCTCATCGTCCTGACACCTGCCTTTTATGCATTGATAAGATCCTCCTTCAGTATTCTCTTCTCTAAGTTAAAAAGCCACAATTCCCTCAGCCTTTCTTCCTAAGAGAGATGTTCTAGTCCCCTAATCATCTCTGTAGCCCTTTGTTGTACCCGTTTAAGCAGTTCCCTCTCCTTCTTGAACTGTACAACCCGTACATCTACACGACCTCTACACCTCACTGGTAGCTTGTCTGGCAAGATATATACTCTATCCTTACTAAGGTAGTAATTAGATTAGATACATATATCTGAGACACAGATACATACTGGAGGTAAAAGATAGCCTTTTATGTCCTGTTCTTAACCCAATAGATTAACAGCTGCTCTTTAATTCTTTTCTGTTGGCCATATGGTACAGTACACTTCTGGAATTGGAGTTGTAAAGCTGTAATGAAGGTCTCTACAATTTTGTTACTTTCAAGATCTATTAGGTAGACATCATGTCTCTATCCACAGTTTCTAAAATCCTGCTTGGGAAGTGATAGCAACTAAATTTCAATAGAAATTCCAGCATAAATTTTCAGAAGTTGAGTTCCAGCTGTGTTTGCAACTACCAAGTCAAATCTGCTGAGAAAAGCTGGCTATAATTTTGCTCTAAAATATGAAGACAATTACTAGGCAAAATTAAATCAAATTAGGCACAAAACCAAGTTCAATATAATATTTTTAATATTACTGTTAAGTAATATTTGAATGATCTTGGAGGTCTCTTCCAACCTAGTTGATTCTATTCTAGCACATTAATAAAAATTGGGAACATATTGAAAAACAAATGACCTAAGACAAAGAAGAAGCAACTCAGATGCTAATAACAGGATCACAGGATCACAGGATGTTAGGGGTTGGAAGAGACCCAAGGAAATCATCGAGTCCAACCCCCCTGCCAGAGCAGGACAATCCTATCTAACACAGATCACAGAGGAACACATCCAGACAGGCCTTGAAAGTCTCCAGAGAAGGAGACTCCACCACCTCCCTGGGGAGCCTGTTCCAGTGCTCTGTGACCCTTACAGGAAAGAAGTTCCCCCTTGTGTTGAGGCAGAGCCTCTTTTGCTGCAACTTACACCCATTGCTCCTTGTCCTATCACAGGGAGCAAGTTAAAAGCGCCTGTCCCACCCCTTCCTGGCCAGCATCCAGATACTTATCAACATTTATCAAATCCACTCTAAGTCTTCTTTTCTCCAGACTAAAAAGCCGCAGGTCCTTCAGTCTCTCCTCATAAGCCATGCCCTCCTGTCCCCTAATCATCCTCATAGCCCTCCATTGAACTCTCTCCAGCAGATCCCTGTCCCTCTTCAACTAGGGGCCCAAAACTGAACACAGTATTCAAGATGGAGTCTCACCAGGGCAGAGTAGAGGGGAAGGAGAACCTCCCTTGATCTGCTGGACACACTCTTCCTAATACACCCCAGGATCCCATTGGCCTTCTTGGCCACAAAGGCACATTGCTGTGCCATGGTTAACTTGTTATCCACCAGGGCCCCTAGGTCCCTCTCCACAGCACTGCTTTCCAGCAGATCACCTCCCAGCCTGTACTGGTAGAGTTTATTATTCCTCCCCAGATGCAGGACTCTGCACTTGTCCTTGTTGAACCTCATCTGGTTCCTCTGTGCCCAGCTCTCCAGTCTGCCCAGGTCTCTCTGGATGGCTGCACAGCCTTCAGCTGTATCAGCCAAGCCTCCCAGCTTGGTGTCATCAGCAAACTTGCTGAGCAGACACTCTGTGCCCTCTTCAATGTCATTGATGAAGATGCTGAACAGGACTGGACCCAGCACTGATCCCATACATGGATATATATAACCATGGATACATATAATCGTGTAAGGGGTTCAGATTAGACATCTATTTAGTCTTTAAAAGGTGAGATGACCAAAACACCTCCAGGCAGTTAGAAATAAAGCTTCAAACAGGGATAGTTTGGGGCAGGTTTAATGTTTATCATGAAACTGCAGATTTAATGTTTATCAAATCAGTGCACACATGCACACACAGATACTGACACGTCATATATATTTTTTTAAATCTAAAGCTATTGCCCAAGAAACCTGCAAAGTCACATTCAAAAATAACTAACTCTTGGGTGAGGGGCATCATTTAACTTTAATCTGCTGTCAAATGACTCGCCATCTATCACGGAGAGGTGGAATGCAAATTTAATTAAGAAGACTGCGGCTCTGGGAATTATTATCACTTCTTCTATCTCCTAAGTATGCTTCAGATCGGAATAAAATCTCACTGTAGAGAGAATATGCATGTAAAAGTGGATGGTTTTCCCAAAAAAAAATCACATAAAAGTCCTTCCCTTTATGGTGTGCTATTTCTATTTTTATTCTCAGACATATTATTGAGATGATTTCCTCCCCCCCCCCCCTTCAAACAAAGAGCTCTGTAAACACACAGCTTGACTCAATAAATTTTGGGTCAAGCTAAATTTTAGCTTGACTAAGTAAGTTTTAAGCTCAGAGGCATATTGTGATAGAATTTTATCTCCAGAAACTTTCACTATAATTATTCTTTCTAGTAACTAGGACAATGTTTTCAGTGAGGAGTTCCTCAGGGGGTTTTGGGGTTGGGTGTTTTTTCCTTTAGTCAGTGTGTCTGGGTTCTGTGCATTAATCACTTTTAAAGACAGACAAAGCAGTTTAAAATAAATGGTTGAAAATGTACACGGGATATTAAAATAAAAAATCTTTAAAATGTCTTTAGGACTTTCTTAGTGCTTTGAATAATGCAGTAATATCAACAGCTTTTAATAAATAAAAGCAATTTCCTTATTCTAGGGTTTTTTGAACATTATTTTAAGCCTGACCTCTAGGCAGACGACACAGGAGTTGCTTCAGACTTGGCTGTCAACTTCCTTTACATTGGGTACCCATTAATTAATTTCAACACCCTGATTTTTTTTGGCAAAGACCTAGAACTCTCAGAGGCACTCTGTGTTTGAATAACCTTGCAGGACTGAAGGCTGAGGGGGGGATTTCTGTTTGCCATTATTTATTAGATGTGCTAATTTCCATTAAAAAAAGGACAAAGACACAGCCGCAGCTCCTTGTCACCATCACTGCACTTGGAAAAAGGAGCAGGTTTCACCGGTTGCTGGATGCATAAACGTGAGACAGTAGGAAGATCAAATTCATTTCATTTCTGCTAAAGCTAGGCTTGTTTTCTCTGTAAAAGAAACGTAACTGGTCTTTCTTTCAAAAGTGCCTGTCTTTTAAAAATGGCTAAAATGTGTATTTAATTGTTCCTAAAATCATAGAATGGTTTGGGTGGGAAACCACCTTAAAGGTCATTGAGTTTCAGCCACCTTGCCATGGGCAGGGACACTTCCCGCTTGCTCATATCCGATCTGGGAGCACTTGCAGGCTTCCACCCTCCACAGCTTCTCCAGGCAACCTGTTCCAGAGCCTCAATACTCTCACAGGGAAGCCTTTCTTCCACAGGTCTCATCAAAATACAGCTTCTTCCAGTCTGAAGCCATTACCCCTTGTCCTGTCACTCCACACCTTTGTCAAAAGTCCTTCCCTAGCTCTCCTGCAGCCCCCCTGAAATACTGGAAGGCTAATAAAAGGCCTCCCAGGAGCTTTCTCTTCTGCAGGATGAACAACCCTAACTCTCTCTTCCTGTCTTCATGTAAGAGGTGCTCCAGCCCTCTGAGCATCTTCATGGCTCTTCTCTGCATTGCACTTGCTCTTACATTTCCACGTCCTGCTTTCATGCAGAGATGGACACAAGACTCCAGATGGGATCTCAGAAGAGCAGAGCAGTGCAGAGCAGAGCAGAGGGGCAGAATGCCCTCCCTCCTCTGCTGCCCACGCTGCTAGGGGTGTAGCCCAGGACATAGTTGGTTTCTGGGCTGCAAGTGCATGCTGCCAACTTATGTTGAACTTCTCATCACCCAGCACCCTCAAATCATTCTCCTCTCTCTATTCATTCTCTGCCCAGCATCTATCTGTGCTTGGAATTGCTTTTGAAAAGAGCAGTTTTCAGCTGTTTAACTGAGATAAATTTGAATATTGACACAACAGGCAGAAACAATTTCATACGAAGTGACCAAACTAAACCTATGCAACCTCTCTTTCTGCAGTGCTTGATCTTATGTCAGTGTAACCTTTATTTGCTTGTTGAAATTGTCACTGAGCACTGAAAAGAGCAAGAACTTTTTTTGGTCTATTTTAATTGCATCACAGGAACATCATTCCTCTTTCTTCACTGCGATTTCCTTTGGGTTCATTCTCCTTCAGCCTCTCCTTTCTGCTGCTGGTGCAATAGAAAATGTGATGTAATGAAGATAATTGATGAAATTATTCATCCACTCATTTATACTGCTAAATGTTTGCATTGTCTAAAGAAGGAGACTGGGTTTGCTTTATTTCCTGCCTTGGAAGGAGGACCTGTGTTGGTGCTAGATTCTAGACCTAGATTCTGTTTTATGCAGACTCGGGCGTGTTTCTGGAATGTCTTTTCTTTGTTTCATAGCTGTTTTGAAGGACGTTTGCAGTCGCACAAGTGCATAGCTAATCAATTAGCAGACCAAATCTGTCCTTTTTTCAATCTTGACATCTTTTTTCCTCAGTTCATCTTCAGCAAGACACCAGCACTGCAGAGTAAATCTTCTGCTGCTTTTGCTATGATGTTGTTTTTTAAGCTGGTTCGTAAAGCAGAAGCCTGTGGTATGAGTAAGGCAGGTATTATGTTCAGAGGAGCTCAAATTTATTCTGTCTGACAAGCATCTGGATTTGAGTCTTAAGTTTTCTAAGAGAACTCATCTTCAGAAGAATTTTTTTTTAAGTGAAAGCTTTGTGGAGTGTGGTTTTTTTTGAGGGACAGATGGGAAATAAAATGTATGAGGTTTAAGGACAATTTTTATTCTCCCATGAAAATAGTAAAAAGAAGTCCTTGACAGCACAAATCCAGACTTTATCACAGTATCACAGTCTCACAGTATTACCAAGGTTGGAAGAGACCTCATAGATCATCAAGTCCAACCCTTTACCACAGAGCTCAAGGCTAGACCATGGCACCAAGTGCCACGTCCAATCCTGCCTTGAACAGCTCCAGGGATGGCGACTCCACCACCTCCCTGGGCAGCCCATTCCAGTAGCCAATGACTCTCTCAGTGAAGAACTTTCTCCTCACCTCAAGCCTAAATTTCCCCTGGCGCAGCTTGAGGCTGTGTCCTCTTGTTCTGGTGCTGGCTGCCTGAGAGAAGAGAGCAACCTCCTCCTGGCCACAACCACCCCTCAGGTAGTTGTAGACAGCAATAAGGTCACCCCTGAGCCTCCTCTTCTCCAGGCTAAACAATCCCAGCTCCCTCAGCCTCTCCTCGTAGGGCTGTGCTCAAGGCCTCTCCCCAGCCTCATTGCCCTTCTCTGGACACGTTCAAGCATCTCAATGTCCCTCTTAAACTGGGGGGCCCAGAACTGAACACAGTACTCAAGGTGTGGTCTAACCAGTGCAGAGTACAGGGGCAGAATGACCTCCCTGCTCCTGCTGGCCACACCATTCCTGATGCAGGCCAGGATGCCATTGGCTCTCTTGGCCACCTGGGCACACTTCTGGCTCATGTTCAGGTGGGTATCGATCAGCACCCCCAGATCCCTCTCTGTCTGGCTGCTCTCCAGCCACTCTGACCCCAGCCTGTATCTCTGCATGGGGTTGTTGTGGCCAAAGTGCAGCACCCTGCACTTGGACTTATTGAACGTCATCTCCTTGGACTCTGCCCATCTGTCCCGGCAGTCGAGGTCCCGCTGCAGAGCCCCCATTTATGCTAAATGCTGAAAGTAATATTTGAAAAGGAAGAAGAAGAGGTCAGTCTAAAACCTTCGAGAATGACTGATACGCTCCACCTGACAGACAGCACTTGAGGCTATACTGAATTTAGGCGAAAAAGAGGCTGCAAGTTACCCAGGAGATAATGAGACAGAATACTGAGGGAGGAAATTCCAAAAAAGAAATAAAAGTCCATTGAATAAAAACAAAAGAAAAGAAAAAGCAAAACATATTGTTATGGAGGCAGGGAATTAATGTGGCCGAGTCAGGAGTTTATTAAAAAAAATAGAGTTATTTTATTTTCCTGAAAACCTGCCCCCAAAACTATACACAGAAATTAATTTAGTTTAACTAGCAGGTTCAGTTGGTTGAGAAGATCTACAGGGATACCACAGGTAGATTTGAGTGTTTTGGAAGTCAGAAGTTGGAAAAGGCTTAAGCTATTAAATACAGCGTCCCCCTTATTAATATAAGGCTGAGCCAAAGTTACTCACAGATGAGTCAGGCTGGCTTGAATGGAAGGGCAGTCCAAATGCTTGTCCCTTCATTGTCTTTCAGAAGCCTATGAGAGCCATTAAGAGCTATAAAGATGCATAAAGGGGGTGCTTAAGGTGAAGCCTTCCAAAGCAGAGACAGCCCTGTCCCTCAGGAGCTTGTCTTTCAGAGCGCCAGAGGCTCCTTCTGCAGAAGCTATGCAGGCAGGGGAGAACTCCAACGCAAGAACGAACTCCAAGGCGGGAACCCCAAGGCAGGAAGTCCCCCCAACATTTATACCCTTCCTAGACAAAGGGCTGAGTTACCACTTCCTAGGCGCAAAGACCACAGCCAATCCCCAGACGATTCCAGCGCGGGCCCTGCACGGGGCACCCCTCGTGCCAGAAGGGTCTCTTGCTCACCCCCACTTCACACCTGTAGGGCAGGGGGGAGAAACAGGTCTTTCCATGCCTATTTCTCTCCCATTCAAACCACTGAGGGAGAGGAATTTTGGGGTACACAGGACTCCAGGACGCATATATTAACATTTTAAAAGTGACATAAGCATTTCTCCTAATTACTCCTTTTTTTAGTCTTGTACCTCCTTATATTAGTTCAATACTTTCCCTGAGTATCCTTTTCTTTAATATGCAGAGTCTTCAGCATCAAATAATAGAAGCTTTTTATTCTGGGGGGTTTTTTTTGTATGTTCAGTGTTGCTTTAATGTACTTTTTAAGACGCATGATTTACATTGGTGTGAGTCCAATGTAACTATGTGGTGAATAGAATAGAATCAACCAAGTTGGAAGAGACCTCCAACCTATCACCCAGCCCTATCCAGTCAACTAGACCATAGCACTAAGTGCCTCATCCAGTCTTTGCTTGAACACCCCCAGGGACGGTGACTCCACCACCTCCCTGGGCAGCCCATTCCAATGGCAAATCATTCTCTCTGTGGACTGGTGTTAGCATAAGACAAGAGTAGAGTGAGGAACATCCAGGCTGCCGATAAAAAGTTGAAAGACCATGGAACTTTCACAGTACTACAGTAGTTAAAATTTTGCTTGATGCCACATTGGCTTTTCTTATGTTAAGGGTTAGGTCTTGTCTGGTCACCAATCAAGTGACAGAGACTCTCCTTGAAGCCCTCTGCCTTTCCAAAGGGAAGAGAGACTGATGGGTTGGGAAAGAAACTAAACCAATTGTAATGAAAACTACAAGAAGAAATTGAAAATGATACAAATAGATACAAACCAATATGGAACCCAACTTCAAATATCAATTACTCACCATTACCACTGATGTTGTGACAGAAGTCCCAAAGTGGACTCAGCAGCAGATGGGAAGCAGATTCAGGGATCTGGATTCTGGAATTGGATTCAGGAACTCACAGACCATGATTAAACATAGAACAGAGTCCTTCTCTGACAGCAGCCATCAAAGAAGAGAACTTGCTCCCGGTGAGCCTTCAGTTTTACACTGAACATACCATCCATGAGGTGAAATCCCTCCTTGGTCAGTTGAAGGTCACATGGAGTGTCTGCTCCTCCTCACAACTGCAGCCTTTTCCTGTGCAGCCCAAGGTGATACTCAAGATGTAGCAATGTCCTTGGTCTGCAGCCCTAATTCTCTTGCCCTTGCTCTTGGCACTAATTCTCCCCATATGCATTTTCCCTGATCACTGCTGGCCCTGTCTGTGCAAACCTTCCCTGAGCTGCATAAAGCACTGGTCCTGAGCAGAGACTGAGCTGGGAAGAAAAAACACTGAGCAGAATCAGTGCTGGGCTAGCCTAAACCAGGACATCTTACTAAACAGAGATGCTCACTTTATTCTATTTAAGAAATGAACATTTTCTGCCCCAGATACATGACCTGAAAGGCCCCTGAGAATGCTCTCTAAAATTTCTGACAGTGGTTGATGACATTCCAAATAGATTGCTGGTTCCAGTTCTTCATAGATGGATTATTCACAGAACCATAGAATCATAGAGTCGACCAGGTTGGAAGAGACCTCCAAGATCACCCAGTCTAACCTAGCACCCAGCCCTAGCCAGTCAACTAGACCACAGCACTAAGTGCCTCAGCCAGTCTTTTCTTGAACACCTCCAGGGATGATGACTCCACCACCTCCTTGGGAGGCCCATTCCAATGGTGAATCACTCGCAGCACTGAAGCCCAAGAAGAAAAACTCAAACAATTCCAAGCTGGATCTTCTACCAGAAGGAGCACACAGGCTTAAACAAGCTCTGCCTTCAAAGAATGTTTTTTCTGGATGTCAAGAGTTAGTGGAGACAACAGCTCTTACAGAAAGAATCTGAAATGTGGAGGTCAGGGCTCTTTACAAACTGGAAAAGTGGTGGCGTGAAAGGAAATGTTGCTTTTATTCACAACCTCTGCTGTGATACTTGTTTCAGATGTTAGGATCCTGGTTTTGGCTTTGCTCAAGTGTGTCTGGGCTGTCTGGTTCAAAGATCACATTTTAAAAGTGTTATTCTTCTGAATAAGTTGTTTTTTTTTCAGAGAAAACATTCAAGCCCCAGTAGGGCTGTTGGTTCCCCACGCTTTCCAGAGTAAAAGGAAATAAATCTGTAAATCAGAAGTGTGGTCTCCAAGTAACCACAGTTAGGAATTATACCAAGTCTTAATATGATGATTATGTACCCTGATCTAGGGTCAGGTGTCCCTGCCCATGGCAGGAGGGTTGGAAATAGATGATCTTTGTGATCCCTTCCAACCCTGACTGATTCTGTGTAGAGAAAGAAGACATTTTGAATTATAGGTTGGAAGAGGCCTTAGAGATCATCTGTTCCAATCTCCCTGCTATGAGGAGAGACACCTTTCATCTAGAATTGGTTTCTCAAGGCTCACTCAACTTGGCCTTGAACACCTCAAGAGAGGGACCATCCACAATCTCTCTGGGTAATCTATTTCAGAGCCTCACCACCCTCACACCGAAGAGCTACTTTCTGAAATCCAGTCCAAACCTTCTCCCTCTCAGTTTTAAACCATTCCCTCTTTGTCCTGTCCTTAGACACCCTTATGAAATATCCCTCTCTACCCTCCTGTCAGTTCCCTTCAGGTTTTGAAAGCCAAAAGCAGAACTCCATGCTGATATTTACTGTCACTTAGAGTTATTTGTTTCTGGGTTTAAATTTAGAAAAGGCTTTCAATGTAAACGCTCTTTGTTTAACTCCAAGAACATCAAGTTTTCCCAAATACTCAAGCAGGTATCAATAGGTAAACACCAAGCATGAGGTCATTCCACGGCCTTTAAATGAGGACATGAAATCATTGTTGATTCTGATGGGCCCCAGTTTGGCAAGATACTAAATTTAAGCAGTTAGACCACACGAAATGATCCGAGACAGACGAATTTCATGATTATTCAGCGGGAGCAATTTGGTAGTTGTTAATTGCTATCAGGGGACATAGAGACCATGCCTCTCAAATGGGCAAGCTCTCCTGAGGAGAAATACTGCTAGCATAAGGCTTTTCTGCACACACACTGATTAAATGAACCAATTAATTAAGTGCTCACATGTGAATTACCATGCGCCCAGAGTTAGGGGGAGCATTCAGCAAGAGTAGCAAACTGAGGAGGCAATTGCAAGTCAGGAAAAGAGCCATGGCAGGTGTCAGAGCCTTCCACCACTGGGAGAGTTAATTTCCTCCCTCATATCCTTTTGCTCTGCTGACCACAGGCAAAGCTAATGAGCCTGCTACTCACTGCACTACATACAAATAAGGAGCAAATAAGTACTCCTCCTTGAGTGGGTTCATGGCAATAATCATCATGTCATTGATAATTACTCAGTTACCAAGTCAGAAATAAATTCCTGAAGCTGCCTTTGAACATCTCTGCCTTCCTGAAAAAACTATTCTTCCATTCTAAATTCACTTATCTTGAACAACATATTTCGCTCCAGAACCAAGCTCTTCCCCATTTTACCTTCACTTAGAAGATCTTCTAAAAAAATAAAACCTCTTCAGTCTGGCCACAGTTTATTTACAAGTCAAAACTTGTCTCTGTATCATTCTTCTTTAAAGCTTCTCTTTCCCCCCGTAACATTTTTGCATCCACCACAGACACATATTAATGGCTTTTTATGAGGAGCAAAACATTGATTGTCCAATCTCAAGGACAATTTTCAGTGAAGATCAGACAGAGTGTGGGGCCAAATCCTCAGTTAAAGTGACTGCTGATTGATGAAAATCATAGAATAATAGAATCAACCAGGTTGGAAGTGACCTCCAAGGTCATCCAGTCCAACCTAGCACCCAGCCCTATCCAATCAACTAGACCATGGCACTAAGTGCCTCATCCAGGCTTTTCTTGAACACCTCCAGGAATGGCAACTCCACCACCTCCCTGGGCAGCCCATTCCAATGGCAGATTGAGAAGTTAAGTTGAAAAGCTCAACATGAGTTGGTAACGCGAGCTACAGCCCAGAAGCCAACTGTGTCCTGTCACAATCGAGGATCCCATGCCAACCCTGGACAGATGGGGGGTGTGCTAAGATTCAGAAATTCCCTTGGAGTAAATTAAAGCCAATCAACACCAAACAGCTGAGGAGCTGGATTTCACAGTCTCACAGTATTGCCAAGGTTGGAAGAGACCTCATAGATCATCAAGTCCAACCCATTACCACAGAGCTCAAGGCTAGACCATGGCACCAAGTGCCACGTCCAATCCTGCCTTGAACAGCTCCAGGGACGGCGACTCCACCACCTCCCTGGGCAGCCCATTCCAGTGTCCAATGACTCTCTCAGTGAAGAACTTTCTCCTCACCTCAAGCCTAAACTTCCCCTGGCGTAGCTTGAGGCTGTGTCCTCTTGTTCTGGTGCTGGCTGCCAGAGAGAAGAGAGCAACCTCCTCCTGGCTACAACCACCCCTCAGGTAGTTGTAGACAGCAATAAGGTCTCTCCTGAGCCTCCTCTTCTCCAGGCTAAACAATTCCAGCTCCCTCAGCCTCTCCTCATAGGGCTGTGCTCGAGGTCTCTCACCAGCCTCGTTGCCCTTCTCTGGACACATTCAAGCATCTCAATGTCCCTCTTAAATTGAGGTGCCCAGAACTGGACACAGTACTCAAATTTTGTCAGAGCAAACAAGAGCTTTCAGTAATAGACCAGAGGAGAAAGGAAATGGGGGGGGAAAGGAGAAGGAAAAAGACAGTTAAGAACTCAAAGAGAAAGAAAGATATTCCCAGTCCTTGGATACAGAATCCAAGTCCTTCGGTGGCAATTGTACATCCCAGGGGTCTTCTGTGGTAGAGGCAACATATGGACCCCAGAAGCAGTGGTCCTTTTATATGGAGGCAGGCAGCCTCTGCAAATCACAAAGGCAGGTGTGCCCCAGGCCCCTGAAGGCATGGTGCTGTTACACACAGTTTTAAAGAGGGAATTCCACCTCTGCAGGAATTGTCTCTTTTCATCGCTAAGACATCAGCTCTCCTCCTCAGTTTAAAAGCCATCACCCAGTCTATTCAAGAATAGATATGTCACACTTTGTTCGAGACACTAGACTCATTATGGGCTATTAGTTCTGCCCTGCCACATGCATTGTTTTGAGACAATAGAGTCATTATGTGCTATTAACCCAGTCCAGCCATGTGCATTCTTTTGAGACAAGAGAGGACTGGGCTATCACACATCCACAGCAGCATGGTCAGCAAACAGAGGGAGGAGATTCTGTCCCTTTGCTCTTCTCTGCTGAGACTCCACCTGGAGTGTCTGTTCCAGTTCTGGAGCCTCCAACACAAGAACGACATGGAACTATGGTCCAGAAAGGGGCCATTAAGTTGTGCAGTGGGCTGAAATATGGCTGCTATAAAGACAGGCTGAGAGAGGTGGGGATGTTCAGCCCAGAGAGAAGTCTCCATGGAGACCTTCTAGCAGCCTTCCAGTAATCAAAGGGGACATGGAGGAGAGCTGGAGATGGACTTTTGACAAAGGCATAGAGTGACATGACAAGGGTATTCAATCTGGAAGAAGCTGGATTTAGATGAGACATGAGAAAGAAATTCTGCCCCATGTGAGGGATGAGGCACTGGAACAGGTTGCCCAGAGAAATTGTGGAAGCTCCGAGCCTAGAAGCAAGGTTGGATCATTCTTTGATCAAGCTGGTGTAAGTTCAACAAGACCAAGTGCAGTGGCCTGCATCTGGGTCAGGGCAAGCCTAAGCACAAACACAGGCTGGGCTGTGACTGGCTGGAGAGCAGCCCTGAGGAGAGGGACTTGGAGGTGCTGGTGGATGAGAAGCTCAACATGAACCAATAGTGTGCACTTGCAGCCCAGAGGGCCAACCAGATCCTGGGCTGCATCAGGAGAAGTGTGGCCAGCAGGCTGAGGGAGGTGATTCTCCCCCTCTACTCTGCTCTGGTGAGACCCCACCTGGAGTACTGCATCCAGTTCTGGAGCCCCCATTACAAGAAGGATATGGATGTGCTGGAGTGTGCCCAGAGAAGGGCCACTGGGATGATCAGAGGGCTGGAGCAGCTCTGCTATGAGGGCAGACTGAAAGAGTTGGGCTATTCAGTCTGGAGAAGAGGAGGCTCTGAGGTGACCTTGTGGCCTTTCAGTATCTGAAGGGGGCCTACAAAAAAGATGGGGAGAGACTTTTCAGGATATCAGGTAGTGACAGAACTAGGGGGAATGAAGCAAAATTAGTTTCAGGCTGGATGTGAGGAAGAAGTTGTTCAACATGAGAGTGGTGAGAGCCTGGAATGGGTTGCCCAGGGAGGTGGTTGAGGTCCCATCCCTGGAGGTGTTTAAGGACAGACTGGATGAGGCTCTGGCTGATCTGGTCTAGGGTAGGATGTCCCTGCTCATGGCAGGATGATTGGAACTGGATGATCTTGTGGTCCCTTCCAACCCTGAACTGATTCTATCATTCCAAGAAGAAGCTATTCCTGTCCATGACAAGGGGATTGGAATCAGATGATCTTTGAGGTTCATTCCAGCCCAAACCAATTTTTGGTTCAATGAATGCAATTTTCCACGTATGAATCAGGAATTAAAGAGCAGAATAAACAAAGCCTGAAGACTTAGGTCAAAATGCTGTCTTTGTCATAGCACTTGATATCACAGATAGTCAGATCCAAACCCATTTAAAATGAATAAAACTTCATTTTGTCTTGATAGTAGTTTCCTTTTGCTTGTTTTCAGAAAGCTCAACCAGGATATTACAGCTCTGCTATCTGCCATTAAGCTGACCCACAGACAACTAAGGTGTGTTTGTCTGTATCCCACCAAACCACATTGACTTAACTTCTTGTATTTACCTCCCTAAAGTGCTGCTGACATGGAACAAATCACCTCTCCTGTCAGACTTTAAGAATTAAGAGCCAGGATACCTTAACACTACAATTCTAAACCTGTTAAGGATCCTTTTTGACAATATAATAACAGAAACAATGCTACTACATATTACAGAACGACAGAATTAACCAGCCTGGGAAAGATCTTTGAGATCATTGGGCCCAACCTATCACCTTGGTCTGGATGATCTTGGAGGTCTCTTCCAACGTGGTTGATTCTATGAATGCCAGGGGAAAAAAAAAAAAAAAGGGAAAAATAAAAAGACCTGCAGTGACAGGATGAGGGCAATGGCTTCAAACTGGACAAGAACAGATTCAGATTGGATGTTAAGAACAAGTTCGTCACTGTGAGGGGAGTGGAACACTGCAACAGGTTTCCCAGGGAGGTGATTGGGGTCTTTTCCCCAAAGATATTCAACAAGAGGCTCGACAGGGCTCTGGGCAACCTGATCTAGTTGAGGATGTCCCTGCTGACTGCAGAGGGGGTTGGACTAGATGACCTTTGGAGGTCCCCTCCAGCCCAAACCATTCTATGATTCTATGACCTAACCCTTCTAATGAACTAAACCCTGTCACTAAGTGCCTCGTCCAGCCTCCTTTTAAACATCTCCAGGGAAGGTGACTTCACCTCCCTGGGCAGCCCATTCCAATGCTAATCACTCTT
This sequence comes from Tricholaema leucomelas, assembly GCA_013400475.1. Taxonomy (NCBI): domain Eukaryota; kingdom Metazoa; phylum Chordata; class Aves; order Piciformes; family Lybiidae; genus Tricholaema lacrymosa; species Tricholaema leucomelas. Next base: position 65,762 of record WAAF01013953.1, read on the forward strand.
TCTGTGAAAAACTTCTTCCTAAAGTCCATTCTAAACCTGCCCTAGCAATGTGAGACTGTATCCTTTTGTTCTGTCACTGGGAGCCTGTAAAAAGAGCCCGACCCCCACCCAGCAGTTGAAGAGAGCAATAAGGTCCCTTCTGAGCCTCCTCTTCTCCAGGCTGAACAACCCCAGCTCCCTCAGCCCCCCTCCTAGGGCTGTGCTCCAGCCCCCTCACATCTAAAGTCTCTGTTCTATTTTGTGGGTCTCTTTGTTCCCCATAGAAACATATCAGCTACCAAAACACACCCTCGGACTGTGTCCTGTTGAGAACCGACAGGCAGCCTATGACTGACCGCTGCACTTCAACTGCTCAGCTCCTAGCTTATTGCAGAAATGCTTGTTATTAGTCCCTTGGTGTACGACCTTCCATGCTGGGCTATTGAATTTCATCCCATTTCTATTACCTGAGTCCTCAGGGTCACCCAATAGACCTCTTGGCTATATCACTCAGCTAACGATCCCAGCCGATTTGTCTCTTGTTCTCATTTCTGTGAGCTTTCCCTTCTTGCCCAGCACTTCCTGACTCAAAGACTCACCTTTTAGCAAGGCCCATCACTTTTAATTCAGGTCAGTTTTTCTCTAGCAAGTTCTCAGAGTAGAGACTGATAACCTCACACACATTTCAGTCTCAAAGTTCTCACCTATGTTTACAGGGGAAAAATAATTAAGAAAATATTCATATTTTTCTAAGACAATACAATGGGAATAAGTTTTTTTTTGGGGGGGTTTCTTTTAAATAGAAATGGAAAATAAATAGAAATGGAAAAGCAGAAGATGATCTATTAGAGAGTGGCAATCCTTATTGCCACTTATATGTCCTATATAGAGGACATAGATGATCAGAGGGCTGGAGCAGCTCTGCTATGAGGACAGGCTGAGAGAGTTGGGGCTCTTCAGCCTGGAGAACAGAAGGNGCACAGATCAATAGCCTTACTTAAATTTTATCTGATAGTAAAAAGTTATTGCTACACTGAACTTGTTAGGAAGAATTTCTTCCCCATGAAGGTGGGAGGCACTGGGACAGGTTGCCCAAAGAAGCTGTGGAGATTCCAAGGCTGAAAATGTTGAAAGGCAGGTTAGATGGCACCTCGAGCGAGCTGGTCTAGCAGGAGGTGTCCCTGCCTGTGGCAGGAGGTTGGAACTACATGATCCTGAAGGTTCCTTTCAATCCAAACCATTCTGTGATTCTATGATTCTGTGATTCAAGAAGGTAAAGATTTATGCATAGAGCTTTCCTACTTCCAATCCCATAGCAATTTCTTAGTTTGTCTTAGTTTCAATGTTCCCAATGATGGGAATTCCCATCTATGAGATTAAATATTTCATGTTAATCTGGTTTACCACTCCAGAAAGGTCCACAATGTGTGATAGGCAGCTAGCTCCTCCTCCCAGGTAAGGACAGTTCCTTTCTTTTCCTGCTGAAGACACAGCCCTATGAAGTTTTATCAACACTACAAACCACCTGATCTTCACTCTGAGGCATATTTAATGTTCAAAAATCTGTGACTAGCACATAACAAAGCAGTGAGCTTAGGTTAGCCTTCTACCTTTTTTTCCTTACTGTTAGTAATGATCCAAAATAGTCCAACTGATGTAACACAATGAGAATCACAGAATCATAGAATGGCTTGAGTTGGAAGAGGCCACAAGGATCATCTAGTTCCAAATCCCCTGCCACAGGCAGGAACACCTCCCACTAGACCTCATCCAGCCTGGTCTTAGAAATGCCATAGAATCATAGAATCAAATCATTTATGTTGGAAAGAACCTCTGAGATTATCAAATGCAACTGTTGGCCTGACACTGCCACCGATAAAAGATGTCCCTAAGTGCCACATCTACGCACCTTTTTGATACCTCCAGGGATGATAACTCAAGCACTGCCTGGGACAATGTGTTCCAGTGCTTGACAGCCCTTCAAAGAGAATTTTTACCTAATGTCCAAGTTAAACCTCCCCTGGAGCAACTTGAGGCCACTTCCTCTTGTCCTCTTACTTGTGACTAGGGAGAGAAGACCAACCCCCACCTATCTCCAACCCCTTTTCAGGGAGTTATAGAGAGCAATGAGGTTTCCCTCAGCCTTCTTTTCTCCAAACTAAACAAATCCAGTTGCCTCAGCTGCTCTTCACCAGACCTCTTCTCCAGACCCTTCACCAGCATTTTAGCCCTTCTCTGGCCATGCTGCCACACTTTAATGTCCTTCTTGTGGTGAGGCCCCCAAAACCGAATCCAGTATTTGAGGTGCAGCCTAAGCAGTGCTGAGTACAGGGGGAAAATCTCTGCCCCGGTCCTGCTTCTGGCCTCAAGTAGCACACAAATAATAATTTCCTGAAACGTTTAGCACATCACTGCAATATTTAATGAGCAATCAGCTTAAGAGAAGTTAATGATACAGACTTCAACAAAACTGTAGCCATTAAAAGCCAGTTACAGATAAATAAGACACAGAGGCATCAATTCATCTCTGTGTCAAAGTATTCCCTATTTAACATGAATTCCTTCCCTGTATTAAATAAATTAGAATAGCAACAGTGCCTAGAGGTCCTGCTCTCATGTCAAAACTTATTGTTCTGTGAATAAATATCATGAGAAAACAGTTGTTCTGCTAGAGAGCTTAAAGTTGCTACTCTTTTCTCTTAGGGGTAGAGATGGCTTCATGTTTTTGAAGCCATCCACATTCATAATTCAACCTAAATTTATTATGTTTCAGAAAGAGAAAGTAGGAAATAAAAAGTCTCTCTTTACTACGAGCATGTAAGAGCATAACAGTCCCACATCTACTTTAAGTTCTTTGCCTATGTCAGTTTGGATTGTTTCCTTCTCAAAGCCTATCAACTTTGCCTCACCTAGGCCTAGCTTCCTGCTGTATTTTAAAATCATGATCATACTTTAACCCAGTAAACACAGCCTGAGTTTCAAAGTGCAACACCACTCCTCATAAACCTGGAAGAGACTACTCTAGTTAGCACGTGGAATCTATATCCCTGTGTAGTCTATCATAGATTCATAGGTTCATAGATGGTTTGAGTTGGGAGGGATCTTCAAGATCATTTAGTTTCAATCCCCCTGACATGGGCAGGGACACCTTTCACTAGATCAGGTTGCTCAAGGCCTCATCCAGTCTGGTCTTGAACACCTCTAATGGTGGAGTCCACAACTTCCCTGGGGAACCACAGTATCACAGTATCACCAAGGTTGGAAGAGACCTCACAGATCATGTGGGCAAACAAATCTGTTGGAAAGGATGTAGTTTATACATTTGCATATCTGCCTCTCATTCTTTCACAGTATCACAGTCTCACAGTATTACCAAGGTTGGAAGAGACCTCACAGATCATCAAGTCCAACCCTTTACCACAGAGCTCAAGGCTAGACCATGGCACCAAGTGCCACGTCCAATCCTGCCTTGAACAGCTCCAGGGACGGCGACTCCACCACCTCCCTGGGCAGCCCATTCCAGTGGCCAATGACTCTCTCAGTGAAGAACTTTCTCCTCTCCTCAAGCCTAAATTTCCCCTGGCGTAGCTTGAGGCTGTGTCCTCTTGTTCTGGTGCTGGCTGCCGGAGAGAAGAGAGCAACCTCCTCCTGGTCACAACCACCCCTCAGGTAGTTGTAGACAGCAATAAGGTCTCTCCTGAGCCTCCTCTTCTCCAGGCTAAACAATCCCAGCTCCCTCAGCCTCGAGGGAGCCTCCCTCTTTCCTCTGCTTTATAAAAATAATCATAGACACAACCAGGTTGGAAGAGACCTCCAAGATCATCCAGTCCAACCTAGCACCCAGCCCTGTCCAGTCAACTAGACCATGGCATTAAGTGCCCCATACAGTCTTTTCTTGAACACCTCCAGGGACGGCAACTCCACCACCTCCCTGGGTGGCACAGATGCCAGTTGAGAATTAATAATAAATTAATAAAAAATAATAACAATTAGTAATAAATAACTATGTAATCTATATCTCCCTCAGAAAGGGAAAAAAAATCACTCTGTATGGTCTTTTTATTTTTCTCATTCTAGACCTGACCATTTCCCAGCAGGACTGCACATTTTGCACCTAGTATGAGTGTCACTTACTACATGCCACCAGTCCAAAATCTAGCCAAGAAAAAAAAAAACCCTGTGTAATTTGGAAGAAAAAGACTCATATAAGTTTTTGGGCTAACTCAGAATTAGATGCAGCACATAGAGAGTTATAGAATCATAGGATGATCTGGGTTGGAAGAGAGTGATTTGCCATTGGAATGGGCTGCCCAAGGAGGTGGTGGAGTCACCGTCCCTGGAGGTGTTCAAGAAAAGCCTGGCTGAGGCACTTAGTGCCATGGTCTAGTTGATTGGACAGGGCTGGGTGCTAGGTTGGACTGGATGATTTTGGAGGTCTCTTCCAACCTGGTTGATTCTATGATTCTATTCTATGAAGACCTCTGAAGGTCATCTAGTCCAGCTTCCATTGTAGTCAGCAGGGGCATCCTTAACTAGACCAGGTTTCCAGGAGACCCTTTGAACCTCACTTTGAATATCTTCAAAGATGGGGCCCCAACCACCTCCCTGGAGATAGTTCAATCTAAGATTGAGTTGGGATTATCTCATCTCACTATGCTAACCTTTACTTACACTGTTCTTATCTTATAGCTTAGTGTATTTATATGCACACATAAGAATGAAAAAAATACTGTCAGCCAAAATGCTCAAAATCTCATATCTAACATGACTACAGATACAAAATAAATTTGAGGATCACATTAGCTATAAGAAAGATGGGGTTAGAGCTTTTCTGGAGCAAGTCTTAGTTCCACAGACCTTTAAAATGCACCTTTCACCCAGCAGGTGAAAATGTCTTAAAGCAATTAATTCAGTCTAGAAGTACGAATTATGCTCAATTCTTATCTCAAATATAACACAAAGATTTGACTTATTAAATATGTCCTTTCTGACACAACAAGAACAGTGTCTGCTTTTGAATTTAATGAAGAAACCAAAGCTGCCACTACTGCTACAATGCAAGTTTTATGGTGGGATCTTGTTGTCTATTACACATCCTACAATACCCTGCCCTGATTCACACCTTCACTGTGATCAGACAGAGAGATAATTTTTTTCACAATTAGTGGCTAACGAGGCAGAATCTGAGTCTGCTGTAAGTAATGAGCAGCAAAAAGAGCATTATATTAGAATGTCTGCTCTGTTTTTCGGAAGCTCTACTCACAGTTCTTCTACATAAGTTGTATTTAAATAGAAGTAGCAATTCCTGCATGTACTTGCTTCTCATCCTGCCTATGGGTTGGGGGTTTTGTTTGTTTGTTTTTTATCTGAAGCAGTTAAATACTACTTTAACTGGTTAAATATCCACAGAATCACAGAATTAACCAGGTTGGAAAAGACCTCTGAGATCATCTAGTTCAACCTATCACCTAACCCTTCTAATTAACTCAACCATGGCACTAAGTGCCAAGTACTTTAAATTAAAAGGCTTTCTTTACTTCTAGGCAGTAATACTTAGAGTACTAGTAGTATTTCATAGAATCATAGAATCATAGAATCAACCGGGTTGGAAGAGACCTCCAAGATCATCCAGTCCAACCTAGCACCCAGCCCTGTCCAATCAACTAGACCATGGCACTAAGTGCTTCATCCAGGCTTTTGTTGAACACTTCCAGGGATGGTGACTCCACCACTTGTAGCATTTAGTTAAGAGTTCAATGCTACTTTAAATAAAATAAATACCACTAGTACCACTAAGAACTACTGCAAAGGAGTAAAGGCAACCTTTTCATTTAAAGTAGTTACATACTTCTTTAAATGAAATAAATGCCATGGTCTAGTTGATTGATTAGGGTTAGGATTAAGGTTACGGTGGTGGAGTTACCATTCCTGGAGATGTTCAAGAAAAGCCTGGATGAAGCACTTAGTGCCATGGTCTAGTTGACTGGATAGGGCTGGGTGCTAGGTTGGACTGGATGATCTTGGAGGTCTCTTCCAACCTGGTTGATTCTATGATTCTATGAAATACTACTAGTACTCTAAGTATTACTGCCTAGAAGTAAAGAAAACCTTTTAATTTAAAGTACTTTAAGTAAAATACTACTAGTACCACTACGTACTACTGAATAGCAGTAAAGACATCTATTTTATTTAAAGTAGTTAAATGTTACCTTAAATAAAATGAACATCACTTGTGCCAAGTTCTGTTGCAAATGAGTAAAGACAACTACAGCTTTAACTGCTTAAGAATAGAAAGACCAGCCCTAGCTGGGTAGCACTGCTGTCCCAGTGAATAGTTTAGTCAGTGACCTACAGGCTCTGCCTCCCCCAAGTGCTCTGGAAGATGTCATGATTTCTTCAACACAGGGAAGCTATCAGGCTTTAGGAGATCAAGGTAAGAACCAGTTAGGAGGTTAAAAGCTACAGCCATCACAGTTTGAACTTTTAATCTTGAAGAAGTTGTCTCTCCTCATGGCTGCCACTGGGGCATTTGAATGCAGGCTCATTATTCAAATTAAACTCATGGAGAAAACCTTGAGGTCACTTGATAGTGAGGGGAAGCATTTTGCAAGCTGAGCAATCCAGCATTCAACACCTTCTGATGCTAATCTCTGAGACTGCAAATTTTACAGATTTAAGTATTCCAGGAGAAAGCTTTTTTCCCATAGAGAGAAAGGTGACTCTTGCTCATTCTTCTGCATCACTAGCACGTGTCAAATATTGCAATGCCACTCCACCTAATCTCAGCTGTATGTACAAAATATCTACCTAGGTTTTCAGGGTAAAATTCCACCTGCCCATCATGGCACAGAAAAAAAAAAGCCACAAATGAAATACAGTCTTATTTAAAAGATGCTTTCTCTGCCTTCCTGGACAGTTGTTTTTTTTTTTCTCCAGATAGGGAAACAAAACAGCCCCCCAAACCCAGGGGTTGCTAATTCAGGGTCTGTAAAGGTCCTAAGAACTGGCTTTATCAGTTATTACTGGGATAGAGAGATTTGTTTTACTCATAAAACCTCCCTGCTCTGCTCCTTTTTTAAAAGCAATTCCTTTTAAGAGGTAGGAAATCTGTAGAAACCTTGCATTACAAATAGCTAACAACATACTGCTATGCCACACTCTCAGCAGTTGCTTCTAGTTTTCAGAAGACTCCTTAAAGAAACTGTTCTTGAGACCACTCTTCCAATTAACAGAACTGTAAATAATTTTTGCAGTTAATCACTTTTCTAGACTGCTCAGCTCCTAATTCCTTCTGTGGTGTTACTGTATGGTTATACTCCAAGCCAGAATTGCCACAGCTGCCAAGGAGCAGTAGATTCTTGTTGTTTCACAGGCCTTTTTTAATCACATGTGCCCACTGCCCAGACAAGGTGAGAAACTGAACTTACTTAGTTCCTTCATATTAATTTTAAGTAAAAGACACCTATGTCAGTTTATTTCTTGGTTCAAATGAGCACATGAACCATGTATGGCAGAAACAACAGTGCATAAGGTCAGTCTTTCATAGAATCATAGAACCAACCAGGTTAGAAGAGACCTCCAAGATCATTCAGTCCAACCTAGCACCCAGCCCTATCCAGTTAACTAGACCATGGCAGCAAGTGCCTCAGCCAGGCTTTGTTTGAACACCTCCAAGGTTGGCCACTCCACCACCTCCCTGGGCAGCCCATTCCAATGCCAATCACTCTCTTTGTGAAGAACTTCCTCCTAACATCCAGCCTAGACCTCCCCCGGCACAACTTGAGATGTGTCCCGTTGTTCTGGTGCTGATTTCCTGGGAGATGATATCAACCTCCACCTGACTACAGCCTCCCTTCAGGTAGTTGTAGACAGCAATGTGGTCACCTCTGAGCCTCCTCTTCTCCAGGCTAAACACCCCCAGCTCCCTCAGCCTCTCCTCATAGGTCTGTGCTCCGGGCCTCTCAAATAATAGAATACAATAGAATAGAATCAACCAGGTTGGAAGAGACCTCCAAGATCATCCAGTCTCACCAGCTTTGTCACCTTTCTCTGGACACAGTCCAGTAGATAGTGACAATAGATCTGAGAAGTCAGGTCTTATTGAACCTCTTCTTTTTGCTTTAAATATTACTTCAAATATGAGAAAGTTATCAGGCTCCACTAACATCGTTCCATAATTCAACAATACCGTGCCATTGGAGCTAGATGATCTTCAAAGCCTCTCCCAACCCAAACCACTCTGTGAATCTGTGAATCACACTCTGATGAAGCAGCTTATTTTCCAGGTCAGCTGCTCTGACAGTTTCTTACACTATTATGCAGAGCAAGGCAATGCTGAAAATGAAGAAAAGATAAAATCATATTTGAAGCATACAAGTTCTTGTGTCATGTTATTCACTTACAGCACGAAACTAAAAGGAAGCTTATAAGTATGAGCACATGAATATTTGGTTCAGTGTTGGGCCCTCACCAGAAAAAGGATATTGAGATGCTGGAGAGGGTCCAGAGAAGGGCAGTGCAGCTGAATAAGAGTCTGGAGAGCAGTTGAGGTGCTTTAGTCTGGAGGAAAGGAGGCTAAGGGGTTCTCTACAACTCCCTGAAAAGAGGTTGAAGCCGGGGGGAGGGGGGGGTTGGTCTCTTTTCTCTAGCAACAAGTGATAGGATGAAAGGAAATGGCCTCAAGTTGCACCAGGGGAGGGTTAGGTTGGATATTAGAAGACACCTCTTGACTAAAAGAGTTCTCCAACACAGAAATAGGCTCACCAGAGAGGTGGTTGATTTCCCACCCCTGAAGGTGTTTCAAAGCCACAGAGATGTGGCGCTGAGGGACATGGTTTAGCACCAGCCTTGGTAGGGTCACGTAATGTTTGGACTTGATGATCTTAGTGACCTTTTCCAACCAAAAAGATTCTAGGATCCTATGATAACTACCTTTGGACAATGTATTCATGTTGCCTTGCACTATGCAGGTTTCCCTGGAAGGTTTACATTCATGACATCTACAGTTCCAGCAGAACACACAGCAGAAATCTGCCCTTGCTGTGACTTGGGGAAAGATGAATATACCTGGCATAAATCAAGAGTCTCACACTGGTGATAAATCAACTGTTAGAACGATAAAGTTAGTTACAGGGAGATGGAAGATTAGCAGTGAGTGAATTTAGCTGCTGGAAGAGTAATAAACTAGGAAAGAATTGAAGAAAAAACACATATAAGAAGTCAGACAACTGTGAGGTCATTTATCTTCATACTTGTGAGCTAAGATAGGCATAAAAGCTGATGTTCTGCAGCTGACACTAGTTTATCAGAGTACAGCCTCGTGCAAAGCAGTTAATGTGTTTCTCCAAAAGAGAGGAGAGCACACCAGGCAACTGCCCAAACAGCTCAACTCCTTGACCATGACTCTGCTTTTCAAAGTCACACTGAGTATGCAAGAGGTCTGCCACCAGCAGTGATCAGTCATCTTCTCCTTCAGAAATATTACACTCATCCTGCATAAGGACATGCCCACAGAGGTAAGTAACACCAAGCCTTCATGACACCAAGCTGAGTGATGCAGCTGGTGTGTCTGTGGAGACAGGATGTCGTCCAGAGGGAACTGGACAAGCTGGGGAAGTGGGCCCAAGTGAATGTTATGAGGTTCAACAGGGTCAGGAGCACAGTCCTGCATGGGGGTTGGGACAATCAGTACAAGCTGAAAGACAAAGAGATTCACAGCAGGACTTGAGGGTATAAGTGAATCAGAAGCTTCACATGAGCTGGTAGTGTGCCCTTGCAGCCCAGAAGCCACCTGTATGCTGGGCTGATCTCAGGCATGTAGGCAGCAGGTCAAGAGAGGAGACTCTGCCCTTCTGCTCTGTTCTGCTCTGTTCTGCTCTGTTCTGCTCTGTTCTGCTCTGCTGAGACCTCACCCGGAGCTCTGTCTAACAGAAAAAGGACATGAACCTGTTGGAGTGGCTCTAGAAGAGGCCATGAAGATGATCTGAGGGCTGGAGCACCTCTGCTATGAAGACAGGCTAAGAAAGCTGGGGTCTTTCAGCCTGGAGAAGAGAAGGCTCCATGGAGACCTTCTAGCAGCCTTTCTGTACCTTGTAAAGAGGGCAACAAGAATGATGGGGACAATCTTTTCAGTAGGGCCTATTGCAACTGATGAAGAGGTGATTGTTTTAAAATACCTAAAGGTAAATTTAGACCAGAAAATATAAAAGATTTTTTTTTTACAATGAAGATGGTGAAACCACTGACCCTGGTTGTCCAGAGAGATGGCAGATCCCCATCCCTGAAACAACTCCAAGTCAGGCTATCTGGGGCTCTGCACAACCTGCTCCAGTTGTAGATGCCCCTGCTGACTGAACAGGGGTTGTTTTAGGTGACCTTTAAAGGTTCCTTCCAACTGAAATCATTCTATGAGTCTACAGTCTGGATGTTAATAATTCCCAGGCTGCATTATTGCAACCCAGGATTCTTGGAGCTGAAACAGGAGAAAATCCCAGTACTTTCACTCTTGATAGTACAGAAAGAGGCTTCCAAGGCCAAGAAATATATTTTTCTTTTAAGCAAAGGAATAACAAAAGACCACATGCAAGGCTTGATATATACAGATCGATGCATTGGCTTCCTCCTCTACATAATGAGCTCAACAATGTTCTTTGTGAAGTAGCTAAAAAACTTCACTTTTCTGAGGGGGAGGCACTGGAGGCATTTGATTTTTTGGTTTCCTTAAAAACACCAAAGGATTCATCATGAAGATTTATACCAGTTTTTCATTAAATATATTCTCACCACCCTCAAAGTAGAGCCTTCATCTTTTATCTGTGCTCTCTCTTCTGGCATGTTATTTGAAAGACAAATCTGCAGCACACACATAAATATTTCTGTTATTTGAAATGAATGTTGCAGATGCTTCCTTCTAAAATGTATGATTTATATGACTGGCCCAATTTAAAGCCCACACAGAAGAGATGAAGTCAGTGGAGAACCAAAATCAGATTCCATAAAAGACAAGGAAGCCCTAGGCCAATTGCATGGTTATTGTAGGTGTGAAAGTGATCTGTTCTCAAACCAACCCACCCAAACTTCTCCTCAACATTTCCTATAGCCTGCTTTTCATTTCTCCTTATCAAACTTCCTATCTTTTGCTCTTAGAAGCATCCCTGGTGACAACCCCCTGCAGAAGCAAGGCTGTCCAGGTGGTATCAGCAGGAGAAGGCTGGGAGGATGGAGTGAGCTGCAGGTCCTTGTCAAACACAGGACGTGAAGGTGCTGGGCTGCTCTCCTGGGAAGAATGGGTGGCAAAGAGACTAGCGATGAAGACAGCTTCTGAACTAAGGGTGTTCCCCAGGGGATCCATTTACAAAGTGCCACTGCTCCTCGGAACCCAATCTAGTGTCTACACTACAGCAGGCACCAGCTCTACAGCTCAGCTGGGTCCCTCCCTGCACTACACGCAGAAGGAACCAAATGTTCAGGTTCTTTATGACAGACTCCTTCCCTTTTGAGACAAAGGACAAAATAAAAACTTAAATTAAACCAGCAATAAATAAAAAGTACAGAACATGTCTGTCCTGCTCAGCCCCCTTTGTGCATTCCAATCAGACTGGAGAGCTTGCAGCGCTCAAGTTTCAAGGATTCTGCTTTCTGCTTTAACCACTCAAACTGTACAGCTTGGCCAAGTTGGACAAATCGGACTTCTGCTGCTCCTCCTTCCAGCAGCTGCTCTTGCTCCCTCCTGATCTGTCCCAGACCAATATTACCTTCTGCTGATGTTGTATTCCAGGACTCTATGCACCAAAGCAATCACACAAATTACTACAACTTCTTTTTGTGATTCTTCCTCAAGGAATTATATTTTTTTGACATTTTTTTCCTGATTTTTGGACCAAAAAAAAAAGTACTCTGATGAAAGCATTTTATAAAATACTTATACTCCACTTGGGTTTTCCAAGGCACATTAATGTCCAATCTAAATCTACCTTTCTCTAGTTTAAAATCACTGCCTCTTGTCTTAGTGCTACAAGCCCTTGTAAGAAGTTGGGGGCTGACGAAAAGCTCAACATGAGCCAGCAGTGTGCACATGCAGCCCAGACAGCAACCCTGTGCTGGGCTGCATCAAGAGCAGTGTGGCCAGCAGGGCAAGGGAGGTGATTCTCCCCCTTTACTCTGCTCTCCTCAGACCCCACCTGGAGTACTGTGTGCAGTTCTGGAGCCCCCAATACAAGAAGGACATGGAACTGCTGGAGCGAGTCCAGAGGAGAGCCACGAAGATGCTCAGAGGGCTGCAGCAGCTCTGCTATGAGGACAGGCTGAGAGAGTTGGGGCTCTGCAGCCTGGAGAAGAGAAGGCTTCGAGGAGACCTTAGAGTGGCTTTGCAGTATCTGAAGGGAGCCTACAGGAAGGCTGGGGAGGGACTATTGACAAGGTCTGGTAATGTCAGGACGAGGGGGAATGGGTTTAAGCTGGAGGAGGGGAGATTTAGACTGGATATTAGGAGGAAGTTCTTTACAGTGAGGGTGGTGAGACACTGGAACGGGTTGCCCAGGGAGGTTGTGGATGCTTCTCCCCTGGAGGCATTTAAAGCCAGGCTGGATGAGGCCTTGAGCAGCCTGCTCTAGTGGGAGGTGTCCCTGCCTATGGCAGGGGGTTGGAGCTGGATGATCCTTGAGGTCCCCTCCAACCTAAGCCATTCTATGATTCTATGATTCTAAGTCCGACCTCAGCTTTTCTGTAGGCCCCTTCAGGTACTGGAAGATCATTATAAGGTCTCCTCAGAGCCTTGTTTTCTCCAGACTGAACATGAGAGACTGTCTCTCAGCCTATCTTTATAGCAGAGGCACTCCAGCCCTCTGGAACCTATCCATCAGGTCCTAATGTTGAGGAATCCCAGAGCTGGACACACTACTCCAGGTGGGGTTTCACAAGAACAGAGTGGAGCGAAAGAACAAGCAAATGTTGCATCAGTTGGCACAACCTTGCTGACCTCTTATAAGCAATACTGCTGTAACAAGCCTGTAGGAATGGACCCTGTGTTTACCCCACTTAGCGCAATTCCTCCATACCATGCAGAACACAACAACACTGAAGACTGTTCCATAACCCCACAGATTTACTTTCAATTTCCCTTTCTTTCTTTTATTTTCCTCTTGCTTGCATTTTTACGCACACATATTTTTGCCTTCAAGCTTCTCCTGATCCAAACCTTCCCAAGGGGAATATATCCAGAACATATCCTTCGTGGGCTTTCTTCTATTGGTTGCTAAACCCAGCATATTTTACAGAAGTGACCTTCCAAGTGGTATTTGCAATCCTCCTGTGGCTGCCAATATCTGTATGTTTACTTTGATGTAGGCTTAATATGCCATGAATTCTAGTGCTCCCCATGAAAAATAACTGAATTATTTTATGTGGTATTTGAATCACTTTATATGCACAGGGATTTACTTGCAAAGACCTGAAGTCTATATAACCCTCTAAAATACTCAGCTTTCAAACTAGTCTGTTAAATAAATATGAAAATAAAAAGGAGCACTTCACAAAAAAGCAGGTTATTTGTCTCAGGAGTGATTTTTACTTCTGTTTTGCAAACTAGGTGAGGCTTGATCACCACAGATCATTTCTGAAGCCCCTGCTCAGTACAGGGTACTGCTCTGGTATATAGAACAACAAAACTCCGAAGTGTTTTTACGGTAAAAGCAGGTTTCTTTCTGAAACTTTGACATAAATATGCAATTATAATTAACTTTAGAATGGCCTTTAAAAAGTGGAAAGTGTTTTGTTCCTTCGCAGCATTAATGTGCCACCTCCCATATTCCTGATACTTATTTTCTTTTCCTTTTTGTTCATTTCTGTCTCAAAGGTCTTTCTGCTCCCCAGTTCTATGCACACATATCTCAGCTTTCCAGTTGAAGCACACTGCTGACCCCAGTACTCTTCCTTTTGAAATTTAGTGATTTCAAGAAAGGTTTGATTTGAAATATTAACTATGACTCTGGAGTGTTAAATCACACACTATAAGAAAGTAAATCAACTGATAGGCAGCAGTGCTACGTGGTAAATATAATTGAAACTAAGATCAAAGCTGTGTATGAGTGGTTCATTGGGTTGAAGCCTAAACACAGAACTCAATAACCATGAGCAGTTGGATTAGGGCTGGAGGAGGGAAAACAAAAACATTAAATTTGATTAATTTGCCTTTTGTGTTTTCCCAATACACTTTATATATTGCTTCTTAGGCAGCTCAATTTCTTTGAAAGAAGTCCTGTGCCATTTTGAAGTCGGGGACACAGGAATATTAGACCACTCAAATCATTAGAGGATCACTTTTTTAATGATGTAAGCTCAGAGTTTGCCCAATTTCCCTAAGACTTTGCAGAACCATTATTTTTCTAAAGCTTCATGATACATCTGTCAATTTGAAGCCAACATGAATCAGTTTTCCCACTTACAAGCTAGAAAAAGAAAACCAAAATATAGTTTAGAATGGAATATAATTTTTACTCCCTAACTTACTAACTATGTGTATCCTAAAAAAGATGGGAATATAAAGTCATAGATCTAGTGGTTTATTATTAATGATGCTTTCTGTGTATTGAAGGTTGGATGCAATGGTCTTGGAGGTCTCTTCCAAGCAAAACAGTTCTAGGATTCCAGAATTGTATATGTATATATATATCACAGTATCACAGTATCATCAGGGTTGGAAGAGACCTCACAGATCATCAAGTCCAAACTTTTACCACAGAGCTCAAGGCTAGACCATGGCACCAAGTGCCATGTCCAACCTTGCCTTGAACAGCTCCAGGGATGGCGACTCCACCACCTCCCTGGGTAGCCCATTCCAGTAGCCAATGACTCTCTCAGTGAAGAATTTTCTCCTCACCTCGAGCCTAAATTTCCCCTGGTGCAGCCTGAGACTGTGTCCTCTCGTTCTGGCGCTGGCCACCTGAGAGAAGAGAGCAACCTCCTCCTGGTCACAATCACCCCTCAGGTAGTTGTAGACAGCAATGAGGTCACCCCTGAGCCTCCTCTTCTCCAGGCTAACCAATCCCAGCTCCCTCAGCCTCTCCTCGTAGGGCTTGTGCTTGAGGCCTCTCACCAGCCTCGTCGCCCTTCTCTGGACACGCTCAAGCATCTCAATGTCCCTCTTAAACTGGGGGGCCCAGAACTGAACACAGTACTCGAGGTGTGGTCTAACCAGTGCAGAGTACAGGGGCAGAATGACCTCCCTGCTCCTGCTGACCACACCATTCCTGATGCAGGCCAGGATGCCACTGGCTCTCTTGGCCACCTGGGCACACTGCTGGCTCATGTTCAGGCAGGTATCAATCAGCACCCCCAGACTCCTCTCTGGCTGCTCTCCAGCCACTCCTACCCCAGCCTGTATCTCTGCATGGGGTTGTTGTGGCCAAAGTGCAGCACTCGGCACTTGGAGCCATTGAATGCCATCCCCTTGGACTCTGCCCATCTGTCCAGGAGGTCAAGGTCCTGCTGCAGAGCCCTTCTGCCCTCCAGCCCAGCCACATCAGCCCACAGCTGATATATATGTATATATGCATATATATGTATGTATCACAGGCTCACAGGATGTTAGGGGTTGGAAGGGACCCAAGGATATCATCGAGTCCAATCCCCCTGCCAGAGCAGGACAATACTATCTCATACAACACTGTCTAACACAGATCACAGAGGCACACACCCAGACAGGCCTTGAAAGTCTCCAAGGAAGGAGACTCCACACATTCACACACATATAAAAAAGTAGTTGGAAAGAATTTTTTTTTATTCCTTCTCTAATCCAAATCATACAAAGAAAATAAAACAAAACCAACTAAAATTTTTAAATTGCCAATAAAGCCTTTATAGAAGGATGGTGAAAGTCTGTTCATGTCACATCAGGATGTCAGCTGGGAGGGGAGATTTAGACTGGATAGCAGGAAGATATTTGTTACAGTGAGGGTGATGAGACACTGGAACAGTTTGCCCAGAGGTGTTGTGGATAAATCTACCTGGAGGTGTTCAAGACCAGGATGGATGAGGCCTTGAGTAGTCTGGTCTGGTGGAGGGCATCCCTTCCAAGGGCAGGGTGGTTAGAACTAGATAATCTTGAAGGTCCCTTCAAACTCAAACCATTCTATGAATCTGTGAGAGCCTACTTTCACACACAGAATCACACAGAAGCATCCAGGTTGGAAAAGACCCTCAGGATCACCAAGTCCAAACTATAATCCTACTCTACAAGATTCACCTTAACCTGTATCCCCAAGCACCACACCCAAACGACCCTTAAACATATCCAGGGTGGGTGAATCAACCACCTCGCTGGGCAGCTCATTTCAGTGCCTGACCACTTTCTTCATGAGAAACTCTTTCCTAGTGTCCAATATAAATCTACCCAGTCTCAGCTTCAGGCTAGTCCCACTTGTTCTGTCTCCAATCCGTAAGGGATACAGAAACAAGTGGTAACTATAGTAGCCTCTGCTAGATTTAGGAGGAGCTGACATTAACTGGTGTCACACTTTGAAGTTCAGGATGTGTTTATTGGGTTAAAGTATGACTATGACTTCTTCAGACATTATGTTCTGTTGACTGTGGTTTAGGCACTTGTAAGCATGGTGCAAGTCTGTGGGAATGCAGTGTGAGAGAATAGTAATGAGCAGTGTGTGACCATTTTGACCATGATTCCCACAGCTTCAGGATGCCTCCCATGGAGGAGGAAAGATAGAGGGACACCGGGTTAATGAGAAAAACAGAGTGTGATGTATGTAAAAGACTGGGCTGCACTCACCTACATTATGCTAATCTGTAGGTGTGTGACTGTGCTAATTTGAAGCTGGCTAGAATATTTTGGTGAGGAGAATTAGATTATAGACTGTGAAAAGGAAACAGTGGTGATGTCTACTTCACTCACAGGCTTGCCGAGATGTATAAGAACAAGAACATAAACATAGATAACAGAGTCTCTCTCTGGGCTTTGGCTGCACTTTTCTCTCTAACTTGCTCTCTGACTAATCCTTCTGCTTCCTAACCCCCCCTGGCTGACCCTCCAAACTCACCTTGACCATAAGGCAAGGTCTGGGGTAAGGTAGAGGGGTGGGGAGGAGGTGGAAGAGCGGTTGGGAGCCCCTCCTGGGGACTCAGGTTTCTGGGAGGGCTGTTGTGTTTCTGTGTTACCTTTTACCTTGTCTATTTCTGTCTATCACTGTATATACTGTAAATACCTGCTTGTATATTGTGCTAAGCTGTAAATATAAAGCTTCATTCAATTTTTCAGAGCAGCTGAGTCTAGTCTGGGTGATTTTCTTAAGTGTAGGGGGGCGGGTAACACCCAAACCATCACAGTGGTCTATGCTCTAGAGTATATACATGGAGTCAGAACAAACAATAAAGGTCTCGACAGACTCACATTGAATCCTGTGGAGTCCATGTCGACCCTCACTAACACAAGTCCAGGCTGAATCCTCCAAAGCAAAATTCCAATGAGTTTGCTAGTTTTTAAGAGTATGCCCTCCACCAGACAAAAACCTCCAACTGAGCAACAAGCCTGGCTACCTAAGACATGGCTAAACTGAAATCTTTGGTGCAGGAAAGTACAAGCCACTCTGCAAATGATTCAGATGAATGGAAATATGATGGTATTGAGGTTTTGTTAATTCTATTTCATTTTAAGTCGCTGTTATCTGTAAGTACTTTCTGTAAGTATGGCTTTAGGGCCTTTTGAGAACTATCATGATGATTTAGTGCATCAAATGACACCAGGCCTGTTGCTGAAGTGGTCTCACAGTTCTATAATTGGTTGTAGAAGACTGCAAAAATTTCATTTTCTCTATGGCCATTTTTCTCTGTATCAAAATATCTCTTTTTTATTCTATTATATTATATTTATTGTTACATAGACCACCATAGCAATAAAGGTTCTGAAAGAAAGGCTTGGGAGGGGAATATGAAAATTAAACAAAACAAAAATAATATAAAGATCCTATAAAATCAGGAGATGGGACAAAGCAATTGCACTTAAAGTAACCCTTAGAGCTTTAGGAGCTACTGAACCTAGGGTGATGTAGCGTTAATTATTAACAAACCTTTGTAAAACCAGTTCAGAGAACTGGTGGAGAGCAGTCCTGAGGAGAAGGACGTGGGGATGCTGGATGAGGAGAAGCTTGACGTGAGCTGGCAATGTGTGCTTGCAGACCAGAAACCAATCATGTCTTGAGCTGCATCCACATCAGTTTGAGCAGCAGGTTGAGGGAGGAGGTTTTGCCCCTTTGCTCTGCTCTGCTGAGACCCCACTTGGGATCCTGGGTCCAGTTCTGGAGCCCCCAACACAAGGGCATAGAACTGTTAGAGTGGGTCCAGAAGAAGCCACAAAGATGATCAGAAGGCTGCAGCACTACTCCTGTGAAGACAGGTTGAGAGAGCTGGGGTTGTTCAGCCTGAAGAAGAGAAGGCTCCATGGAGAACTTCTAGCAGCCCTGCAGTATTTGAAGGAGACTGCAGGAAAGCTGGGGAGGGACTTTTGACAAAGGCATAGAGTGACAGGACAAGGAGCAATAGTTTCAAACTCAAAGAAACCTGATTTAGATGAGACATGAGAAAGAAATTCTTCCCCATATGGGGGAAGAAGTGCTGGAACAGGCTTCCCAGGGAAGTTGTGGAGGATCCAAACCTGGAATTATTAAAAGCTAGGTCAGATGGAGCCTTGAGCAAGCTGGTCAAGTGAGAGGTATCCCTGCCCATGTCAGGGGATTTGGAACTAGATGATCCTTATGGCCCCTTCCATGCCAAACCATTCAGATTCTTTCACCTTTTCTTTTTTTCTTTTTCTTTTTTAAATTTACTTCAAACATTTCCTGTCCTATTTTATCCTTTCAGTAATTTATTTTAGTCTTGCTTTCTCCCTTGAAAACATTGAAAGAATAAAAAACTTCCAAAACCTAAGAACAAAGACGTAGAAAGTTATTTCTTCTCCATGGATACCGAAATAAGTCCCATGGCAGTAAATACACATTGTGAAAGGAGCAAAGTTCTGCCATAAGCTTTTATGACAATCTGATTTTTTGTGATTTTTAACTCCCTTCCTTTGTCATTAGCACAAGGCAATGGAAGAGCGTTGTGGTAGGCCTGATAGGCCCAAAATAGGCTTATACATGTCCTGCCTTGCCTAGATGTGTTTTTGTGCTCCACCAGAGAGGCAAGTGCAGGAAACGGACACACAAGAACCCAGAGCCACTGAGTCTGACTTGCCCAGGGTCCTGTGGTGTGAGGTACACACACTTAGCCTGTGCCTGCCTGTGCAAGGCCTGTGCTTTTCCCAAATTAGGGAAATTAGGGAAAAGCGAGCCTGTGCCTTTGCCTAATATGGTAAGGTTTGGCTAACTGCCATCCTGATTGGCTATTCTGTGTCCAAAGGGCAATTAATCTCGGCCCACATTGATAAAAGGAGATACGCAGGTGAACAACCTGCTTTGCTTCCCTGCTCTTTGCCTGCTCTCTCTGCTGTGCCCAGCCCTGCTGCTACTGCACACTGCCTTACTGCTTGCCTGGTAAACTCCACTGCCAAAAGTTACCAGGAGCAGACCCTGGATGTCTGCACGCGATCGGCCTGTGTGGCCAGCGTGACATCGTGCTGAGACTGCACAACATCTGCCTTCTGCACCTGATGGTCCTGCCTAGAATTCCTGGACATATACACACAGATGGTCCAGAGGAAGCCAGAAGACAAGGTCAGAGATTGTCTGCGTCCTTTCCCCAGAAGCCAGGAAGATTCAAGCCTCAACATCCAACAAGATAGAGTCATCTGAAAGCATTCGGGCACTGTCTGGACTGTGGCTACGGCCCGTGAGTGGGTAATAATAATAATCTGTGAGTAAATGCTTAAATGCCTCTCTGTAATTCTCTGCTGCCTTCTGCCACAGAGCAGAAAGAGCTCCTTGAGCCCATCTACTGGGCAAGAGGCATATTGCCCGCAAGCGGTGTTTGACCACGGGAATAGTCTCTTCCAGTTCAATTAATGTGTCTGTATTTTGCTGGTTATTACTAGATGTAGAGATTATCCATAGAACGTTTCCATGACCGTGTAAGAACCAAAATATTATTAAAATGAGTGGTGGGGGGTGCTCTGAATAGCAAAATTAATAAACAATATTCCTTTTGGAAACTATCATCACACATCAATTAATCTCCCCTCACCAACAAAGAGTGAAAAATGAAAAGAATCTGTGAGTGAGAGACAGCACAAGGCCGAGGGAAAGAGGAAAACAAAGGCTAATTTAATGGGGGTGGGTGGAATTTCTCTGTTTCAGGAAAAAAACAACGCAACAAAACCCAAAGAACTGAGCAACTGTGCAAAGGATGATGAATAAGGAAAGAATAGATTAAAATAACAATTAAAAAAATCATCCCAGTTCTTTATCTTATGATTCTAAGATATGTAACAGCACAACCTCAGCAAAAGAACTGAAGAGCCCAAAAACTGTGACACCACCTTCGAAGATATTAAAGCCAGCCTAATGCTTCTACTTTCTGCGCAATTCTGGAGCCAGTGGAACATTTCCTATAAAGAGTGCGTTTAAGAAAATAGAGTGTTGCTCACTGTTATCTGCAGGAGTGGATTCTTTCCATCAAATGAAAAGAAAAGTCTGCCTGCAGTCCTGACTCAGATGAAAGGCTTCAGAGAGCACTTCAGCACTAGGCGAGTATTGACTAGATGTATGTGGCTCGCTCTTTCAGTGAAGAGTTTTTCTAATCTTATTTGAAGGTACCTAACTCTCCCAATTTTGCCATGTGGGGGATCTTTAGTGCCTATGTCTGGGCTCTATTTAGAAAACTAGACAAAGAAAGTAAGTCCAGAAGCACTTCTTTTATTTTATTTTTTTTTTTATTCAGCTCTATTCAATCATCTCAGTAACTTGGGCACATCCTTTAAGCGCACTGTCCTTCCACTTCCATCCCAGCCTCTAGGAGTCTGGGCTATTTATTTACTCTTTGAACAACAAGCTGTGCTGTATGAAATTCTTGCGTAGCACTGGCCATGCACAGCAAGAAAAATCGAATCGAATCGAATCGAATCGAATCGGATAGAATAGAATAGAATAGAATAGAATCAACCAGGTTGGAAGAGACCTCCAAGATCATCCAGTCCAACCTAGCACCCAGCCTTATCCAGTCAACTAGACCATGGCACTAAGAGCCTCATCCAGTCTTTTCTTGAACACCCCCAGGGACGGTGACTCCACCACCTCCCTGGGCAGCCCATTCCAATGCCAATCACTCTCTCTGTCAAGAACTTCCTCCTAACATCCAGCCTATACTTCCCGTGGCACAACCTGAGTCTGTGTCCCTTCATTCTGTTGCTGATTGCCTGGGAGAAGAGACCAGCCCCCACCTGGCTACAACCTCCCCGGGAGGAAAACCACTCTTAACAGTCTGACAAGGAAAAACCAGCAAGTGTAATCCAAGGCAACAGAGTATGGTTATTTGTAGACTTTGTTTTTTCCCTCTGAGTAAAACAAGAGTTCAAGGATGTTGCTAAGTCTTACAGGAAAAAAAATTAGAGAGGCAAAAGCCCATTTAGAGCTTAGGCTGGCCACTGCTGTTAAGGAGGATAAAAAAATGTTTCTATAGTAGGATGAGGGAGGTTATTCTGCCCCTGTACTCAACACTGGTCAGGCCACACCTTGAGTCCTGTGTCCAGTTCTGGACTCCTCAATTCAAGAGAGATGTTGAGGTGCTGGAATGTGTCCAGAGAAGGGCAACAAAGCTGGTGAGGGGCCTGGAACACAAAGCCTATGAGGAGAGGCTGAGGGAGCTGGAGTTGTTTAGCCTGGAGAAGAGGAGGCTCAGGGGTGACCTCATTGCTGTCTACAACTACCTGAAGGGAGGTTGTAGGCAGGTGAGGGTTGGTCTCTTCTCCCAGGCAACCAGCAACAGGACAAGGGGACACAGCCTCAAGTTGTGCTGGGAGAGGTCTAGGCTGGATGTTAGGAGGAAGTTGTTGCCAGAGAGAGTGATTGGCATTGGAATGGGCTGCCCAGGGAGGTGGTGGAGTGGCCAATACTGGAGGTGTTCAAGCAAAGCCTGGATGAGGTATTTAGTGCCATGGTCTAGTTGACTGGACAGGGCTCAGTGCTAGGTTGGACTGAATGATCTTGGAAGTCTCTTCTAACCTGGTTGATTCTATGATTCTATGAAAAATTAGGTCTCCAGCTCTTCATTTTGTCAATCATTTTTTCTCCCTGGACAAAGACAGCAAAGACTAACTAGAATCTGTGTCACTTCTCTTTAATTTTCAAGCCCCATTTGTTTGAAGACCTGCACAAATGAATTCCTGAGAACAACAGAACACTGAGCTGTAGTTTAGATCATCTGATTAATTACTCTGTACAAAAGAAAAGAAAAAAAATGTACCTCGTTATTCAGCCTTCTCTTCCTTCTATATCACACTGCACTTGAGAGTACAACTACCTAAAAGGAGGTTGTAGTGAGGCTGGAGCTGGTCTCTCCTCCTGAATTACTAATGATAGGACAAGAGGAAAGGGCCTCGAGTTGCATCAGGGGAGGTTTAGTTTGGACGTTCAGAGGAAGTTCTTTACTGAGTGGGTGGTCAGGCACTGGAACAGGTTGCCCAGGGAGGGGGTGGAGTCATCATCCCTGGAGGTGTTTAAAAGGAGAGTGGATGTGGTGCTTGAGGCTATGGTCTAGTGATTAAGGATGCTGGGATGGAGGTTGGACTGGATGATCCTGGTGGTCCTTTCCAACCATAGTGATTCATAGTGATTAGATGTTGTGCTGAGGGATTTGGGTTAGTCAAGGACTTGTCAGTGTGAAACTAATGATTGGACTCAATGATGTTGATGGTCTTTTCCAATCTAAGAAGTACTGATGATGATTCTAGAGGATGATTACACAGATTGTAGGAGCCTTCACACATTTGAAGTGGGCTACAGGAGAGGAGGAAAGGGAATTTTGACAAGTGGCAGGACAAGAAGTGATGGCTTCAGACTGGAAAAAGCTTGACTGAGATTAGACATTAGGAAGAAATTCTTTTCCATGAGGGCGGTGAGGCACTGGAACAGGTTGTCCAGAGATACTGTGGAGGCTCCAAGCCCAGAAGTGTTGAAAGCCTTGAGCAAGCTGGTCTTGTAGGTGTCCTGCCCGAGGCAGCTGGGGTTGGAACTAGATAACCTTGAAGTCCTTTCCAACACAAATAATTTTATGGCTCTATGCTTAGAGTAAGACTAAATTTCTTCCGTATACTGACAAATACGCAGGCAGTCTGCTGTTGAAGCAGAGACCTCTGATTCCTGCTGCTGCTGCTGCAGAGTCAGAACTGTGATTCTCAATGTTTGCACTTGTAATGTTTCTTTCTCTCTTTTGCCATATTTTGTTCTCACACACGGAGAAGAGAGGCTATCAGTTTTTCACTTGCATGGCTGAGCACTGCATTTCAATAAACCATTGCATACTTTGCCTAATCACTATTCTATCAAATAGTCAAACTTTCTCTCTTTATGTGCAGGGGACCTTTTTTTAATGGCTCAGTTCTGGAGATCTGAAGCGTGTGAAGGATTGATTTTTGTATTCAGTAAATGCCTGAAAGATTATTAAGCTTTCAACTCAACCTAAACTTCTTCTTTAATTAGTAGATTCCATCTGAAAATTATTCTTTCAGTTTGTGATTACATTGCTTTCAGCTGACCTCGAACACATGGGGCTTATACTTGCCTTGAGGAAAAGATCTATCAGACAAGAGCTCTAGGAAGAAAAGTTGACAAATACTATATGAGTGAGTCACATTTGATTCCTTGTATTCTGCAAGCAGTGTGACTTGCTGCTGCCAACAAAAGATGGCAGTGAGCTGGAAACGGACTGATCTGTTGCAAACTTGATGCATTTTCCCAAATGGAGATGAATTTAAGAGTAGACAATGAGAACAGCTGCCTGGAAAGTAGTCAAAAGGCAAAGAGAAAGACTGGAAGGATGGAAAAGAATGATAGACACTAAGTGATTGCCAAAATCTGGAGAGTGATGTTTTCAGGAGAAGCCCGAGGCAGCATGTGTCAGAAAAAATCTATCTCTGAAATAACTCACTGAAGTTATTAGGATGTTATGCAGCGGTGGCTGCACAGATGGAAGACAAAAATGTTGACAAAAGACCTACAAGAGGGTCAATCTTAATGAATTAACTTTGAGAGAACAAACTGACTTTCATTCTTTAATTTTTTTTTTCTTTTTAACTTACTCTCTTGCATTTTAATCCACACATAGTCTGGGAATATCAACAACAATGTATTTCATTGTCTATTGAGATCACTCTCTTCACTGTGGGAAGAAGAGAAGAAAGAAAAGAAAAATATTCTGAAAAGAAGGAAAAAGCAGATCAGTAGTATTGAAGTAATTCATTCTTTTCGTTCTGCTGATTTAATCAAAGAAATCCACTTGTCAATTAGCTACCTCCTTACAGAACTCAAACAGAGTGATTACAGACAAAGCACTAAATGTTCATAGGTTTGTTCTACCACTGCACTTTCTGCAAGACTTTATGCTTTAGTAGTAAAGTAATAGTAGAGTAGTAATAGTACAGTAATGCTATTTAATAGCCTTACATTACTTAATTGCTTTAAATAAGAAAAAGAAAACACAAAGTCTTTACTGAGGAACATTTGCCTGCATACCATAATTTTTACTCAAAATCAACTTCTAGTAAAATTGTTTTCAAGTAACTTCATCCCTATTCTGCTCCCCTAATTTTTTTCTCTTTTTATCTGACTATGTTAGGATGTTAAGCACCTAAATCAGTTTTAGGCATCGCATTCTACGGAGTAACTGTAAAAATCTTCCTCTCTTCCACACTACAAATGCCTGATTATGGCATTCGCCCCTTTTATACATCAGTCAGTCTCTTCTCCCAATACAAGAAGGACATCAAACTGTTGGAGCAAGTCCAGAGAAGGACAGTGAAGATGCTCAGATGGCTGGAGCACCTCTGCTATGAAGACAGGCTATGAGAGTTGGGGCTTTTCAGTCTGGAGAAGAGAAGGCTTTGAGAAGACCTTGTAGTAGCCTTACAGTAACGGAAGGGAGCCTACAGAAAGGCTGGGGAGGGACTATTGACAAGGTCTGGTAATGTCAGGATGAGGGGGAATGGGTTTAAACTGGAAGAGGGGAGATTTAGACTGGATGTTAGGAGGAAGTTCTTAACAGTGAGGGTGGTGAGACACTGGAACAAAGCTGCCCAGGGAAGTTGTGGATGCTCCCTTCCTGGAGGTGTTCAAGGCCAGGTTGGATGAGGTCTTGAATGACCTGTTCTAATGGGAGGTGTCCCTGCCTATGGTGGGGGGTTGGAGCTGGATGATCTTTGCGGTCCCTTCCAACCTAAACTATTCTATGATTCTCCCTATTAACAAGTGACAGGACAAGAGTATTTGAGCTCAGGTTGCACAAAGAGAGGCTTAGGTTGGATAGTAGAAGAACCTTCTTGACTGAAAGGGTTCTTAAAGACTGAAACAGGCTCCTCAGGGGGTTGGTTTAATCCTTATCCCTAGTGGTGTTGAGAAGATGCAGAGATGTGGTGCTGAGGGACATGGTTTAGCACTTGGCTTGGTAGAATTAGAGGATGGTTGAACTAGAAGATCTTAAAGGTCTTTTCCAACCAAAATGAATGTATGATTCTCTATTCTGCATTATTTTCTCCGTCTTTTTTTGTACCTTTACGTGGCCCAGTTGTTAGCCTAAATCAGCCTGTGTTGATTCTATCAAAGAATCTTAGTCTGCAGATCACGCTGCGAAGAGCAAACAGTTTTTTGTCTAGAACAGATTCCTCGGACTTGATGATCTTGAAGGTATTTTCCAACCTGATTAATTCTGTGATTCTGTGTTTCTGTTCAGTCACCTCCTGGCCTTACCACTTCCCCATGGATGTTTAAGCTGCTGAGTGTTTCCCATTATTGCATCCAGGCTGCACTGTGGGAAATCTTCAGGAGGAAGGTTGCTTGATGATACAGTTGTGTGGCTTTATGCTTCTGAATTCTCTGGTTTTCAAAACTGATTTGAAAAGAGCAGAAGTTGTGTTTGATGTAAGCTTCTACGAGCACAGCACAGTTACTTCTGCCCTGTTAAAAAAAATGGACTGAAACAGAAAGTGATAATCCAGGACAAGCACTTGAGAAAAAAACTTTCCTCTGCTCCTCACCAGAACTCTATTTTCTTTTCAATAATTTAGCAGTAGAACTAATAAGTAACACAGGATCACAGGATAACAGAATGTTAAGGGTTGGAAGGGACTCAAGGAGATCAACAAGTCCAAACCCTCTGGCGGAACAGGAGAACGCAATCTAGCAGAGGAACACATCCAGACAGGCCCTGAAAGTCTCCAGAGAAGGAGACTCCACAACCTCTCTGGGGAGGCTGTGCCAGTGCTCTGTGACCCTTACAGTAAAGAAGTTCCTCCTTGTGTTGAGGTGGAACCTCTTGTGCTGCAATTAACACCCATTAAAGACTGGATGAGGCACTTAGTGCCATGGTCAGGTTGACTGGCTTGGGCTGGGTGCTAGGTTGGACTGGATGATCTTGAAGGTCTCTTCCAACCTGATTGATTCTATTCTATTGCTCCTTGTCCTATCCCAGGGAGCAGTGAACAGAGCCTGTGCCCCCCTTCCTGACCCCCAGCCCTCAGGTGTTTATAAACATTTATTAAATCCCCTCTCAGTCTTCTCTTCTCTAGATTAAAAAGCCCCAGATCCTTCAGCTTCTCCTCATAAGCCATGCCCTCCTGTCCCCTCATCATCTTCATAGCCCTCCGCTGGACCCTCTCCAGCAGATCCCTGTCCTTCTTCAACTGGGGAGCCCAAAACTGAACACAGCATTCAAGATGAGGTCTTACCAGGGCAGAGTAGAGGGAAAGGAGAACCCCCTCTGATCTGCTGGTCACTCTTCTCTTAATAGACCCCAGAATTTTAAATGCACACCTACTGCCTTAATAACAAATCTACCTTTCTTCTTTCCTTTTGTTTTTTGGACAGATGTTAGAATCTGGAATTTGCTGCAGAATGCTGCAGGCAGATGCTCAGTCAGACTGCACGCTGTCATCCCACAACTTCTTTCCCTGTGATATGTCTGGCTAATATTCCACTTGTGTCAAAATCAAGTTATAATCTCCACTTCAAATTAATACCCTTATACCATAGCAGTCTTCACGAGTGTTCTTTTTATTAACCAAAGTAATCCTAATTGCTTCAGACTGTGTCCAACCTCACTTTGACGTATGATATGTTGCTCTATTTTCCTTGTTTCCACAAAGCTCTTTAAATGTAAATCACAAGTAGCCCCTGGATATCAGGAGCAGGCTGGAAATCTGGCTGTCTCTTTACACAGCACGTGTTGTCCCAGTGATGGTGGCAATACCTGGCAATTCAGATGCAGGAATGCTACTTCCTTCTCCTTTAAAAACAGCCCAAGAGTCAAACATTTTAGGAGATAGCTATGGTTACAGATACCAACGCTGGCAATTCTGAAAAGCAGGAGATGTGAAAAATAAATTTACCTCCTAAATTAAAATTGCTTATTTAGGTTTAGCTTTTTAAATAAGCACCCATAAATAAATCTACAATGCTTACCAAGTCTCCTCCATGCAGATAAATAAAGAGTTTCAGATGTCGCTAAATAATAGAATCACAGAATGGTAGGAGTTGGAAGGGATCTCCGGAGATCATCTTGTCCAACATCTCTACTAAAGCAGGATCACCTAGAGCAGGTCACTCCAGACAGCTTATGAAAATCTCCAGAGATGGAGACTCCACAACCTCTCTGTGCAGCCTGTTCAAGTCCTCCATCACCCTCACAGTAAATAAACTTTTCCTCATGTTGAAGTGGAACTTCCTGTGTTCCAGTTTACATCCACTGCCCCTTGTCCTACCACAGAGCACCACTGAATGAGGTCAGCCCCTTATCCTTGACACCCACACTTCAGATACTTAGAAATATTAAGGAGATATTCTTCTCTTCACCAGATTAAACAGCCCAATGCCTCTCAGCTTTTCCTCATCAGATAGAGGTTCCAGTCCCTTCATCATCCTCACAGCCTTTGTTGGACACTCTCTAGTATATTCCTGTCTCTCTTGAATTAGGAACCCCAGAACTAGACACAATGCTCCAGATGTAGACACATCACTCCAGATGTAGACACATCAGGGGAGAAAAGAAGAGAGGGAGAATATCCATTGACCCTCCAGCCACTCCTCTTAATGCACCCGAGGATAGCATTGTCATTCTTTGCCCATGGACAACTTATCGTCTACCAGGACTCCAAGGTCCTTCTCTAAGGAGCTGCTTTCCAACAGGTCACTTCATCAGGAACCTCCGAATATCACACAAGAGACAGGCATTATCTTTATCCCACTGAGGTCAGAGTTTTATTATTCTTGTATAATGGAGCCAGAATTTCCCACTTCCTTAGTGCTGGTGCACACATACATTCGGAGACATCAAACTTAAAACAGAAACACCATGAACCCTAAATCATCAGATATTAAAATGAGGATAGGAACAGCTTCTAATGAGATCTAGGTGGCTCTTTATTTGATATGTGTCGTAGCTGGGAATGCTACATTAACTCAGCAAGGGAAATTTAGGAGGAGCTGTTGAGGTCTGAATGACTCAGTTTTCCATGTTGTTTTCCCTTCTCTGTGAAAGGAGTCTGAAAAAAAAAATGAACCAAACCAAAAAAAGGTGTGAGCAGAAGTACATAGCTTTTATGAGATAGAGCCTCTCTCATCTAAGTAGCCAAGAGTACTTTATCCCATATAAATAGAGGTACTGAAACATCAGGACTCTTAAGATGGACACTAGACAGGGGTTAAAATAAGTCAGTGCAGCTGATAGAACCAGAACAAAATCAGCTAGCAGTAATCAAGGCAGGAATGGCTCTACAGACTAATTCTCTCTGCAGAAGGCAAAGTGGATTTCCCACCTAAGTTACCATCATGCAACAAGATGTAGCCACATGAAGACTTTCTAATTGCTCAGAGCTAAATGTATGTACATAAAGCCATAGAATCACAGAATCAACCAGGTTGGAAGAGACTTCTAAGATCATCCAGTCCAAACTATCACCCAGCCCTGTCCAATCAACTAGACCATGTCACTAAGTGCCTCATCCAGGCTTTTCTTCAACACCTCCAGGGAAGGCTACTCCACCACCTCCCTGGGCAGCCCATTCCAATGGCAAATCACTCTCTCTGTGAAGAACTTCCCTCTAACATCCAGCCTATACCTCCCCTGGCACAACCTGAGATTGTGTCTCCTTGTTCTGTTGCTGGTTGTCTGGAAGAAGAGACCAGAACTCAGTAATTGTGGATTAAGACCCCTTTATCTGTTTTGGTTTGTGGGGTTTGCTTGTTTATTTGATTTTTGAGCTTGTTTTAGTGAGAGGTAAAGGAATAAATTAAAAGGAAAAAAATTAAATCCTTGTACAAAATTAGAAACAAATTCAGTTGTTGCGTATCAAGTTCAACTTTGCCAGTTCCTCAGTCAGGAGGTGAAACTAAATTCTGAGTAGATACCTGTGCAGCAGTTTGCTGAGGGGAGCAGTAGTTTAGCTCAAGAAATAACACGGTGGAGGAAATATAATGAGCAAAGTCTTCCCTATCTTAAGTTATAGGGCTTTTGTCATCCTAACCTGCATTTGAACACCTGTCCAAAACTATAAAGTGAAATGTGAAGTCCTTTTTCTGCTTATTACTATAAACCTCATCTGCTCTGTGCACTTATTTTCTACAGATCATTACTTGCAGATGCTGTCACAAGACTGAGGGTGGCTGTGAAAGACGTTCTTTGTATTTAAAGAAGGAGCTTAGAGCAGATCACCACGTGAAAGAAATATCATCTTCCCAAGATCCCTTACCCAGATCTCCAGGATGTTAGCACAACTTACTGACTTCCCTCATTAACCATGAGACTAACCTGTGAAGAAAACAGCATCAAACAGTTCTGACTCCAGCAGAGGCGTATGGCACAGAGGAGATTTTGTTCAAATATAGTTCTCTTTGCAAGGAGAAATCTGTGTCTACAGTCTGCTTACTTAGAGGCTTGCAGCTCTTTAGCTGATTAACTGCCTGATGTTCTGTGTGTGCAAGCAAAGGCATGGAAATGTGATTATACAATACCTACACCTGTGCTGCTGTCATGTTTGGGACGGTGGAGAAAGAAGGAAATAAGCACTCATTAAAAGTGGAATATCATTCTTTAATTCAGGTAGTTTGCATCCATGCCATAAAACCCCTAATTAGGACCAGTACTGAACTCTTACAACTTGCTATTAGAAATCTATTGGAATTGGCTAACTTCTTCAAACCTCAAGTGAGACTTCTTGCCTCTCAAGTTGCAGTTGTGCACAGCAATATGTCAGACAAGCATGGGAACTGAAAATGATTCTGGGGCACCTACTGTGCCCATATGGCTTCAGAAACTTCTACATGAACAATGTTAGACTAAAAGCTCTTGGGACAGATAACAGCCTTCAGTGTAGGGTTGGGTTTTTTTTCAGTTTCCAGGTAAAAAAGAGGATGCAGTTTATTTTTCAAACTCCAAGCACCAAAAGCTTTGTTATTCAACTAATTTGAAAAGCTCTAAGAAAAAAAAAAAATCAAAAAGATTTGTTGGTTGTGGGGGCTGAAAAAAAGTATTTTCCAATATTTTTGAGAAAAGAATTATGACTATGGAAAAACAGCAATAAAAATATAGAGCCTGCTTCCATCAAATATTCTCCCTAGTAGTTCTCTTGATGGCAATTCTCTTCCATACAAGCTTTATCCTGTTATTCTTTATCCTGTTATTTCCACCAGATACAAAAGGTGACCCTATGTCTTTGGACATACCTGCCAGCCACTGCCTATATCTTAGTAGCTTTGGGATGATGGATATGGAGAAAGTGACCATGATGCTTACTGGGTAAAGCCAACTGGCATTTTGGTTATTTAATCAAGAGGAGGTAACTAGCTAAACTGTGATTACCTTTCAGGGAGTGCTATTTCCATCACTGCCAATTTCCTCTACTTAGATCATAGAATGGTTCTGGTTGGAAGAAGCCTTAACGATTATCTAGTTCCAAACCCCCTGCCATGGGCAGGGACACCTACTACTAGTCCAGTTTGCTTGAGACCACATCCAAATTAGCTTTCAACACTGACAGCATTGGAGCCTCTATGACTTCTCTGGAAAACTTGTTTCTGTGCCTCTCTACCCTCATATGGGACAATTTCTTCCTCATGTCTTATCTTAGTCCATCTTCTTCCAGTTTGAAGCCATTCCTCCTCATCCTTTCACTCCATTCCTTTGCCAGAAGCCCCTTTCTAGCTCTGTTGGAGGCCCCCTTCAAGTACCGTAAGGCTTTTATAAAGTGTCCCCACAGACACTTCCCCGGGCTGAACCACCCCAACTCTCTCAGCCTGTCTTCACAGCAGAGGTGCTCCACCCTCTGATCATCTTTGAGACCTCCTCTGGACCCACTCTAACAATGACATGTCCTTCTTCTGATGGGGGCTCCAGAGCCGGACCCAGGATTTCAGGTGCGGTCTCAGCAGAGGGGCAGAATCCCCTCCCTCATCTGCTGCCCGTGCTGCTGGGGCTGCAGTCCAGGACATGATTGATTTCTGTGCTGTGAGTGTGCATTGTTGGCTCACGCTTAGCTTCTCCTCATCCAGCGCCCCTTCTTCATCCCAGGACTGCTCCCCAGCCATTCTCCAGCCAGCTTGGATTTGTGCTTGGAATTCTCCTGACACAGGTCCAGGACTTTGCATGAGTAAAGCAATCATGTTTAGACCCATGGAGAAAGTAACACGACACAAAATCTTCAGTTTTGAAGCGGCATCACAAATACCCAACCTGTGTTGCAGCAGTGTCCCTATGCAACTCTTTGTGCAAAGAAAGATGCTGTCTTTCTTTTCTCTTAACTCAAGCAAGCTACTCATTTCTTCCAGCACTGTACCTGGTCATTTAACTTCATGCATTATGATCAGTTGCTCTATTCTTGCTGACAAGATTTTGTCACAGTCCAAAGAGCTCACTAGGTACGATGAAGCTAAAGAACCAGGTCAAAATATAAGATAGTGGAAAATAATGGATCCCTGCAAATAACTGCAATTGCATACCTACTAATTTTTATATTGAAATCTTACTCTAAAACATGAAACTGGAACAGTTTACCCAAGGAGGTTGTGGATGTGGAGGTGTCCAAGGCCAGGTTGGATGAGGCTTTGAGCAATCTGATCCAGTGGAAATTGTCAGGATCAGGAAAAGTCTGGATGAGGCACTTAGTGCCATGGTCTAGTTGACTGGATAGGGCTGGGTGATAGGTTGGACTGCATGATCTTGGAGGTCTCTTCCAACCTGGTTGATTCTATTCTATTCTATTCTATTCTATTCTATTCTATTGGAAGATGTCCCTGCCCACGGCAAGGGAGTTGGAACTGGATGATTGTGGTGGTTTGGGTTGAAGGTCCTTTCCAATCCAAATGATTTTATGAATCTATATCTATGAGACTGAAGTGAAGGAGATAAAAAAAAAAAATACTCTCTTGTCATTCAAAGTCTCTTTAAAAGTAAAATTCAGTACTTCAGAAGCACCTAAAACTATTATTCTACAATAGAAAAAAATGTAGGCGGAATGGAAAGTGGAAATAAACCTTCACAATATTTGAATACTCACTTTAAAGAAGCCTTTTAAGCTGGTTTTAAAGTTACATTTTGGGACCCCTGTTGATTTCTTCTGTGAAAAAATTCACAGAACAGAGAAAGCAGCAAACTTCCTTCTCTTTTTTCTTCTTTTTCCTTCCCCCAAACCCATCTCTTTCTGCTTTTGTTCGGGTGAACACCTGGCCTATAAAATTCAGAGAACCTTCCCTGGGGTGCTGTTTCAGTAGAGAGCTAACAAAACTTTAAGAAGTATCTATTTTTTGCCTCATTGGAGCTTACACAGCTTTATTTTCCACTTTTTTTCCATCTGTTTGTCTGGCTCAGCTGCTGGTACTGGTGTGTTTAAAGCAAGCTCTATCACTTGTCCGCGAGAAGCCTGCAGTCAGCAGGCTCCTGCCTTCTTCTGGCTGCCAACCCAGCCAAAATATTCCAGAGGGAGGGAAACAGGAACAAAAGAGGAGACGGAAAGGGAATGTGAGAAAATTTCTCAAATTTTCATTTCTAAATATCAAAGATTCTCCAGAGATTAATGGAAGGAAAGGAGTCACTTGTGTCTTGAAGAGGACTGAGGATGCCTGAACTAATTATCCTGAAAATATTGCTCAGGAATACTTCTAATGGCCTTTTATCTGGGATGACATCTGGCTCGAGATCTTGCTTTGCCCTCCGTCCACACCAAGTTCCACTTCTCTTTTCCTTTACCATCCTTCATCTCTTGGTTACAAAAGACCTCCAGCAAGCAAAAGGGGAATGAAATACACATACACACCAAAAAAAAAAGCTGTCAAAGCCCTCAACTCCTGCAAGGAGTGACAAACTCTTTAAGTAGATTTTCATCATCAGTGCTTACATTTAGATGCATTTGTTAGTACTTTACTTAAGTGTGTTCCTTAATATCTCATTATTGAGAATGAAAAGGAATTCAGATTGATTTGGAGACCTTCATGTTTTAAATTTACTAACTTGCCTGTGGCAAGTGCTGCAGGAAGAGACTTGAGGAGTGACAATGAGCATTACCTTTGGACTTTCTCCCAGCCATTACAGCACATGAGCAGATTAAATAAAAAGAAAGAGAGGGCATTTTGTGTCAGCTAAAGAAGAAAATGGCAGCTATTAGATGCTAACTCTTATCTACAGGCATAATACAACCATAGCAATGAGAATTTCCACACAACTGCCTGGTAGCTCAGTGATGGGTCTCATTTTGTTTGGGATTTTGATGCTACCCTTTCTAGTGTCTGCCTGCACTGCATTAAACAAAACCAAACCCTAACAGCTGTCATGTGCAATTCATTCTTCCTCTCAGCTTGTCCCTGAGGGGAGAATTGTGTGCACTGGAGTGTTTGCTTTTCGAGAGGCTTCTTCTTTTTAAAATGTACATGTTTTGCTCCACTTGTAGTACAGCAAAGAAAGGCAAAGGAATGTTCCTTACACGTGAGGAGAAGTGAAAGATTTAGGAAAGGCAACCAGATCTGTCCGTCCACAACTCAACCAGATTTAGTAAATCTGCTCCATACATCACCCCAGCCCAAAGGGGATTCCAAACACCTTCATTCAGGGAAAGCATTTCAGCAAGCAGCTGATGAAAACAGTGACATAGTCTTTCCAGTTGATCTGAAAGGCCAGCATGAGAATAAACCAATGTTTTCCTCTGCATAGTCCAACACCTGTTGCAATGTGAGAAGCATGTAAAAAATTGGTTTTACACTGGCCAGAAGACTACAGAACATGCTTGGAGGAGTTTCTGTCATTAGTGTGTGTTCAGTGAAGAGTAAAACAATGAAGAAATTCCAGTGTTTTACCCATGATTGTGAAGTGATCTCAAGGGATCATTATTGCACTACTCTGTCAAAAGCATGTGGCAAGCACATGGGGAACTCAAAACCAGATGGAGTTTTAGAACTCTGAAACATATTAAGCTGGGATGGTGATATGTCTGAATACTTGTTTTTAAAAGATTATCTTTTAAAATAGAAATACCCAGATCCCACCTAGTCAGAGGAGGCTGAAGATCCTTTCTACCTTAACATTAAATTGTTCAATTACAAAACTATTAGCTTTGAGAGCTTTGAGAATTGACTTCAGCAATTCCCTCTGTTCCTCAATTCCCTGTCTGCAGAACAGCCTGTGTCTGCATACCATAAGAACAGATTTACACACACCAGCTGAGTGACAAGCTTTTTAGACACACAGCTGTGTGATCTTCCTCTCTGAATCAGGATCCATGAGACACAGCAAATTTATTTGCATGCTTTATCAGGTTTTCTTCTAGATATGATAATCTTTTCTGCTGCTTGTTTTATGAACCCACTTGTTTGTTGAACCCCACTCTGTCTGTCCAATCAATGTTCAGCATACTGATCATTTATCATACTACTGGCTAGAAGCTTCTGAATAGAAATGTTGTCGTCACTAAATCATAAATTGGATTAGGTTGGAAAGGGTCTTCAAGATCACCCAATTCCAACCCCTCTGCCATGGGCAGGGACATCTCTTACTAGGTCAGTTTGCTCAAGGCCCCTGGCTTTGAAAACATTTTGAATGCTTCACAAACATTTAAGCTACAGTATCTTCAGATTTCAGATTGAAATTCTTGTCAAAAGAAGGGGAGCGATGAGGACACAACGGGGTGGGGGGGGGAAAAGCCCAGAATGAATGATGAGATTATCCATATGGAAGACAAGATATCTGGTTTCAGCTCCTTGCTTTGAAAGCTTTGTTACTCCATGCTACTTATTTTATTCTACTGATTTGGATTCATAAGCAAACATTTCTTGCAGACGACGTGCCTACTTCGCAGCTTCATTCAGGTGGAAATAGGATGAAATTCCTCTCGAGCCCATCAGAGTCACGCTGCTGCTTTTCAGCCAGTCTGACTAACAGGAGCAGGTCAGTGCCTTGGAATCTGCTTTGCTGATAAAGAGCAACTGCTTTAGCAGCACTGCTTCTCCACTGTGCCACAGAGGATATACCTCATTCTCTTAAACTAAACGTGGCTTAAATAGCAAGGTATTACTGAGCTCTGGGACCAGGCATGAACTGCTGCCATCTCTATTTCTTTCTATGCCATTCCACAGATGACTTTTCAATAATCAGGCACAATAAGGCTCCTGACAGTTCCCAGCACATTTTTACCTTTCCTTGTACCTCACCATCTGCCCTATGGATTTGCAGCTTTTGCCAGAACACTGCGTCTCCCACAAGCTGCACTTGGATGTTATGTGGAAGCGACAAATCTTCAGCCAGCATCCCCGAAATGTTAAGGACTGCCTTTTATGTTTGGTGCACTTACTGTCTTTTACCTAGGATCATCAGTTCAGAAGCAGAAGCAGCTCTTTCTAATCACAATGAAGGAAAGATGTCAGTGAGCTCCCTAAAGCACCTCAGCGGTGTTAGCGTAAAGAGCGTCACATCATGCTTAAAGAGCTGCTCTGCTTCCCTCCTGGCCCGGCTCTGCCTAGATGAGTTTGCATACTGCTGTTCTAGCTTTTAAATCTCCATGTTGCCCCTGTTAGATTAGGCTAGTATTTCTATATTTTACAGAACTATCAAGAATTTGCCTTATTTAACTTGCTCATGAAATTAGCATTATTTAACTTTTTTTTTTTTACTAAAACTGCTGATTTTTCCAGATTACATTTTTTAGTCCTTTCACCTGCAAAATATTGAACAGAGAAAGGCACACTGCATATTCTTCAGCATAAAAAGACAATGCCCTCTATTTATGTAATCCAAAGCAGACACAGGAAAAAAAACAGATCCTCCAGAGACTGATTACGCCTGAGCTATCAGACCCTTCTGTCTGCATTTTGTTCTTTGTTAACAACAGCAATGTCTCTTGTCAACATATTTACTGCAGTAATGTAATAATTTCTGGGTTTAAGTATGGATATAGATAATTTCCCTCCATTTTCCCACAAAAGCTGGTCTGGTGGAGTGGCTGTGGGGAGGTGGAGCTTGCTCAAACCACAGACAATGAGCAGTCGATTTGCTGAGGCTGCAACTGCACATTGCGAACAAATAAAGCATCTCTGAGGATTTTTAACATTCAGATAAGTGATGTTAAGATTTTATTGTACATCTCAGTTGTAAAAGTTTATCATATTACTGAAGAGGAATAAAAGAAGGAGAAAAAAGAAGGAAAAAATAGTGTCTTCTGTGAGTTTCAGCTCAGTACCTGACACGTCACTTCCCAGACAAGTGATAGTTGATCTATGTGTGCCAACTCAGACGTGCTTTCATAAAGCATCAGCTTCTCTGTTAAAGGCATATAGGGATGATCACAGAACCACAGAATAGTAAAGGTTGGAAGAGAAGAGATCATCAAGTCTGACCTCCCTGTCAAGGCAGGTTCAGCTAAAGAAGGTCACATAGGAACACATCCAGGTGGGTTTGGAACGACTCCAGACATGGAGATTCCAGCAACTCTCTGGGCAGCCTCTTCTAGTGCTTTGTCACCGTCAAATTAAAGAAGTTCCTGTTCAAGTTTAGATGGGACTTCTTATGTTTATGTGGTAGTTTGGGTGTTACCTGCCCCCCTCCTCCCCCCCAATTCAAATCATCCAGACTAGACTCAGCCAGCTCCAGAAATCAAATGAAGCTTATATTTACAGCTTAGCACAATATACAAGCAGATATTTACAGTATACACAGTTATATACAGAAACATACAAGGTAAAAGGTAAGACAGAAACACAACAGCCCTCCCAGAAACCTGAGTCCCCAGGAGGGGCTCCCAACCACCCTTCCACCTTCTCCTACTCCTTTGCCTTAGCCCAGATGTTGCCTTGTGCCCCAAGGAAGAATGGAGGATTGGCCAGGTGGAAGCAAGTGGATTAATCAGAGAGACGGAGGGCAAAGTTAGAGAGCAATGCCACTCAAAAGCCCAGGCTGTGCCCAAACTGCCTTATCTGTGTTTATACTCTTGTTCTTATACATCTCAGCAAGCCTATGAGTGAAGTAGACATGACCATTGTTTCTCTTTCACAGCCTGTGATCTAATCCTTCTCACCAAAACATTCTAGCTAGCTTCAAACTAGCACAATTCAACTTTCTGCTTGTTACCCCTCGTCCTGTCACTGGGCACCACTACAAATATTCTGGCCCCATCCTTCTGACACCCACTTTATAAGTATTTATAAGCATTGATGAGATCCCCCCTCAGTCTTCTCTTTCCCAGACTGAAAAGCCCTGTCTCATTCTTTCCCCATAAGAAAGATGTTCTAGTCTCCTTATGATTTTTGTAGCCCTTTTCTGTACCCTCTCCAGCAAGTCCTTGTCCTTCTTGAACCCAGGAGATCTGGAGAACTTAATCCCATCAGTGAAAATCTCACACAGCATCAAAGCAGAACGTCTTTGTCAGATGTGTGACAAAGGCACACCTGAGGAAATTACAGAAGCATGTATGCAGTTTGTAACACACCCAAATGTGTTCATGCACCGTGAGCTGAAATGTGCAATGCAAAGTCTCACATGAATTTAACCACACGCTCCTCAGTTCACAGTAAACTCTTTCTGTAAGCACAAGGGATTATGGAATGTTTTCCCCCTTAGATTGACTTCAGATCAACCAGTCCTGTATCACAGAAAAGACACACTTCAATGAATAGCAATACAAAAGAAGAACAGCCATTAAACTGAACAGAACAGCCACGCAAAACCCAAACAGTTTAATGCTCAGCTGCTTGTTTAACCACAAAACTAGACTGAGCCATGTCACTACATAACTAGTAAACCAACATCTTCTGGTTCCTCTTACAGAGGCAGGAGTATTATTTGAAGTAATAAAAAAATTAGACAAATCAAGTACATAGAAGGAACTTCACTAACCTGTATCTTTGCTCCTTCACAATATAGTGGGGTATTGGCAAAATATGAATGGATGAAGCGATATAAAGTGGATGAAGTGAGATAAAACCAGATGAAACAGAGCATTACATTTATCCAACCTCGCTCTCATATTGGTAAGCTTCTGCTTGGGAAGGACTCCACAAAAAAAACAACTCATCCATATCTTCCCTCACTACAAGACAGACACTCACGTACAGAGGAGGGCAATGAAGCTCATAAAGAGTCTGGAGATCAGGCCTAGTGAGGAGCAGCTGAGGGAACAGGAGTTGTGTAGTCTAGAGAAAACAAGGCTGAGGTGAAATCTTCTTGCTCTCTACAACTACCTAAAAGGAGGTCAGAGTCAGGTAGGTGTTGCTCTCTCATCCCTAGTAACACATGACAGGATAGCAATACTGCTCAGGCCACAACTTGAATACTGTGTCCAGTTCTGTGCTCCTCAATTCAAGGGAGATGTTGAGACA
Organism: Tricholaema leucomelas; assembly: GCA_013400475.1. Lineage (NCBI taxonomy): Eukaryota > Metazoa > Chordata > Aves > Piciformes > Lybiidae > Tricholaema lacrymosa > Tricholaema leucomelas. The sequence continues at coordinate 104,731 of WAAF01013953.1, forward strand.
CCGGAGCATGTCCAGAGAAGGGCGACAAGGCTGGTAAGAGGTCTGGAACACAGCCCTGTGGGGAGAGGCTCGAGGAGCTGGGAGTGTTTAGCCTCAAGAAGAAGAGACTCAGGGGTGATCTCACCTGAAGGGAGGCTGTAGTCAGGTGGGGGCTGGTCCCTTCTTCTGCCAGGCAAGCAGCAACAGAACAAGGGGATGTAGTCTACCTTCACCTTAGCAAGGCCTTTGACACCGTCTCCCATGACATTTTAGTGAGCAAGCTGAGGAAGTGTGGGATGGAAGAGCAGACAGTGAGGTGGGTTAGGAACTGCTTGCAAGATAGAGTTCACAGGGTGGTGATCAATGGTGCCAGGTCCAGCTGGAGAGATGTGACTAGTGGTGTCCCCCAGGGACCAGTGATGGGTCCAGTCCTGTTCAACATCTTCATCAGTGACATTGAAGAGGGCACAGAGAGTCTGCTCAGCGAGTCTGCTGACGACACCAAGCTGGGAGGCTTGGCTGATACAGCTGAAGGCTGTGNAGGGCTACAAGAATGATTACAGGACTGCAACACTGCCTTATGAGGAGAGGCTGAGGGACCTGCAGCTTTTTAGTCTGGAGAAGAGAAGACTGAGAGGGGATTTGATAAATGTTTGTAAGTATCTGAAGGCTGCCAGGTGAGAGGGTACAGACTCTGCTCGCTTGCTCCCTGTGATAGGACAAGGAGCAATGGGTGTAAGTTGCAGCAAAAGAGGTTCTGCCTCAATACGAGGGTGATCTTATTTACTGTAAGGGTCACAGAGCACTGGAACAGGCTCCCCAGGGAGGTCGTGGGGTCTTCTTCTCTGGAGACTTTCAAGGCCTGTCTGGATATGTTCCTCTGTGATCTGTGTTAGATAGGATTGTCCTGCTCTGGCAGGGAGGCTGGACTTGATGATCTCCTTGGGTCCCCTCCAAAGCCTAATATCCTGTGATCCTGTGAAGGGGACACAGTCTCAAGTTGTGCCAGGGATGGTATAGGCTGGATGTTAGGAGGAAGTTCTTGACAGAGAGAGTGATTTGCATTGGAATGGGCTGCCCAGGGAGGTGGTGGAATTGCCAACCTGTTTGATTCTATGATTCTATGATGAGAATCAATGGCCTCAAGTTGCACCAGAGGAGGTTTAGGTTGGGTATCAGAAGAAATTTCTTCACTGAAAGGATTCTCAAATACTAGTACAGGCTTTTCAGGTTGGTGATTGAATGTCCATCCCTGGTGCTGAGGGTCATGGTTCAGCACCACACTTGATAGAGTCAAACAATAGTTGAACTTGATGATCTTAAAGGTCCTCTCCAAGCAACACAATTCTATGATTCTATATTTAAGATAAAAGAAACCCTTTAATTAATATTTTCATCCCATTTATACACAGATTTCAATGAAAAACTGAACTGGAATAACTGTAATGAGGGATGCTGTTTTTTTTCATTCTTTATGCAGTCTAGAGACAATCTCCTTTTATTTACTCATATTAAACTCAGTGATTTTTCTAGAATCACCACAGGAATTTTCTACCTAATTTCTATGACAACTTTTAATAATCTAAGATGATTAATAAGCAGTTCCCATGCAGTCAATATTTAGGTCCCAGAAGAATGCCTGAAGCTTTCAGAAGTTTCAAAACACAATGTGCCCAGTTCCCAATAGAAAATTGCACCCAGCAGCTGTTTACAGATGAGATTCTCCACTCCTCATCAGAAATTACAAAGTAACTAGGAAAACAAACAAAAAAAGTCAAAATGGACAAAAAGTTACTAAAAAGAAACAACTAAGCACTCCTAGGGAATCAGCAGGGAGCTTCAAATGACCACAAAAGGAATTAGCCATATGCTTGCTGCACAATACTGGGTAAATCTTTTTGGCCTTAGAATCATGGAATCACAGAATCAACCAGGTGGGAAGAGACCTCCAAGATCATCCAGTCCAACCTAGCACCCAGTCCTAGCCAGTCAACCAGACCATGGCACTAAGTGCCTCATCCAGGCTTTTCTTCAATGCCTTCAGGGACAGTGACTCCACCACCTCCCTGGGCAGCCCATTCCAATGCCAATCACTCTCTCTGTGAAGAACTTTCTCCTAACATCCAGCCTATACTTCCCCCTGGCACAATTTGAGTCTGCGTCCCTTTGTTCTTTGCTGGTTTCCTGGCAGAAGAGACCAACCCCCACCTGGCTACAGCCTCCCTTCAGGTAGTTGAAGACAGCAATGAGGTCCCCCCTGAGCCTCCTCTTCTCCAGGCTAAACAGCCCCAGCTCATCCTCTCCTCTAGGCCTCTCACAACTCTGTTGCCCTTCTCTGGATATATTTCAGTATCTCAACATCTGTCTTGAATTGAGGAGCCCAGAACTGGACACAGGACTCAAGGTGTGGCCTGACCAGTGTTGAATACAGGGGCAGAATAACCTCCCTTGTCCTGCTGGCCACACTGTTCCTGATACAGGCCAGGCTGCCATTGGCTCTCTTGGCCATCTTGGCACACTTCTGCCTCATCTTCAGCCTACTATCTACCAGTATCCCCAGGTTCCTTTCTTCCTGCCTCCTCTCCAGCCACTCTGTCTCCAGCCTGTAGCACTGCTTGGGATTGTTGTGGCCAAAGTGTTGAACCCTGCAATCTTCTCACCGTATTTGTTTATTTTCTGCATGGGACTAAGCTAGCAGCCAAATTTCAGAAAAAATAAAAAGGTTTGTTTTCCAGAAGTTTCTGACCTCACCCACCCTGCCACGCGCCAGCCTTTTTTTCATCCTCCAATAACCAAGGTGCAGTTATGAACTAGGGATTTTCTCTTGAGGAATGAGATCTCCTAACCTTGTCATGGAGATTTATCAGGAGTTGGGTAGTTTCTGAACCTGGATTGCGATAAGACTTTTAAATAAACACAGATGTAATCTACATAGTTTGAGATTAGCTTGGATTTAAAGAGTGTTTCTTTCTACTTATAGCTTTGAAATGTTTCTGTACTTCAGAATATGCTAAAAAAAAAACCCTCACCAGATAATTGTTTATGGAGGTATTGACCTCAAAATGCACAACCATCCCTGAGCTGCAACAGCATCGTATTCTACCTGAACTACCATTCCATTTGCCACTTGAACATAGGAACCTTCATTTTTCTTGTATAGCTCCTCACATTTTAACAGCCTATTCTCATCCATTTCTGCAGAAGAATTTTTTATACTATAGAGTACACATACAAAAGAAAACTGATCTGAATGTTTATCATGTACTGATTATCACCAAAGGTTCTGTGAAAGGAAGAAAGAGTTAGTCAAATGGAACATACTAAAGTACTTGCTTTGTGATCTCTTTCCTAAGCAGAACACTTAGCCTGAAGTGTAAAAGTTCAGATTTAAACTTTTCATAGATTCATAGAATGCTTTGGGTTGGAAGGAATCTTGAAGATCACCTAGTGCCAACCCCCCTGAGATGGACAGGAACACCTACCACCAGACCAGGTTGCTCCATCCTTGGAGGTGTTCAAGAAAAGACTGTATGAGGCACTTAGTGCCATGCTCTAGTTGATTGGCTAGGGCTGGGTACTAGGTTGGGCTGGATGGTCTTGGAGGTCTCTTCCAACCTAGTTGCTTCTATGATTCTGTGATTCTATGATTCAAGGTGTCATCCAACCTGGCACTGAACATCTCCAGGCAGGAGGCATCCGTGAGCAACCTGTTCCAGTGACTCAACACCTTCACTGCAAATAATTTCTTTCTAATATCTAGTCTAGATTTATGTGTCTTCTCAGCCTGTGCAGGCACTGAAATTCAAAGATCCATACAGGAACAGGTGAACATACAAAAAGCAACTGAGGAAGACTGACTATATGTAAATTCTATATCATTTTATTCCTGCCTTTGCTTTTTCTTTTTTTCTCTCTCCAATCATTATTTATTGACTTGGTGAAAGATTAATTGGCCCAAATATAGACCATAATATAAAATTTACCCCAAAAAATGCATGACTGATCTGAAGTTCTCTCAGTGCTTGATGCTATAAGGAATTAAAAAAACCCAAAAAGCCTACAGAAGAACATGAACCCTAACCTACATTATGCAAAATTATGTAAATCAAGCAAAGAAGTAAAGAAAAATCATTCTGCAAATACAGCTCACATATTATTACAAAGCAATTAAATCACTATATAACTCTTGGTAAAAACAGGGCAGTAGCTAATTAGAAATGCTAATGTTAAGGAATTTTAGACTTTGCTCATATTTTTAACTGCTAATTGCTGCAATTAAAAAAAAAAAAACAAAAACCACAAACAACAAAAAAAACCAAAGAATTCTCTTTAATTTTCTTACCAGAGAGTTCAGAGCTGAAACACATTTTGAAGCCATCACTTCTGAAGAGGAATGCTGAATCAGACATTCAGCTGTGTGAAATACCATCTCAAATTCATTCACATTAGCTTGGGTTTTAAGGAGGAATCATGCTCTCTGGATAAAAAATAATAAAAACAAGGCCTGTGTATTCTTGAATTGGAGAAATCAAATTTCAGATGACTAAGCAATTCAAATTCCCAACTGCAATATTGCACAACTCATACAGTGTCATTGTATGGAACAAGAACAAATGCAAAATGCTGGTTAATGACTAGTAAATAGAGAATAAGATGGAGAAAGGTCCATGTTACAAAAACCCTGGGCAGGGCTAATGTAACAGTGTGATGCAACCAGACTTTCCACAAGTATTTCAAAGAAAATCTCAAGTCTGGTTTATAGGAATAAAGGGAAGGTGGAATTATTGAGAAGTGTGGCCAGCAGGTCGAGGGAGGTGATTCTTCCCCTCTACTCTGCTTTGCTGAGACCCCACCTAGAGTACTGTATCCAGTTCTGGAGCCCCCATTACAAGAATCATAGAATCATATACTCATAGAATCAGTCAGGGTTGGAAGGGACCACAAGGATCATCCAGTTCCAACCCCCCTGCCACAGGCAGGGGCACCTTAACCTAGACCATTGAGTCCAACCACAAACCTAGCGCCACCGTGGCCATTAAACCACATCCCATAGTGCCATGTCCACACATTTCTGGAATGTTTTTTTTCCCTTAAAATGTAAGATATATCTCCACATGCTGGAGCACATCCAGAGAAGGGATGATCAGAGGGCTGGAGCACCTCTGCTATGAGGACAGACTCACCACCCTCACGGGGAATAAATTCTTCCTATCATCTAATCTCAGTGGAGCTTCTTCCAGTTTGAAGCCATCACCCCTCATGAGGATTACTTCCAGAGCAATTTCCATATTCACTATCATCCTATCAATGAATTACTGAAAGTGCATTAGCAAACTAATCCAAACATCTGCTATTATGTAGTTTAAAAATTGTTATGATGGTGGAGTTTTTTTGGCATATTGAAGGAGAAAGAAAGAGAAAAAAAAAATCAAGTTTGGATTAATTTTACATTACTTAATCATCTCCAAAAAGCTTCAAAACCTGTATTTGAAAATGCTCAAAATTAACATACCTGTTTTCAAAGCCAATAAAGATCTTTGGGACAAACCTCACACTACCAGAAGAAAAGCTGCTCTTGAAAATAATTGAAAGTGCTTGAAAAACAGTTTTGAATTCTTTCCTATTAAGTTTTTACTTCTGCATAGGCATAAACCGCTAATAAATGACCACAGTATCCAAGTTTAATTTTGGAACCTGGACTGTCTATTATTAACTACATACTTGACTGGTTGAATCTGTGTGATTGATTTAGTGATAGAAAGTGATATGCACCAGAAAACATATCTACAAAAATAGATATATCATTTTCAGTATTGTAGAGTAGATTAATTAAAGATAAAAGTGTCATTCCAATAAAATAAACCTTGAGGTTTCCAAATACCTAAGAAGATAATTAAGTTATCCTATTAACAGAGGAACCTCATAAAATGTTTTTTAGTCTTGAATTTAAATAGAATATCATCAGAAAAGCTAGTAGCATGTGACACTCCACACATACTTTTGAACCTGAATTTACCTTCTCCTTCCTGCCCCTCAGAAAAGTCAGGCTTATCTAATCAAGAGAAAAGATTGGCATTAAAGGGCTGTTTTTCCACTTACCAGATCTAAGCTGCTTTTTATTGTTCGGAGGAATTATCTAAGAGACCCAACACAGAACTTCAATCAGATAGAGAGTTTCTGGTTCATTGATTGACTGATTCTGCTGCTTCTGCTGAATAAAAGCAACAAAAGTCCTTTTCAAGTCTGCTCTCCTCAGAGAGAGGTTGCAGTTGTGCTTTCATTAAGCCACTCTTCATGGTAGCACGGTGCCAGAGAGTGTCTATCCATCCAGAAACGGCCATCCTGTACTGCAGAACAGCTTCTCTCAGCTGCTATATAAAACCAGAAATGTACAATATTCCTGGAAGTGAAGTTTAGCAGAGGTGGAGACCTGAAGATATGTCAGTACCTCAAACTGTGAGTGGCCAAGCTGCCTCCAAATCTCAATAACTGAGAAATGGTCACTCATACAATACGACTTTGCAAGCGCTAGCTCTTCTGACCTGAGTAATTGTTATTCCTGAGGTTCTTATACTTCTGATCTTCTTTTCTGCTTCCTGTTAAGATATTTATGCTGAGGGATAAAGAGTCAATCAATCTCAGGTCTTCTTTTACATTGTAACCTCAGGAATCCTTCAAGAAGCACTAATTAAAAGAGTTGATAGTAATGTATGGAGCTGAGTCATACATACAGCTGCAGCAAGCTGAGTGGGAGGCCAGCTTGGATGCCTGCTAGTAATGGAAACTTAAATGTCATACATATATTGATTGTTTCATTAAATGAACACCTTTCTGCTTCTTCATTATTTATTACCCTGAGTGCTTTGCATTTCACGTAAACCTGAAATAACTGCTTAAAATGCTGAATGCTACCCAATTCTGTAGTCTTAATATTGTCAGGTTTGTGAAGGCAGTTCAAGGAATATGACAATTCAGCAGTTTCTAGAACCTGCCATACTGAAAACAAGGTATTTTCATACTGGTTCCCATCCTCATTAAAGGTATTTTTTAAGGAACAAATCTGTGGGATGTTACTATGATATTGTCTCCTTCAAATTAGTTGAAAAGTTTCTCATCTGAGAAACATCAAAGGTTGCTACAAAGGCATTTCTTTCCTACATGTCCCTTAAATGAGACCATTAGATAGATGCAGAAGAATAACTTCTACCATAAACTCCTTGGAAAAATGTACCACAACCAGAAGACATCCATCACTCCGCTGAGAACAACCAGAAACCAAAGCAGAAGGGATGTCATCCAGAGGGACCTGGACAGGCTGGAGAGGTGGGCACAAGCCAACCTCATGAGGTTCAATAAGACCAAGTGCAAGGTCCTGCATCTGGGTTGAGGCAATCTCAAGCACAAATACAGGCTGGGCAGTGGCTGGCTGGAAAGCAGCCCTGAGCAGAGGGACTTGGAGGTGCTGACAGATGAGAAGCTCAACATGAGCCAGCAGTGTGCCAGAGAGTGAGAGGACTAGGGGGAATGGAGCAAAGCTGGAGGGGGGAAGATTCAGACTGAATGTGAGGAGGAAGTTCTTCAGCAGGAGAGTGGTTAGAGGCTGGAATGGGTTGCCCAGAGAGGTGGTTGAGGCCCTGTCCCTGGAGGTGTTTAAGGCCAGGCTGGATGAGGCTCTGGCCAGCCAGATCTAGGGTAGGGTTTCCCTGTCCACGGCAGGTGGGTTGGAACTAGATGATCCTTGTGGTCCCTTCCAACACTGATTGATTCTATGAAACTCCCTGAGGACCTGAGGCACACTGAAACTCATCAGGAAGGAGCAACCTGTTCAAGTGCCTCACCACCCTATGGAGAAAAATTTCCTTCTAACATCTAATCTGAATAGAGTTTCTTCCACTTTGCGGCCATTACTCCTAGTCAACCCATGCCCTTCCCAAAGGTCCCTCTGCAGCTTTCCTGTAGGACAGAATCTGAAAAGGTTTCCTGATTTCCTGTGCTGTTGTGCTTTATTGCTTATCACAGAATCATAGAATCAATCAGGTTGGAAGAGACCTCCAAGATCATCCAGGCCAACCTAGCACCCAGCCCTGTCCAATCAACTAGACCATGGCACTAAGTGCCTCAGCCAAGCTTTTCTTGAACTCCTCCAGGGTTGGCAACTCCACCACCTCCCTGGGCAGCCCTTTCCAATGCCAATCACTCTCTTTGTGAAGAACTTCCTCCTAACACTCAGCCTATACCTCTCCCAGCACAACCTGAGGCTGTCCCCCCTTGTTCTGTTACTGCAAGTAGTTGTGCAGCCAGGAAGTCTGATATCCCAAACTTATAACAACATTTATTTATTTATTTAAATTATAAAGCAGAAGCAGAGATTTTTTTTCAACTGCAGGCTTCATTGTTCTGCTGCAATACTGCTTTGGTGAATTTAAAACCAGCAGTTCAGACTTTCCAAGGATGCCAGGCAAGTGGAAAGCCAAATGACAGGAAGATTAAATATCAGCTACTTTGCCATCTTAAAATGTTAACTATTTGATTTTCAATTAACTACAAGCTTGCCATAACTACAGAACCAGCTACTTAGATGGAAACCTTGTAGGCAAATCTTGCCAGTGCATGAACATAAATTTCTTTTTTAATGACTAGTTTGCTACTACAATATTAACTCAAGATAAACTAAATCCAAATAATTACTTTAAGTATAAATTGTAGAATTAATGGGAGTATTTTAGCTTTAAAGTTTGCATTCACTAGTGATACCCTCTGTAAATATAAAAGATCAAAGGAAAACTTGCTATAAATTATGTAGGACAATAGCTTCCATGGAGAATTCAGGGTAACATAATCTTTTTATCTAACTTTTCATCTCCTGAAGATCTTTTACCTTTACATGGACTAATTTTATAAAGTTTAGAAGAAAATGTAAAGCTTGGTCTCCTGCCAACATGTTTTATTACACAAGTGTTTTACTAGGATAGGAACTATGACTTTTCCCTTTACTAACTGGAGCTGAGTTTCCCTTTACTGGAGCTGAGTAAGGCATTTCACTCTGTCCCGCATGACATCCTGGTCACCAAATTGGGAAAGCACAGAGTTCATGGGTGGAGCACTCACTGGATAAGAAATCGGCTGGATGGTCACACGCAGAGAGTGGTGATCAAGGGCACAAGGTCCACCTGGAGACCGGTGACAAGTGGCATCCCTCAGGGGTCAGTGCTAGGATCAGTGATGTTTAACATCTTTGTCAGTGACATGGACAGAGGAATTGAGTGCACCCTCAGCAAGTTTGCAGATGACACCAAGCTGTGTGGCACAGTTGACTTGCTGGAGGGCAGGGATGCCATCCAGAGGGACCTGGACAGGCTGGAAAGGTGGGCCCAGGCCAACCTCGTGACATTCAACAAGGCCAAATGTAAGGTCCTGCACCTGGGTTGGTGCAATCCCAAGAACAACTCCTGGCTGGATGGCAAATGGCTGGAGAGCAGCTCTGAGGAAAAGGACCTGGGGGTCTGGGTTGATGAGAATCTCAACATGAGCCGGCAGTGTGCACATGCAGCCCAGACACCAATCACGTGCTGGGCTGCAGCAAGAGAAGCATGGCCAGCAAGGCAAGGGAGGGGGTTCTCTCTGCTCTTTTGAGACCACACCTGAAGTACTGTGTGCAGTTCTGGAGTTCCCAACACAAGAAGGACATGAAACTGTTAGAGCAAGTCCAGAGGAGGGCCATGAAGATGCTTAGAGGGCTGGGGCAGCTTTGTTATGAGCACAGGCTACGAGAGTTGGGGCTCTTCAGCCTGGAGAAGTGAAGGCTTTAGGGAGAGCTTGTAGAAGCTTTCCAGTATCAAAAGGGGACCTACAGGAAGGCTGGGGAGGGACTATTGACATGGTCTTGCAATGACAGGATGAGGGGTGATGGGTTGAAGTTTGAATAGGGGAGATTCAAACTAGATATTAGGAAAGGGTTCTTTCCAGTGAGGGTGGTGAAACACTGGCATAGGTTGCCCAGGAAGGTTGTGGATGCTCCCTCCCTGGAGGGGTTGAAGACCAGGTTGAATGCGGCCTTGAGTGACCTATTCTAGTGGGAGGTGTCCTTGCCTACGGCAGGGGGTTGGAACTAGATGATCTTTGAGGTCCCTTCCAACCTAAACCATTCTATGATTCTGTGATTCTATATTGGCTCTTCACCCACAGAGTACCAGTAATGATCTGCCCAGAGCTGAACAGCTTTACCAAGGAGCAAAGCTACCAGTGGAAAAGACAAGGTTCCATGATAAAAGTAAATCCATGTATTGACAATAGTAAAAGGGAGTGGACAGGCACTGTACAACATGGCATTCATGGCTGGAGAAGGGGGGGGTCTGTGTCTGAGGCTGACTGAACTTTGAGATTTACCGGCACAGTTTAATAACTGCCTGTTAGATGTGAGCCTACTCAGGAAAGGGGATCAATGCAATCCTACAGTAGCTGGTGTTCCAGATACTGTTGAAGCAGTGGAATACAAAGGATCAAGTACCATTAAGCCTAGAACTTTTCCTACCACACTGAGGAACAGAATCACAGAACTGTTCCGCTTGGAAAAGGCCTCTAAGATCAAGTTCAAACATCAACTTAACACCACTATGGCCATTAGACCATGTCCCAAAGTGCCATGTTTTTTGAACACCTCCAGGAATGGTGACTCCACCACTTCCCTGGGAAGACTGCTCTAATACTTGGCCACTCTTTCTTGCTTCTACAAGTATTTTAGACTGGGCAATGTTTTGGGAAATCTCCTTCAGGGCTTCAGACTCTAGATAATGTCATTGGGAACTATAACTGAGAGAAATCTCCATGGCTTAAGATTGGGGAAAGGCTACTTTGAGACAATGGGAAATGGCTTTGCTTACAAGGGATGGAGAAAGTAGGAGTTGTGTCCACAAGTGGGTGATTCTCATGAGTGTTTCCTAGGGACATGTCTACAGTTTGCTATCCAGTGGTGGCTGGTGTTCTCAAAGACCTACAAACAGGCAGCAGCAATACCTAAATCCATCAGAAGTCACTTCTAAATCACTCACTTTGCCAACCGTATTTCATTATTCCTCTACTTCATTTCTGGCTTATAAAGCCGACAGTATCCCTTTAGTTTAAACAAACTAATCACCTGAAGTCTGGAGAAAGTTCAAGTAAAGTCAATTACATCCCTGACACCAGAGGCAGCATCGCATTTCGGTCAAGGAAATTGCCCTACTTTTCCTTTTATGTCTCATGTGCTTTCATGCTTTCAAACAATCTAAGTTCACCATCATATGTCAGTTTTCAGCTGCTAAAGGAATACACAAAAACAGACTTCAAAGCCATCTTTGTTCTGCACATGCATATCAAAGAAAACATCTATTTTATTTTGCTGCATCAAAGGCCATTAAGTACTATTTTAACATCTGGGAAATAACACCGTTTGACATTCAATGCACCTGATGCTCATCAATGTGCCTTCATTAATTCCTTTGCTAGATGTTAACTTTTTGAAGTCACATCAAAAGTTCAAATATTATATCCACAATGGTAGGATATATACATGCAGACACACCCATGGCTGTGTCTATGTGTACGTGTTTGCCTAACAGACCATTTTATTCAGAGAGGGTTGGTATTTTGTAAGAATTCTCTCAAAGACAATAATTCTAGCAGTTATAGGTTTGTAGCTTATTTAATTTACACAATCACCCCATGGCTGCTACGGCTTTCTGAGTCTTTTCTCTCTTGCTTCACTTATGGAAATCTTCAACCTATGTGAAAAGTTCCAACGCTGAAGGATTTCAAGCTCTTGCTGAGGTTAATCAAAGTCACTTAAAAGCAATCCCTAAAAGCTCCTTCGCTACACAGCAAATGAATCTTTCTTCACTAACACAGTTCAGAATAATGACATGGATTTAGAGTCTCAAGTAAAGTGTGACCCTGATGCTCATTAGTGGGGAGATAATTTATACTCGTGGAGCTGCCTGTGGTGTTCAAGCAGAGAGTGGTATGCTTCAAACACAAACTTAACTTCTCAGCCGCTCTCATCCCACAGCACTGCCATGTAGCATTACCAGGTCTCAATTCTTTATTTTCTCTGTGCTATGGAATAACTCAAGTCAGAACTGGTTTGGGAACTCTCCTTACACATAGAATCATTGCACCACAAAATTGTTTTGATTGGAAAAGACCTGTAAGATCAAGTCCAACCACCACCTTAAGACCACCATGGCCATTAGAATATGTCCCAAAATGCCATCTCCACACATTTCTTGAACACTGCCAGGGATGGTGACTCCACCACCTCCCTGGGCAGTCTATTCCAGTGCCTGTGATACACAAAACACACAGCTATGCCTCATGTTTAAAGCATTCTCACTGGATGAAAGAAGGTCATTTAGCTTGGAACTTGTGAGCCATTACTGGCCCACTGCCTCACTGCCTTCACGGGGAAGAATTTCTTCCTCAAGCCATATTTAAATCCAGCTTCTAGTTTGAAGTCATTACCCCTCATGCATTACCTCACTACATGCCTCTGTCAGAATTCTCTCTACATAAAGACATTCATATATGAGTATATAAATATATAATTTCAAAAATAACCAACTTGTGGATTTCACTTGCCCAAATTCTTACCCATTTCAGTAATGTTACCTGTTGTGGTAGGCCTGAAGGGCCAGGAATAGGCTTATACATGTACTGGCTTGCCCAGGCATGTTTTTCTCCTGTGGTAAACAAGGTACACACACTTAGCTTGTGCCTGCCTTGTGCAAGGCCTATGCTTTTCCCAAATTTGGGTGAAGCAAGCCTATGGTTTAACCTAATATGGTCAGGCTTGGCTAACTGCCATTTTGATTGGCTATTCTGTGCCCAAAGGCCCATTAGTCTCAGCTACATTAATAAAAGGAGGTACGCAGGTAAACACAATACACTCTGCTGTTCTATTCGTGCTTGCTGTTGCCTGATGCCATTGCTTACTGCCTTATTATTTGCCTGGAAACTTCATTGTCTTGAGTTTACCAGGAACAGGCTCTAAATGCCTCCACACTGGTCTCTCTACATTGGTCTGCCAGCATGATACGGTGCTGAGACTACACATTGCAAGACATCCTTCCTGCACCTGTAAGTCTCCTGCCAAGATGGGATGTCCTGAATGCACAGATCACCCAGAGGACTAGGTCAGAGACTGTCTGCCTCCTTTCCCAGCACTTTGAAGTGTGGGAAGAAGCAAGTCTCAGCAGCTGACAAGACAGTAAATGAATTCTCTGAAAGCATTTGGACACTGTCTGAAGCTGTGGCTAGCCCCACAAGTCAGGACATAATATTTTGTGAGTAAATGCTTAGTTTCTCTGCAATTCACCATGGCCTTCTGCCATAAGCAGAAAGGAGCTTCTTGAGTCCATCTAGTGGGCAAGCGATATATTGACCGCAAACGGCATTTAGCAGCAAGAATCTTCTCTTCCAGTTCAGTTAATGCGTATAATTTTGCCAATTACCTCAAGATTCTATTTATTATCTGTATAATGTTTCCATGACCGTGCTGAAGAACTGATTATTAACAATATTAGTGGTCAGGGGTGGCAAGAGTTCTGAATATAAAAATTAATAAACAATATTAATTTAGGAAAAAATATAATCTCTCATTAATTAATGACCCCTTCATAACATTACCTCAGTGTCTTGGTTTTTAAATCCCATTGATTCCAGTATGAATCCAGAGATGGCTTTCCCATCTTCACAAGTAGTTATCACAAATGACCCCTTAGTCTTTAAACACCCAACTGTAATTTATACCTTTTCAGTCCTAAATTGAGGTTGCAGTTCAGTAACATGACGTAACTGTGTGCTCGATGCTTTTGTGAGTCTCTAGGGAAACATTTTTATTTTTTATAATAATGAACACTGTCAGGTGGATATGATGTACAAGTTCCATATGGAAATGCAAAAGCAGATAATGCCTCCTTTTAAAGCACCAATAATTCCACCCCTCACCCCACCCTGGAGATTATAACTTACTCTAAAGAGAAATCAAACTACTTGACCAACGATAAGCAGTTCTCATCTAATATAAACTGGACACCATTAGACAAATGCATTAGTCACCTGAAGAAACACAAATTTATTTGGGTTGGAAAAGACCTCTAAGATCATCAAATTCTACCATCAACTTAGTACCACCATGACCATTAACCCATGTCCCACAGTGCCATGTTTTTTGAACACCTCCAGGGATGATGACTCTATTACCTCCCTGGGCAGTCTGATCCAACACCTGACCACGTTTTTCAGGAAAGACATTTTCCCTAATACCCAATGAAAACTTCCCCTGGCCATTTCTTCCAGAACATTTCTTCTCCTATCAACTGATGTTAGAGAGAACGAGCCCCACCTCACTCCAGTTGTAGTGAGCAATGGGGTCTCCTGGCAGCCTCCTTGTACCAGTTTGAGCCTAGCTGGGATATTTTGGTGAGAGGAATTATATTATAGGCTGTGACAAGGAAACAATACTACTTCACTCATAGACTTGCTGAGATGTATAACAAGAACACAAACATAGATAAGGGAATCTCTGTCTCTGGGGCTGCATGAACTTTTCTCTGTAACCTAACCTGCCATCTGTGTGACTAACCCTTCTGCTTCCTAACCTCCCTGGCCGACCCTCCAAACTCACCTTGAACATAAGGCAAAGTCTGGGGTAAGGTAGAGGGGTGGGGAGAAGGTGGAAGGGCGGTTGGGAGCCCCTCCTAGGGACTCTGGTTTCTGGGAGGGCTGTTGTGTTTCTGTATTACTTTTTAACTTGTATATTTCTGTCTATAGCTGTATATATGGTAAATATCTGCTTGTATATTGTGCTAAGCTTTAGTAGGAAGTTCTTCACAGAGTGATTTCCACTGGAATGGGCTGCCCAGGGAGGTGATGGAGTCACCGTCCCTGGAAGTGTTCAAGAAAAGGCTGGATGAGGCATTTAGTGCCATGGTCTAGATGACTGGATAGGGCTGGGTGCTAGGTTGGACTGGATGATCTTGGAGGTCAAGATCATCCAAACCATCACACTCCTCTTCTCCAGATCAAACAACACCAGTTTCCTTCCATGTAGATGATACAAATATTAAGACAGTTTTAACTCTTGTGCAAACAATTGCTACAGTTCAAGCAGAGGACAATATTCTATGCAAACTACATAACTCAATGCCTTCATAAGCTTATTTTATGTACACCATAATAAGTCGTTATTATTCCCTGTGAACAATGTTCATTTGAGGAAGAGACTATAAAGATGAAGGAGCTGAAATAAAGTACCTGAAAGCTGAGAAGAACACCTGTGATGGGACTGTCACTGTATATTACAGCTATATATCTGTTTGTAAATATTTAATAAGGAGATTAAATAAAAAATACTGACTATAAAGCAGTAAGAATAGGTTAAAAAAGAAGAAAGCAGCAGTGTAGACTGCAGTTCAATATGTTATGTACTTTTAAAGTTGTTTAGGTGATGCGGACCTAAGATCCCTAGAACAGTTGGCATCAAGTGGGAGCCTTTAGTGGTTTTCTTGAAGAAATTCTAAAGGACAGTTGGAATTTCAACAAATAAAAGTGGCATCATACTTCCCATCTTTGAGAGATGATAGCTAAGTGTTTATAGTTATAGATCTTTTATCTGAGATCAATTCCTTTAAAAAAAAATACTAAGACTGTAATGGTTTAATGGGTCAGTGGGCATGGTGGTCTTAGGTTGACGTTTGAACTTGACAAAGCTTAGAGGTCTTTTCCAGACGAAATGAGTCTATGATTCTATGATAACAAACTGCCTGAAGTCAAGCAGGAGCAGAAAGGGATGAGAACAAGTCAGCATGATTTTATTATAAACACACAGTCATCAATCTAATCCCTGTCTCTGACACAACAGGAGACCTCAGGAAGGGAGAGAAAGCAGCAGATGTCACAACTTGACTTTCTCAATTCTTTTGATGTGACATTCTGATAAACAAGCTAGAAGAGCATGGTGCAGATGAAAGGGGTGTAAACCAGATGAAAACTCTAGTTGGAAAGCGGGTAGTAGTAGTTCCCTGTCAAAAGGGAGAGCTGCATTGAGAGTGGTTCTGCAAGACAAGGATCTGTTTTTGCTGTTACTTTTGTGAATGGGAGAATAAAGAGAATACTTATGGAGGTGGCACATGAAGTGAAGCCCTGGGGAGCATTGAAAGAGACAACTAGAAGGGAGAAAGAGTCCAAGCTCAACCAGGCAGAGGAGTGGCATATAAGGAGGAAGCAGGGCAGAACGCAATACCCTACAACATTCTATATCTGAGAAAAAGAAATAAACCACCTATGTGCAGTGGGGAGTAACCAGCCAGGCAGCAGCAATTCGGAGGCAATCTGGGAATTTAGTACATACAAATTGAACAGAAGTTGAAATGTCATCCTGCACAGGAGGGAGATCTCATGGAACGTTAGCAAGATAAAAAGTCATCTTTTCTCTCTCACATTAGTAAGGCACATTTAGAGTGCTGTGTTTAGTTCTAGGCATCAGCTGGAGGTGGAAGTGAGGAAGATACAGTTAATCCTCACTTTGGCTAAGCATATGACTCAAATAAACTCTATTGTCCCTTCATTTTTTGAGACTGAGCTGCAGAACAGATATCTAAAATCTTCATACCTGCATAATGGAGGAAGGTAAAAGAACGTGCAAGCACTACTTGCAAGGAAGCTATGAATTCATTCCTTGCCAGTGACTTGAAACATACAGTTTATACTGATTAATTGTTTTCATTATGTGGAAAAAACTTGTGGAACTAATGGTAACGCTAATTTTTGCATTTCAATGCTTTGAAATGACAATAGCATGATAATGATGAGCCTCATTACTTTGTGCATTTTATACAAGCCACAGAACATGTACAAAACAGACTTCTGATACAAGTCAGGCAGAAAATAAAGTTACTCCCTATGCAAAAGATTCATTTGGGTTCATTTATGTCTGGATTAGCCTGTTTTCAAAGTAGTTGTGTCAAATGTAGAGAGGTAAGATGATATAGTTAAAAAATGTAAATCCATATATAACTCAGCAGGATTTAATGGAGATCAACCAGAGATATTCCATGTAAAAATTCCATCAATTCAATTCTCTCTAATGATTAAGGAAGCATCCGAACATGAATTCATAAATGTACCCGTTATGGTTGGAGTAAACTTAGTGCCAGGAGCAGTTGCCAAATATTGTCTGTTGGAATAATAGAGTGATAGAACTGTTTGGGTTGGAAAAGACCTGTAAGATCATCAAGTCCAACCATTATCTAACTCAAGACTGGTTCTAAACCATGTCCCTGAGCGCCGTATCTCTGAATCTTTTAAACACTTCCAGGGATGGGGATTCTGCCACCTCTTTGGGGAGCCTGTTCCAGTGTTCCGAGAACCCTTTCAGTGAAGAAATTTCTTCTCATATCCAACCTAAGCTTCACTTGGTGCAACTTAAGTTTATTTCCTCACCCTGTTGCTTGGGAAAAGAGACTATATGCTGCCTGGCAGATAGAGTAATAAATGAATACCCAGGCAGAACAAAAACTGAAAAGTATCTAAACGGAGTTTAAAGGGGGGAAAAAAAGAAATTCAAATACTCTTTGACAGTTGAATATATTGTTCATTGCAATAGATCAGGAACTACTTGCTTTTATGCAGCCTTGAAAAGTATGAGGTCAGAACAAACACAACAGTGATTAAAGCTGTCAAGGCGAAGCATTTTTTTATATAGGTACTTAATGGTTTATGTTTCTGAAGTGTGAAATAAAGCTGTATTCCAAGAGATATTAAATGGTGAGCAGCTATGTCCTCTGGCTGCTTTAAGGACTCCCAAAACTTGAGATTTTCCTATCTATGTACACAAAATCTGCATAATCTTTACTAGATGTTTAAAGTATCATGCTGCTCGTGTGTGAGAAGAGTTTATCATCTTTGTAAGATAGCACATACTCCTATTTCTTTTGACCTCTTTGGGATTAAAAATCCAAACTGTTGCACAAGATAGATCAAATATGTCAAGCTGGTTCAATATTTGCTCACAACTCAGCTCTGTGCTGATCTGCTTCTTTAACCACCTCAGGTTTCTACCTGCAGGGCCGATGACAGTGGCTGCACATTTGTGGTGAGTCCACCCAGCCCCTCACTCACTGCCTACCAGACAGGCAGAGAGAACAGGTTGAGAAAGGTCATGGATCAAGATAAAGACAGGTAGATCACTTACCAATTACTATTGCAAGCAAAACAGACTCAACTCAGGAAGGATTGATTTAATTTACTGCCAATTAAAATATATTGGTGTAGTGAGAAGAAAAACCACAAACATGAAAACACCTTTCCCTATCCTTGCTCAGGCTCAGCTTCCCTCCTTCCCTTTCCACTCCTCTGCCTTCACCCCTAGCAACACAGAGGGAATGGTAAACATCACAGCTGGTTTCTCCCTGGTATCTGCACACCCTTTCTCACCCTTTTTCCATGCTGCAGGGTGTCTTTTCTCTGGGAATATCCATCTGCCCTGGTGTGGGATCCTCCACAGGCTCCTGAGCAATACCTGTCCCAAGCCTGGAGCCCAGCCCTTTCCTTCTTCTCTGCTCTTGGTGTTCTCTGAGATGTCCTCACACCTTTTTCATCACCGTTCTCTGATGTTCTTGACCTTTCTTAAATATAGAATCATAGAATCAGTCAGGGTTGGAAGGGACCACAAGGATCATCCAGTTCCAACCCACCTGCCATGGACAGGGACACCCTACCCTAGACCAGGCAGGCCAGAACCTCCTCCAGCCTGGCCTTAAACACCTCCAGGGACGGGGCCTCAACCACCTCCCTGGGCAACCCATTCCAGGCCCTCACCACTCTCATGCTCAACAACTTCCTCCTCACATCCATTCTGAATCTCCCCACCTCCAGCTTTGCTCCATTCCCCCTGGTCCTGTCACTCCCTGATAGCCTAAAAAGTCCCTCCCCAGCTTTTTTGTAGGCCCCATCAGATACTGGAAGGCCACAAGAAGGTCACCTGGGAGCCTCCTCTTCTTCAGACTGGACAGCCCCAACTCTTTCAGTCTGTCCTGAAAGGAGAGGTGCTGCAGCCCTCTGAGCATCAAAATATCATCACAATATCTTTTAACAGAGGTGGCAGCAGCTCTGCTGACAGGCCCAGCTCAGTCCTGCAGCAGCTGTGTTCTGGAGCTGGCTGGAGCTGGCTGTAATCAGCTGGGTCTGCCTGTGTTCAGCATGGGGCAGCTCCAGCCTTTCCTCACAGGCACTTTTTTGTTTCTCATCATCTGAAACTGAATTGGTAGTAAATTAAATTAACTGTCCCTGAGTTAAGTCTGGTTTTCTCACTGTAGAGTTCTTAGAATCATAGAATCATTTTGGCTGAAAAAGACCTTTAAGATCATCAAGTTCAGCCAGTATCTAACTCTACCAAGGCCGGTGCTGAATCATCTCCCTCACTACCACATTTCCCTGGCTTTTGAGCACCTTCAGGGATGAAGATTTAACCACCACTTTGGACAGGCTGTTCCAGTGCTTGAGAATCCTTTCAGTCAAGAAGTCTCTTCTAATACCCAATCTAAATTTCCCCTGGTGAAACTTGAGTCCTTTTCCTCTCCTCCCGTCATTTGTTTCTAGGGAGAGGACAACAACATCCATGTGGCTCCAACCTCCTTTCAGGTTCAGAATTTATTCAGAATTCATTAGTTTGAATTGTTAGAATATCCAATATGGCCAAAGCATGTCACAGCAGACACAGCACTCAGGAAAACACAGGTGTTCTGAGATTGACCAACGCCTTGGCTTCTCTCAAGAATGTACTTTCCTGTCTAAGGAGACTATGGGAGCCTTGTAGATGATAAGTTTGTGCTTAGTAAGTACAGTAACTGTTTTTTTCATTTCACTGTTTGTACCTACATTTCATATAGTCTGCCAAAAGTGCCATGCAGTCTCACAGGTGTTGCATGACTGTATTCACTGAGCTCATAGCAGAGGATAAAGGCATAAAATCATAAAATCATAGAATCAACCAGGCTGGAAGAGACCTCCAACATCATCCAGTCCAACCTAGCACCCAGCCCTGTCCAGTCAACTACACCATGGCACTAAGTGCCTCAGCCAGTCTTTTCTTGAACACCTCCAGGGACGGTGACTCCACCACCTCCCTGGGCAGCCCATTCCAATGCCAATCACTCTCTCTGTGAAGAACTTCCTCCTAACATCCAGCCTAGACTGCCCCTGGCACAACTCGAGACTGTGTCCCCTTGTGCTGTTGCTGGTTGCCTGGCAAAAGAGACCAACCCCCATCTGGCTACAACCTCCCTTCAGGTAGTTGTAGACAGCAATGAGGTCTGCCCTGAGCCTCCTCTTCTCCAGGCTAAACAACCCCAGCTCCCTCAGCCTCTCCTCGTAGGGTTTGTATTCCCGGCCTCTCACCAACTTTGTCGCACTTCTCTGGACATGTTCCAGTATCTCAATGTCTCTGTTGAATTGAGGAGTCCAAGAGAGTTGTTGAGATATGAAATAAAGATGTGAAAATCATCTGGAGTCAGTAGGATCATTCTCCTCTGGATCCTATAATTGATCCGTTACAGGATCTTCTGCTGTTTTAAGTTCCTGTTTAAAACAAAATAGCAGAAAATCCTCAAACAGATTTTTTGTTCTACCAAAGAGACCAAATGTTTTCATGTTGCTGAAGCTAACTCTCTTGCTACCAATATGCTCAACCAAATCCACAGAACAAGAGCTCTGTAATACTGTAATAATCAGTAGAGCAAGTTATACAGAGATAAAGGCTAGACTTTAAAATTAATGAGACTACAGAATACCACCACAGGGGCTTTGACTCCACAAACCTGGTTAAACCAGAATAGAACTTCCTACTATGAACTCTTGAAAGAGAAATAAAATAAAATTTTAAAAATCACTTTTAATACAAAATAGATACCATCAATAAAAACCTAATTAACCCACTTTTATCCTTACAAAACAGACCTTTACTCTTTGACATGTCACCAGATCAGCAAAATATTGTTTGGGTAAACTCTTGGCTCAACCTCTTCACCTCTGATCAGGGTACAGGAGTTTTTTTCCCATCGTTGTAGATTCGTCTCCCATTACCTCTGAAAATTATCCTGATGAAGCATATGTGACAGTTTCCAGCAAGACAACCACCTCCTCACGCAGAGGAAACACTGCTTAGAGTTGTACACCGTTCTCACAGCTTGTGAAAGACACTCATAACAACATCAGAAAGGCTTTAAGAAGAAAAGGCAGAGAAGATGACTAGAAAGCCAAAAAAACCTCTGAATCTTAAACTAACAAAGATCCTCCTCAAGACACTGCTAAGCAAGACAGATTAGGAATGGCTTTGACCCACTTCTGTTAGAAACATTTTGAACCACAAAATGCAGAAAGACAACAGCAGCTGTTTGCCCAGGGAGGTGGTGGAGTCACTGTCCCTGGTGGTGTTCAGGAGAAGACTGGATGAGGCACTTGGTGCCATGGTGTAGTTGACTGGACAGGGCTGGGTGCTAGGTTGGACTGGATGATCTTGGAGGTCTCTTCCAACCTGGTTGGTTCTATTCTATTCTATTCTAAATAGGGGCTCACAAGCCAGGCCAACAAAACATTCTCCTGGAAACTAAAGACATCAGAGTCTTTCAAATTCATCAGAAAAAAAAAAATAGAGTAGCTCAGAAAAGGTCCAATCCAAAAGGAAGTAGAAGAGAGAAAAGAAACAGGAGGAAACCAAAAGGATCTCCAGCAAAGTCCCTATTGGAAAGCTCAAGAAAACAAAAGTGAAAAGCCACAAATCTCCATAGATGCACAAATTACTAAAACTTGATTAAGAAAAAGTGAAAAAGCACAATATAGCAAAGACTCCAAATGGGGTCTTTTCTAAGGAATAAAACTGTTTGAATACAAAACATAATCCATTTATTCAAGTACACGCAGGAAAGATGCAAGAACAGATGTAGCAATCTGATCATATTTATTTATTGCCCATTTACTCCTTACAGGAGGTACATGCTGATCTTTGGTTTGATTGTTTAATTAAAATTTGGGTTGCTTTCAGTGCTTCCCAACACTGGTTTATTTGGTTGTTGTTTTTTTTTCAACTCATGACTATGCTTTCTCACAACTTTTTAAGGACAGAGGCTAGGGAAGATGAGCAGCTTGCTATCGATGTTGTTGTGGTCCCAAAGGCAGTATCTACTTTAACAGCTGCCTTCCACAGACTGAATTGCTTCTTACTACTCTATTTCCGTTTATCTCCTATTTCTTTTATAGAATCATAGAATGGTTTAGGTTGGAAGGGACATTGACAATCATGCAGTTCCAACCCCCTGCCATAGACAGGGACACCTCCCACTAGAACAGGTCACTCAAGGCCTCATCCAACCTGGCCTTGAACACCTCCAGGAAGGGAGCATCCACAACCTCCCTAGGCAAACTGTGCCAGTGTCTTACCACCCTCACTGTAAAGAACTCCTTCCTAACATCTAGTTTAAATCTCCCCTATTCCAGTTTAAATCCATTACTCATCCTGTCATTACAAGATCTTGTCAATAGTCCCTCCCCAGCCTTCCTGTAGCCCCTCTTCAGATTCTGGAAAGTTACTACAAGCTCTCCTCAAAGCCTTCACTTCTCCAGACTGAGGAGTCCCAACTCTTGTAGCCTGTCCTCATAGCAGAGGTGCTCCAACCCTCTGATCATCTTTGTGGTTTGGCGAAAGTGACTACATAGAATCAACCAGGTTGGAAGAGACCTCGAAGATCATCCAGTCCAACCTAGCACCCAGCCCTGTCCAATCAGCTAGACTATGGCACTAAGTGCCTCATCCAGGCTTTTCTTGAACACCTTCAGGGACGGCAACTCCACCACCTCCCTGGGCAGCCCATTCCAATGGCAAATCACTCTCTCTGGGAAGAACTTCCTCCTAATATCCAGCTTATACCTCCCCTGCAGAAATAGTAGACATGCTCTAGTATTTCAGAAAACAAAGGACATTACCAACAAGTTATCCTCCTTTATGGATTTTTAACTTTGTCTTTCCATCCTCATCCAGGGAAAAATCTTAGAACATTATTCCGTAGCTCCTGATAAAAGGCAAAGTGTAAAGTGACAAAGTGTAAATGACAAAGTGACACAGGGTTTTAGCAAGCTATAGATTTTATTGTCCTGAGACATTGGCTGTGCTCATGCATCTATTGTTAGTATTATCCGAACTTTTATTACACACAGTGATATGTTTGTAGTGTTACCAATCAATTCCACTTACACTGCACTGAGATTTTAGACAATTTTGGCAAAAGTAGACCACTATTGGAAAAGGTGCCTAGGGAGAATGCTGGATTTTCTTCTCTTGGGACATTTGGGAAATTCATGGATTCATAGAATTATTTGGACTGGAAGGGGCCTTAAAGATCACCTAGTTCCAACCCTCCTGCCTTGGACAGGAACACCTTCCTCTAGACCAGGCTGCTCAAGGCCTTGTCCAACCTGACCTGGAACACCTCCACTAGGGAGGGGACAGCCACAGCTTCCCTGGACAAACTGCTCCAGAGTCTCATCGTCCTCACTGTATCCAGTCTAAATCTAAAGGTCTCAATGCTTTACCTCTTGTCCTATCATCACAGTTCCCTACTCAGTGATGAATGTGAGCTGGTATTAATATGCTTACCAGAGCAGAAAGATTCTCACACAACTTTAAACAACTTACAAGCACAAGTTAAAATTCCTTAATATATTCACAAGATCACAGGATGTTAGCAGTTGGAAGGGACCTCTGGAGATCATTGCGTCCAAACCCACATCCAGAGCAGGACCATTGAATCTAGTGCAGGTCACACAGTAGCACATTCAGACAGAGCTGGAAAGTCTTTAGAGAAGGAGACTCCACAACCTTTCTGGGCAGCCTGCAGCAGTGCTCTGTGACCCTTATACTAAAGAAGTTTGCCTTCATGTTGAGGTGGAACTTACTCTGCTGCAGCTTCCATCCATTGCCCTTGTCCTATTCCAGGTCACTAGTGAGCAGAAGCTGTCCCTTCCTTCCTGATCCCCAGCCCTCAGATATTTATGGACATTGATTACATCCCCTCTCACTTCCTCTCTCTAACCAGTCCTAGGGCTCTCAGCCTCTCCTCATCAGGCAGTGCTTCAGTCCCTTCAGCATGCTTGTAGCCCTCCCTTGGGCTCTTTCCAGTAGATGTCCAGCCCTCTTGAACTGGAGAGCCCAGAAATGGATGCAATATTCCAGGTAGGGGCTTACTAGGGTAAAGCAGAGGGGGAGGAGAACCTCTCTCAATCTGCTGGACGCACTCCTCTTAATGCCCTCCAGGATCTCATTGGCCTTCTTGGCCACAAAGGCACATTGCTGTCCCATGGATGTTGTCTACCAGCACTCCCAAGTCCTCCACAGAGCTCCTCTCCAGCAGATCACCTCCTTTCCTTTCCTTACTGCTGGCTGTAGCTTTAACCCATGGGTCCATTACATAATTATAATGATATTGTAGTAATCTAATAAAATTGAATATTTATTGGTATGTGTCTGAATGAATTATTTCAGATAAGTGTTTATCACAGACTAAATCTCAAAGAGTGACATAAAAGAGCGCATGCAGAATCTGATGTCTTGTTAGGTTATTACACAAACGTGTTAATTTCTGGCATTTTGGGGTTTTAATAAAAAAGATATTTTTAAAGACTGGATGAGGCATTTAGAGCCATGGTCTAGATGATTGGCTAGTGCTGGGTGCTAGGTTGGACTGGATGATCTTGGAGGTCTCTTCCAACCTGGCTGATTATATGATTCTATTCTATGATTCTACTCTATGAAAACTGCAGACACAGATTACACACAGGGAAGGGATACTCCCCCTTCTACTCTGCTCTCACGAGACCCCATCTGGAGTCCTGTGTCCAGCTATGGAGCCCTCAACATGAAAAGCACCAGGACTTCTTAGAGTGGGTCCAGAGAAGGCCATCAGGATGATCAGGGAGATTGACAACCCTTCCTATGAAGACAGGCTGAAAGAACTGGGGCTATTCACCCTGGAAAAGGGAAGGCTCCAGGGACAATTCCTACTTTCTAGCAGCCTTCCAGTATTTGAAGTGGGCTACTGGAAAGCTGGAGAGGGACTTTTGACAAAAGCATGGAGTGACAGGACAGCTGGATTCAGACGAGACATGGGGAAGAAATTCCCCATGAGAGTGGCAAGACACTGGAACAGGTGTTCCAGAAACTTTGTGGAGGCTCCAAACCTGGAATTGTTGAAAACTAGGCTGGATGTAGCTTTCAACAAGGTGGTCTAGGTGAAGGTGTCTCTGTTTATGGCAAGGGGATTGGAAGTAGATGACCTTTAAGATCCCTTCCAATATGATCCTATGATTCTATGACATGCATAGTAGGAGTTATTTTTTTGATGATGCTTAAAGGAAAGCTTCAAGTCAGGAATTAACCTAATTGCCCAAATGTGCTGACGCTGTTTGAACACTTAACTTTTCATATTTACTGTCTACTAATCACTTAAAACTGCTAAGTCAATAAGCACTACCTTTTCATATATTGAGGAGTGTATGCACCTCTGAATAATGCAGCAACAGAGAAATGAAGTTGTAAAAAAAAGGAGGCAATTATAAATATACAAAACTTCACATCATAAATGATAGATTAAAACATTTTCTTTCTGCTTCAGCGTGAGGAAGCACATCCAGAAATTCAGTGCCAGTAGAAAAGACTTTACACTGCTCAAAACTGAACATTCTGGAACTGTGTGATGGTTTGGGTGTTCCCTGCCCCCCCACACTCAATCGGTAGAGCATGAGACTCTTAATCTCAGGGTCGTGGGTTCGAGCCCCATGTGGGTGCCAAAATAAAAGGTGTGATGGTTTGGGTGTTCCCCNCTTTTGTTTTGCTTTTCCTTTCTACACATCTCAGCAAGACTGTGAGTGAAGTAGACCTCATCATTGTTTTAATTTCTCAGCCTATTATCTAATTCTTCTCACCAAAACATTCTAGCTAGGCTCAAACTAGCACAAACTGTCATATTGGAACCTGTGATATTCCAACACAAATCTTTCTTAATAGGAATAAAGCAAGATTTAATAAGATGCTAAATTAGCATCACTACTGTAGTTAATACTTGCTGTTAATAATCTACACTTCATCATCTATGGTACTTCTTCAAATGTAACACGTTTCAAAACAACTAAGCTCTGTATTTTCATGGATAGCTGCCTTTGGTGAGGCAGTTCCATAAAATAAGAATGAAAAGCAGATTTATTTTTTTATTCCAACTGCCTTTTAAATACTCTCCATTAGTTTTGTCCATGAACTGCTAAACCAGGGTTGTAAGTGGTCATGGCAAAAACTGAGCAGTAATTCTTAGGGAGGTGATTAACCTTAGAACAGCACAAACTTCAAGTGCACTTAATAGCTACCTTCCTATTAAATATAGCTTTTTTGAAACCAAGCTTTGATTCTTCTCACTACTCATACATCATAGAATCCCAGAATTTTTCTAGATGGAAAGAACCTTTAAGATCATCAAGTCCAACCACCACCTAGCTCTGCCAAGCCTCATTCTAAACCATGTCCCTCAGCACCATATCTCTGCCTCTTTTAAACACATCCAGGGATGGAAATTTAACCATCTCCCTAGGGAGCCTGTTCCAGTCTTTGAGAATCCTTCCAGTCAAGAAGTTTTTTCTAATGTCCAACATAAACCTCCTTGAGTGTAATTTGAGGCCATTTCCTCTTCTCCTGTCACTTGCTCCTAGGGAGAAGACATCAACACCCACCTGCCTCCAACCTCCTTTCAGGGAGTTGTAGAGAGCAATGAGGTCTCCCCTCAGCCTCCTTTTCTCCAGACTAACCTACTCCAGCTCCCTCAGTCATTCCTCACCAAACCTGTTCTCCAGACCCTTCACCAGCTTCACTGCCCTGCTCGAGCATCTCAGTGTCTTTTATTTTCTGTAACTAATTTCCAAGGGAAGATGTGATTTAAGGGCACCTGCATTTTCTTCCAGTACCATTAGGAGTGTGATCCTTGATTATTCAATGCTAGCAAAATCCATTGAGATTCTTCAATGGAAAAAAATTGTTCTTTATATAGAAAATTGTGTTGTTGTTTTTCTTGGGTTTTTTATGGGTTGGGTTGGTTGGTTTTGGGGGGTTGGTTTTCTTTTTTTTGTTTTGTGGTGGGGATGGGGGTTTGTGGGTTTTTTGGTTGTGGGAGTTTGTGGGGTTTTTGGTTGTGGGGGTTTGTGGGTTTTTGGTTGTGGGGTTTTGTGGGTTTTTTGGTTGTGGGGGTTTATGGAGTTTTTGGTTGTTTGGGTGTTTTTTTTGTTGTTGTTGTTTGGGTTTTTTTTTTTTTGGTGGTTTGGGTTTGCTTTTCTTTTAATGCAGGCAAATAAAGAAAACCAGCAATGAAGCAAAAAGGTACTTGGGAATATCATTACTGTAAAATTTTGTAGCCTTTTGGAGGCACAACTCTCTCTTGCTTAGTTATTTTTCCACAGTAATTGGAATTCAAGTGTACAGCAAACTAATTCTCCCGAGTTTACTTAGGAGGATTTGTGTTCACAGCCACATCCTGTAGTTTTCATTAAAAGGACAATGACAAAAGTCATATGTTATCTTGAGTTCTGAATTTTGCACATAATAGAGTGGCACAAATCCCATTGCTTGAGGAACATCTGCCCTTGGTCACTTAATCAGAATCTCCCGTATCATTCGTCTCCTGTAAATCTTCAAAGCGGAGCAGCTTGTGACTGTTCTGGGGGAATACAGCATTTCCCTCAGGCAACCAGATAATTTGAGGCACCTTCATAATCAATTAATTGCCAAAGATCTTCTGGGTTTGCTGTATACATCTGCATTTCCCTCAGGCAACCAGATAATTTGAGGCACCTTCATAATCAATTAATTGCCAAAAATCTTCTAGTTTTGCTATATTCATCGCTCCTGATTCAAGAACTACATCAGGATTCTCATGCAGTTAAAGTTCGCCCAAGAAAAATGGCAGTAAAGAGAGAAAATTCAAGCCAAAACAAAAAAAAGAGCACAGGTGATGTGAATGGCTTTGACTTGCCAAGTGATGAACCGAAGAGCTGACCAGGGGAATTAGCTGGTACTGAAAAATGAATATTCAATATGTTAGCCAGCAGCAGACAAGTACTTGCAGGAAAAAGAGCTTGAAGCACTCTTATCTGGCAGATTCCTACTAATGATGGCCAACAGCACAGAAGACAACCAGACGTTAAAACAAAAAGGATGAATAGTGAAAGGAAACTCCATCTTGAGTGCTACAAGAGAGTCAGGCAGTCTTTTAGAGGGAATAGATGATGCTCTATTTATAAATCAAAAATACTTCCATTCTTATTCGGTATTTCAGTAAAATACCAATACTGAGCTCTGTCTAAGGAGTTAAAAAAAAACAGCAGGGGAAATTTTTTGACTAAATGTGTTTAGCATTCTAATATAAAAGATGAGTTTAATCTAAGCATTTTTATCAGTCTCACTTCAGCAGATGTCTCATCTGCCTTATCATGCAGGATTACAAATGAATGTAGTTCAAATACATACATCCTGAGGGTGTTGGCTGACAGCAACTGAACATGAGCCAGCAGTGTACCCAGGTGGCCAGGAAGGCCAATAGCATCCTGGCCTGTACCAGAAATAGTGTGGCCAACAGGATTAAGGAAGTGATTGTGCCTCTGTATTCAGCACTGATGAGACCACATCTCAAGCACTGTGTTCAATTTTGAGCACTACAGTATAAGATATTGAGGTACTGGAGCGGGTCCAGAGCAGGGCAATGAAGCTGGTGAAGGGTCTGGAGAACAGGTCTGGGGAGGAACAGCTGAGGGAACTGGGGTTGTTCAGCCTGGAGAAGGCTGAGAGGAGACTTCATGGCTCTCTTAAGCTATCTGAAGGGAGGTTGGAGTTAGACTGATGTGGGTCTCTTCTCCCAGGTAACTAATGACAGGACAAGAGATAATGGCCTCGAGCTGCCCAAGGGAAAGTGTAGGTTGGTTATGAGGAATAATTTCTTTCCTGCAAGAGTGATGGGTATTGGAACAGGCTGTCCAGGAAAGCAGTGGAGTCTCCATGCCTGGAGGTGTTCAAAAAGCAAATAGATGTGGCACTCTGGGATATGGTCATGGAGGTGTTGGGTAGAAGGTTGGACTTGTTCATAGAGATAATTTCCAACTTTAATGATTTTATTTCCTCAAACAGTTGTGCAACCAAACCTAATTACTGTAGGTAGTAATAAAAATGAAAGTATGGTTTTCAAGTGTGTTAATCAACATTGTAAAGGCATTCACAGTACTATGAGACACACATAGCTGGTTAATATCCAATAATGAACACAATATGTTCCAGTGTTGGAACTTAAAAACAGTTGCATATTTATTATGTCCACAATTATAGAATCATAATTTTGGTTGGCAAAGACCTTTAAGATCATTGAGTCCAATCGTTATCTAACTCTACCAAGGCTGGTGCTAAACCATGTCCCTCAGCACCAGATGTAAGCAGCTTTTAAACTGCTCCAGGGATAGGGATTCAACCACCTCTCTGGGGAGCCTGTTCCAGTCTTTGAAAACCCTTTTAGTCAAAACCTTCCTTCCAGTATCCAACCTAAAACTCCCCTGGTGCAACTTGAGGCCATTTGCTCTTGTTCTATCACTTGCTACTAGAGAGAAGAGACCAGCTTCCACTTCACTGCAGCCTCCTGTCAGGTTGATGAGAGTGAAGAAAAAGCACTTGGTAAGAACATAAAAACTGAGATCTGCGCATGTTCAAAGGTCATTTAGAAATCCACCAGAGGTGAAGAGAACTTTGGAAATAGGTTCATCCTTAAGATTGGAGGGGAAAGTCAAGGTCATCCATAAGAAATAATGATTCCATGATTCCACAGTCTAAGTATACTGACAGCTATATGGAATTTTTTCAGCACTGTACACACAAAGATGCTTTTCTCATAGCCAAAGACCAATGATATGTTTGTAAATCTTGCTACTAAGCCAAGGATATCTGCACTGTCCTCATTTATAGTAGGGCATACTAGACAAGCTTTGAGCTAGTTTTGTTGCTGCAATCTGAATACAACACCAGCAGCCTTGATACTAACAATAGATTTAAAAGCTGTTTGCAGCATTATGTTAAATTCCCTTCAAGGACAGCTTGATGAAACAGTGACAAAAACATGTTTGTAGCTCATCTTTCATGTGTGCCAGAGTAATATTTACACCATTAACAACAATATGCAATAACAGTGTTCGTTGTCGTAGTTGTTAGCCTCACTTCTTCCTAAATGAATCCCTGCTCAGTTTCTGTCTCTGTTCATACGAGAAACATCAACAGCATGCAGCAGAGTGCACTGCAAAGACACGCAAGCCTGTCTCAAAGAGTCTTGTGTGTTCACTTTTAGGAGTACAGCACTTGGCAGAAATATCTAACCTAGAACCCTGGGGAGGAACAGCCCCAGGCACCGGCAGATGCTGGGGGCAGCCCAGCTGGAAAGCAGATTTGCAGAAAAGGACCTGGAAGTCCTGGTGGACACCAAATTGAACATGAGCCAGCAATATGCCCTTGCTGCAATAAAGACAAATGGTATCTTGGGCTGCATCGGGAGGAGTGTTGCCAACAGGTCAAGAGAGGTGATTCTGTGCCTCTGCTGTGCAGTGGTGATGCCACAGCTGAAGTGCTGTGTCCAGTTTTGGGCTCTTCAGTGCAAGGAAGATACAGAGATGCTGCAGAACCCTCTGGCCAGCCTGATCTAGGGTAGGGTGTCCCTGTCCATGTCGGGGGGGTTGTAACTAGATGATCCTTGTGGTCCCTTCCAACCCTGACTGATTCTATGATTCTATGATTCTATGATTCAGAATCCAGCGAAGGACCATGAAAATTGTGAAGAGGCAGGCATTTCTCCTAAAAAGAAAAGCAGATTGAACACGGACTATTCAGCCTGGAGAAAAGGCTCAGAGAGCATCTTAGAGGGTACAAAAAAGATGCAGCCAGGCTCTTTAAAGTGGTGCCCAAAGACAGGACAAAAGAAAAAGAGAAAAAGGGCACAACTGAGACACAAATGGTTCCACTTGAGCAGCAGGAAACACTTTATTTTCCTATGAGGGTGACTGAGCACTGGCACAGGTTGCCCAGGGAGGTTGCGGAGTTTCTGTCCTTGCAGATATTCAGAAGCTGTCTGGGCTCTAGGTGACCCTGCTTAAGCATGAAGATGGACATGATGACCTCTACAGGTCCCTTCCAAACCCAGTCACTCTGCAATCCTGCAAACCTCAAAAGGGCAAATTAATAATTTATTAGCTCTGCAGAGAGGTTTGCCTCTCAGTAAGGTTTATCTGTAGTGCCTGTCAAAGCAATGAATATACCGAACAATGTTTTTTTCTGCCATCCCTCTTAGCAATATAAAGTCTGTCAACATCTGAGCTCTTATTCATTTGGAGTCACAAACCACCTCTTAATATTCCTGCCTAACTTCCACAGATAGAGATGTCTTGCTCTTGCTATTGTCACACTGTGATGTCAACCTGTGATTACAGCAGAACACTAAAGAAAGACACCAATTTTAAAAGTAAATATTAACCTTCACTTATTTCTTTTAATTGTGCAAAGTCCTGATTGGAATATAACTACTGATTCCACAGTTGGAGACAATGATCTTAGAGGACTTTTCTAACTGAAATCATTCCCAGAGTCCTGCATCTGGGGAGGAATAACAAACTCCACCAGGACAGGATGGGAGGTGATCTGCTGGAAAGCAGTCCTGTGGAGAGGGACCGGGGGGTCCTGGTGGTTAACAAGTTATCCATGGGACAGCAATGTGCTCTTGTGGCCAAGAAGGCCAATGGGATCCTGGGGTGTATTAGGAGGAATGTGTCCAGCAGACCAAGGGAGGTTCTCCTCCCCCTCTACTCTGCCCTGGTGAGACCTCATCTTGAATACTGTGTTCAGTTTTGGGCTCCCCAGTTGAAGAGGGACAAGGATCTACTGGAGAGGGTCCAGTGGAGGGCTACAAGGATGATTAGGGAACAGGAGGGCATGGCTTATGAGGAGAGGCTGAGGGACCTGGGGCTTTTCAGTCTGGAGAAAAGAAGAATTAGAAGGGATTTGATAAATGTTTATAAGTATCTGAAGGCTGCCAGGAGAGGGGGGACAGGCTCTGCTCACTTGTTCCTTGGGATAGGACAAGGAGCAACGGGTGTAAATTGCAGCATAAGAGGCTCTGCCTCAACACAAGGGGCAACTTCTTTCCTGTAAGGGTCACAGAGCACTGGAACAGGCTTCCCAGAGAGGTTGTGGAGTCTCCTTTTCTGGAGACTTTCAAGGCCTGTCTGGATGTGTTCCTCTGTGATCTGTGTTAGATAGCATTGTCCTGCTCTGACAGAGAGGTTGGACTTGATGATCTGCTTGGGTCCCTCCTTCTCCTCAGGACTTCTACTCTAATTCCATGGTTACCTTTTGTTGCTTCATGTAACAAAACTAAAGTTACAATCAAAATACTTCTCTTTTGGCATAAATTTGAACTATCTTGGTCATCATTTAATTTAGCTCCTCTAGAACCAAATCATCAATGGAGAGATTTGTTAACATACCAAGTCTGACCCTGTGTAGTGGCAGTGGCAGACAGTACAGTCCTGAACTAAACAACCCCACAGCTAGAAAGCTTCCTGGAGTTCCACTGTACCTCAGAGTCTCTTTGTTGATGTTTCTGCCTTTTTTTAATAGCCAAAGACCTGATGTGGTTATTTGACAGGTCTACAGCTGTGGGCAGACTTATGTTTTAGCTTCTCTCCTTCTGAGAGCCACACAGAAAAAAACATGTGGGGTCCCAGTTTATGTGAGAGCTTGCATTTGTTTTCCATAAATAATATTTAAAGACCCATGGAAATGGACTTTTTTTTTTTTTCCCACTTAATGCTCACTGGCTATGAATAATGGGAATCAGAAGCATGACTCAAGTGAATACATGAGTTTTAAGTAGAAGAATATTCATAACCGTTGTTTTCAGCTCCATTTTAACTACTTATGTCTACAGGCAAATTCAGCATTACTGCTACTACAGATGGAGTACCCAGGCTTTAAAGGTATTATGTGATAAAACTTTAGTATGATATATAGATTAAAAAGAACAATTCAGTCTTTAATGTGTGAACTAAGTGATGTAGCAATGAATCCAGGGTGACCATTCAAAATGAATTTCCAGAAAAAGAGCAGTTTATTTGCTTCATAAAAACCTGTGAAGCATTCAGATTGAATAACATAAGCAGGATGCTGCAATATAAATCTTCTTAATTTACATCCAGGGCTTCATTAAGCATATTTTATAGCACTCCACAGAACTTTAATTTACAGATTTTTGGAACTTTACCAACCCCAAAGAAGTGCTAAACATGCCTGTTGGAACATTTAACCAAAGTAAGTCACTGGAGATTTGCTTAATTAGTGCAGAATTATCATTTATTTGCATTCTTAGTAGATTTAAAGCAGTAAGGCCTATTAACAAGATAATGGTAAATGCTATTTCAATGTTAGTCTTCAGCAAACTATTCACCAAAATGAATAACTCAATGTACAAATTTCATAGTATGTAACTAAATTGAGCCAGCATTTGCTCAGCTCATTTAGGTAGGTAATTCGACTCAAAATGGCCAGTTACTGAACAATGTGCAGCTGAACAGACTCAAGTAAATAACTCTAATAAAACTCTACAGTGTATCTCTAGTCTTTGTTGACCTTTACTATTAATTTCCCTAAGCACAGAGCATTATGTACAGAACAAAATAACTTGTCATTACAACTTCTGTACAGAGCTAACAGTATTTTTGCTGGTCAGGCATATCAGTAAATTGAAGAGTTTTGTTTTTTACAAACTGACACACTGGAAGAACAAAACAAGCAAGCAAACAAACAAAACTACAGTCAAAATGTGCATTAGACTTCTACAGACTAGAAATGCTTAGTCTTCATTCCAGCTCTAGAAACTGCAGTAATTTTGAAGGACTTGGAATGAGGAAAACTTTAAGGAAGTCGAAACTGACACCCATTGATGGTGCAACAGTTATTTCGTAGGATCACAGAATGGTTTGGCCTGGAAGGGTCCTTCAAGATCATCCAGTTCCAACCCCCTGGCATGGGCAGCTTGATCACGGCTCCATCCAGCTTGGCTTTTGAACACTTCCAGGATTGCAGCCGTCTCAGCTTCTCTGGGCAACCTGTTGCAGCGTCTCACCATCCTCATAGGAAAGAATTTCTTCCTCACTGTTGTGGTAGGCCTAATAAGCCCAAAACAGGCTTATACATGCCCTGCCTAGGCATGTTTTTCTGCCCCACCAGAG
>WAAF01013954.1:0-72150 GCA_013400475.1 Tricholaema leucomelas
CCTAAACAATTCTATGATTCTATGATTCTATTTTTGCTAATGTTACATATGCACTACTCAGACATTCATGAGCATTAGGAGGTTCATAGAATCACTTAGCCTGGAAAAACATCTTTCAAATCACCAAGTCCAAATGTAAACATAACACTGCTAAGTCTACAAGGTTGTTGCACAAGTGCATTTAAAATTACAGGGTGTCTTGGTTTGAGGCTAATTGAAATATTTTAATGAGAAAAATTAGATTATAGGCTGTGAAAAGGAAACAATGGTGATGTCTACTTCACTCATAGGCTTGCTGAGATGTATAAAAACAAGGACACAAACTTAGATAAGACAATCTGTCTGTCAGAATTTGTCGGCATCTGTGTTGTCTTCCTGGCCTTCTGCTGTTCTGCTTGGATCTGTTTAATCATTCTGCTTTTAACCTCTCCTTGCTGATCCTCCCAACTCACCTTGCACATAAAGCACATTCTGAGATAAGAGTGGGGGTAGAAAGAAGGTGGAAGGGTGGTTTGGAGCCCCTCCTGGGGACTCTGATTTCTGGGAGTGGTATTGTGTTTCTGTATTACTTTTAACTTATATATATAACTGTATATATTTGTAATGTATTGTAAATATCTGCTTGTATATTGTGCTAAGCTGTGAATATAAAGTGTCATNCCCCTCCCAGAAACCTGAGTCCCCAAGAGGGGCTCTCAACCACCCCTCACCTTCCCTCTACCCCTCTCAACCTTACCCCAGTCCCAAGGAAGAACGGAGGTTCTGTCAGGGGGGATGAATAAGCTAGGTGGATCAGCCAAAGCAAATGGAGGGTGAGGTTAGAAAGCAAGATGGAGTTCAGACAGCAGCCCCGGGCTCCCCAGCTGGCAAAGTGCCAAGAGCAAAGTCCAGAGCCAAGTGACAAGTGACTTTATCTATGTTTTGCTTTGCCTTTTTTACACATCTCAGCTAGACTGTGAGCGAAGTAGACCTCACCATTGTTTTCACTTCACAGCCTCTGATCTAGTCCTTCTCACCAAAACATTCTAGAAACATTCTAGATAGCTTCAAACTAGCACACCCTGGTGCACTAAATACTCTTTCTTGGCACATGTGCCCTGCAAAATAACCTGGATTACCTGTGTTATTCCCTTGTTAGCTGGGGGAAATACAGATGAAGGTGGACTTGCAAGAGATTTTTGGATGTTAGACTGTACAAATATTGCTCATTTCTCTTGAATCATAAAATCTTGATAAGGAGAAAACATGTGTAGCAGGAGTACAAACTTTTGTTTAGTTTTGCTTTTTCTTTTCCCTATCTTTCTCCAAAAATACTTGAGAGATTTTAGCTCTTTTCAGATGCCTTCTCCTTTTGAGATTACATTTGCCTCACCAACATTTCTATCTGTCTGAAATACATCAAGACATATGAGAAACAGTTGCAAACACAAATTAAACGTCAGGGTAGTAAGCCCTCAAAGATGAAATAAGCACAAATCTGGATAAACTAGCAGCAGAAAGAGTAGACTTGAAGTCAAAGATAGTTGGAAGCAGTCTGTCTTCTATTGTGTTTTCACCTGGTGCTGCTGGTTCTCACAGTTTAAGTGACGGGGAAAATGTACGCTACAGGACGTGACTGCATATTGGGTGTTAAATGTGTCCTGAGATGTATGGATGTGTTGCCAACATTGCCACTTGAATTATTTCAGTTTTCTTGGCCTATATATTTTCAGCTTCTGAATACTGCAACTGTATTATATTCTCAGTGAAAAAAAAAAACAACAACAAGTATCACACAGAGATTCTTTGTTAATGTGAAGAACAGATCTCCAAAAGGCAATTTAGATAGACAAGGAGGCTGTCTTGGATGCAGATTAGGAACATCAACTGAAACAGCCTCATGTGAAAATTGAAGTTCTTCAAGAAGAGTAAACATACTTAAACACTAATGGACTTCAAAGTTCAAGGCTGATTACAATAAGTAAAGTTGCAACTAGAAACTTTGTTGAGCATTTGAAAATTGATTTCTTGCGAGTAACTTTTTTCTCTCTGCTGTATCACTATGAAATAATGTCCTTTTCCTCTGATTATCCTCTTTAGGCATGAGTTGTCTAGACCTCTGAGAAGAGAGGGAGGACATTAATGGGTTTTATTCAGGCATCCAGTGAGGCGGCACAGAAGAGGAAATTATTATTTTTTAACTGAATGCACTGGTAGCAATTCACCCAAACGCTCAAAATTAGCTTTATTTTGTGAAGCTTCCAGAGGAGCAGAATGCAGGATCCATAGCATATATATTAACAGCATCAATTATCTATACAAGTGCTGCTCTTCTTGAGTTCTACATATTTCAGGAGATACACTTTCTTTTTTTTTTTTTTCTTTTCTTTTTTTCTTTTTCCTATTTTTTCAATGCATTGTGCTCAGAGTGTGAAATCCAATAAAACTAACCAGAGAAGTATTACTGACATAATGACTACTTCCCATTGCGTTCATCAGGTTAATTAATTCCTGCGATAAAAACGTGGAGTATTGTGTATAGTTCTAGAGCCCCCAAAACAAGAAGGACATTGAACTGTTGGAGTGAGTCCAGAGGAGGGCCATGAAGATGATCAGAGGACTGGAGCACCTCTTCCATGACAACAGTCTATGAGAGTTGGGACTCTCCAGCCTGGAGAACAGAAGGCTTTGAGGAAACCTCATAGAAGCCTTTTAGTATCTGAAAGGGGTCTACAGGAAGGCTGGGGAGGGACTATTTACAGGGTTTTCTAGATGAATCATAGAATCATAGAATCATCCAGGTTGGAGAAGACCTCCAAGATCATCCAGCCCAACCTAGCACCCAGTCCTATCCACTCAACTAGGCCATGGCACTAAGTTCCCCATCCAGTCTTTTCTTGAACACCCCCAGGGACAGCAACTCCACCACCTCTCTGGGCAGCCCATTCCAATGACAAATCACTCTCTCTGTGAATGGATTTAAACTGGAAGAGGGGAAATTTAAACTGGATATTAGGAAGATGTTGTTTACCGTGAGGGTGGTGGAATGGGTTGCTCAGGGAAGTTGTGGATGCTCTCTCCCTGGAGATGTTCAAAGCTAGGTTGGATGAGACCTTGAGCAACCTATTCTAGTGGGAGGTGTCCCTGCCTGTGGCAGGGGTCTGGAACTAGAAGATCTTTGATGTCCCTTTCAAACTAAACTATTCTATGATTCTATGTATTCTGCAAGTGACTCTTGTAAACATGTGGGCAAAAGAAGGATTCAGAATTTTTGTTCTCCATTTACGTATTTCCCAACTTTTCCTCTTAATTCTCTTCACAGAAAGCAATAAATGCTGCTCAAACACGCTTGTGCTGCTACTTCCTTTCCCTACAGCTGCTGACTATGTGAGCTGCATTACTAACAACTTTCCAGCAATAACATTACTAAATGTTTTTTTCCTTCCCACAGCTAGAAGCGCAAGCACAACTTATTTCATCACTTTTTCTCATGTCCATAGAGACAGTAAGTGATGGAGATTAAAAAAAAAGCATGAGTAATTGATGAAATGCATGCCCAACAATATTTCCAATTATAGGCCTTCAGTTTTCTCCTTAGAAGGATTTTAAACTAAGGATTAAATTGCACAATGTATTTACAACCATTTTCTACAATCACAGACAGCATGATCTCAGATCATTTAATATGCAAATATATTTTAAACATAAGGGGATTTTGTAAATATTCACCCAGGCTGCAGGAGCCTGTGTAGTGCATGAATTACTTTTGAGCCCAAATTTGGGTTGGCCATGAGGAATTTCGTTTGAGCCCAAATTTGGGTTGGCCACGAGGAAAAACTCTTTGGACACTGATCTGCAAGGACTTTGCTGACAGTGAAGTTAAAAAAAAACCCCAGCTGACATGCCATCAATTTTATCAGTAACAGCAAGGGCTGATGTAATAATGTAGGTTGTTTGTTTGGGTGGTTGTTTTGTTTTGTTTTTTTTTTTAGGCTGGTATTGTGGTTGGTTTTACTGTTTGGGGTTTGATTTTGGTTTTATTGTTTGGGGTTTGTTTTTTTATTGGGGGGGGTGGTTTGCTTGCTTTGTTGGTTTTTTTTTCCCACAAATAAAATATTTTGCATTTATCTGGAGTCTCTCAGTTTAGAACTGTGACTGAGTTTTAAATTTTTTAAGTGATCAAGTAAAATATTTTGATCTGTGTACATTTCTGAAATCAAGCTTGTTCATGTTATTAATCCCAAAGGCTATATCTTTCTGTATTTATTATCATAGAATCATAGAATCAGCCAGGTTGGGAGAGACTTCCAAGATCATCCAGTCCAACCTAGCACCCAGCCCTATCCAGTCAACTAGACCATGGCACTAAGTGCCTCATCCAGGCTTTTCTTGAACACCTCCAGGGACGGTGACTCCACCACCTCCCTGGGCAGCCCATTCCAATGCCAATCACTCTCTCTGTGAAGAACTTCCTCCTAACATCCAGCCTATACTTCCCCTGGCACAACTTGAGATTGTGTCCCCTTGTTCTATTCTTCAGGTAATTGTATGCAGAAATGAGGTCTGCCCTGAGCTTCCTCTTCTCCAGTCTAAACCCCAGCTCCCTCAGCCTCTCCTCATAGGGTTTGTGTTCCAGGCCTTTCACCAGCTTTGTCACCTTTCTCTGGACACGTTCCAGCACCTCAACATCTCTCTTGAATTGAGGAGCCCAGAACTGGACACAGTACTCAAGGTGTGGCCTGACCAGTGTTGAGTACAGGGGCAGAATAACCTCCCTCGTCCTACTGGCCACACTGTTCCTGATACAGGCCAGGATGCCATTGGCTCTCTTGGCCACCTGGGCACACTGCTGGCTCATCTTCAGCCTACTATCTCCCAGTACCCCCAGGTCCCTTTCCTCCTGGCTGCTCTCCAGCCACTTTGGCCCCAGCCTGTAGCGCTGCTTAGGGTTGTTGTGGCCAAAGTGCAGAACCCTGCACTTGGCCTTGTTAAACCTCATCCCACTGGCCTCTGCCCACCCATCCAGCCTGTCTAGGTCCCTCTGCAGGGCTCTCCTACCTTCCAACAGATGAACACCTGCTCCTAACTTGGTGTCATCTGCAAACTTACTGATGCTGACACTACAAATTATCAATTCCTTACAAAAACGGTTATTTTTTTAACTGCACTGTACAATGAACAGTGGATGTGTATCTGAATGATCAAACATGTATCTTAATTTCTGTCAAATACTATAAGTCTAAAAGTTACGTTAATTTTAGAGCAATCAAATCCTTATTTAAGGAATTTAATTTAATATTTTGTCAAAAAAATGTTTGATAGGAAAATCCTATTGAGACTGTCATATTCTCATTATTATCCTAAGGCAGTGAGAGTTAAAATTCATTATAGGAATACTAAATATAGATGAATTTTACATGATGCTTCAGGATGTGATACATACCTTTGTCTAATTGATTATGTATTTGCTTTTTAAAACCAATCATTGTATCA
Organism: Tricholaema leucomelas; assembly: GCA_013400475.1. Classification (NCBI taxonomy): domain Eukaryota; kingdom Metazoa; phylum Chordata; class Aves; order Piciformes; family Lybiidae; genus Tricholaema lacrymosa; species Tricholaema leucomelas. The sequence goes on from WAAF01013954.1 coordinate 5,473, forward strand.
AGCAGCTAAAGAAATTTGGGTAACTCATTTTAAGATGATATTACAACATACAGAAAGAATCTCTTCCTTATTTCCCTTTTAACTGGAGGAAAATAAAGACCCTAGTTCATCAGCAAATTTTCATACACCATTATGTAGTTTCATTTTTAAATAAATGAGCACTTTCAATGCATTTGATCACTTGAAATGGAGAAATACTGCTTTGGTTTCTAACTACCCCTCATTTTTGTAGACACTTCAATAAGATTCAGAATTTAATATTCTTATTATCATCATTACCTACAGTGAAATTATGTTATATGAAATACGTTTGCCCCTTACATTGAGAATGTGGATTGATGAACTTAGCTGCTTATATAGTTCCCTCATCTTTGTTTGGAGAGCCTTTTAGGATGGAGTAGTGGTTTTCTTGATGAGTGTTTCTAAGTAGTTCTTTCAACAACGGCACTTTCTTTTTCAATAAGCTAGCTTAAGTGCAAATAAAAATCTCTCTCTGTGAAATGAGTTTAAATTCTAAGAGTATAACTCTGATTATAGCTAAATAAAAAATAATTGTAACCATTAATTCATCTAGAATCCCTCTCATCTACTAATAGCAGGTAATATTTGGCTCAAGTTTCTCAACTGGCAAAACTGCAACAGCAGTAATCGGTCCAAAGTGATAATGTGTTTGCAATAGTAGCAAAGATGTGCTTCTACTGTCTGGCATTTTTTGCATTATTTCTCTCAAATGAGTTTAGTCAGACATTTGCAGTACAAAGAATGTCACCTCTACAATTCCCTTTCTTATAGCTAGGCTTTAATTAGAAACCCAGTGACCTGTATTTAAGGATTGATTTGCAGAAGGGCTCCTCCTTATACTTGCTTCTATGGAGACTAAGTTCACTGCTGTGTCTTGTGTACTACACTGGAGGTTCAGAAATTAAAAGGCCACATCTGCAGGCAAAACAGGTGACAAAACTGACCAGCAAGCTATTCTGCTTCATATATGTTATATTTCAGTGCAAAGCTGTGGAATCATAAGGGTCAAGCTCTCTTCTTCAATGGTTTGCATCTGAGGAAGACTCTGTTCTTCCTTTAATCCCTATCCATGTGTCCTGAATCTTGTTCCTGTTGTGGTAGGCCTGATAGACCCCAAATAGGCTTATACATGTCCTGCCTTGCCTAGGCATGTTTTTCTGCTCCACCAGAGAGGCAAGTGCAGGAACAGACAGAAAAGAACCTGGAGCCACTGAGACTAGCCTGCCCAGGGTCCTGTGGTGTAAGGTACACACACTTAGCTTGTGCCTGCCTAATGCAAGGCCTGTGCTTTTCCCAAATTGGGGAAAAGTGAGCCTCTGGCTTTGCCTAATATGGTATGATTTGGCTAACTGCCATCCTGGTTGGCTGTTCTTGTGTCCAAAGGGCAATTAATCCCAGTCCAAACTGATAAAAGGCGATACGCAGTTGAACAACCTGCTTTTGCTTTCCTGCTTTGCTTCCCTGCTCTTTGCCTGCTCTCTCTGCTGTGCCCAGCCCTGCTGCTATTGCACACTGCCTTATTGCTTGCCTGGTATACTTAACTGCCATGAGTTACCAGGAGCAGATCCTGGATGTCTGCACCCGATCTGCCTGTGCAGCCAGCGTGACATCATGCTGAGACTGCACAACCTCCTGCCTTCTGCACCTGAAGGTCCTGCTTAGAAGTCCTTGGCATATATATGGATCGTCCAGAAGAAGCCAGGAGACAAGGTCAGAGATTGCCTGCGTCCTTTCCCCAGAAGCCAGGAAGATTCAAGCCTCAACGTCCAACAAGACAGAGTCCCCTGAAAGCATTTGGGCACTCTCTGGACTGTGGCTGGCCCCTGAGAGGTTAATAGTAATTATCTGTGAGTAAATGCTTCAATGCCTCTTTGTAATTCTCCATTGCCTTCTGCCATAGAGCAGAAAGAACTCCTTGAGCCCATCTAGTGGGCAAGTGGCATATTGACCGCAAGCGGCATTTGACCACGGAACCTTCTCTTCCAGTTCAATTAGTGTTTATATATTTTGCTGGTTATTAACAGATCTAGATATTATCCACAGAATGTTTCCATGACTGTGTAAGAACCAAAATATTTTTAAAATGAGTGGTCGGGGGTGGCGAGAGTGCTGAACAGCAAATCAATAAACAATATTAATTTAGGAAAATATCATCTCACATCAATTAATTTACCCTCCCCAACAGTTCCAAAATGCAGTTCCTGAATCTAGTTCACACCTGCCACTGAGCCCAGACTGGGACTTCTCCAATGCCTGCCACAGCATCAGTGATGCAATTGCTGTCAGGGAGGGTTGTGCTCAGTACTGATTTTGTTTATAATTGTATATATTTAATTGTATTGTTTCCAGGAAACATGGTTAGGTTTTGGTTGAATTGTTTGGTTTTGTTTTTTGTTTGTTGCTTTTTTTTCCAGTTTGTAAGTCTCTCTCTCCCCTATTCCCCTTCTCCTTTGGAAGGGGAGGGGTGTCAATAAAGACTGTATATCACTTGTTTAGTGATTGGCCCAAGTCTAACCTTTAGCACTCACACAAAAGGTTTATACATAATTTGTGAATGGTTTCTAGAACCTATGATTTTCCAATTTTATATAGCAAAGCCACTCTTAGAACCAAGGGCCAAGCATGACTCTGGAGAAAATTAGTATTTCAGAAGCATAGTTGCATTCACATTTTTTGAATAATTCCTGTCCAGATTTTCATTTCTGCCTTCTTTTGTTGCTTTCCCTTCTCACAAGTACCCCATGAAACTCATACGTTTAACTCTCAGCTCTAGCTTCTATCACAGAGAGGGAAACCTTAAAATGGAAGAGTGCAAAGCCCAAAGTCTAGATTTTTAAAGCCTCCTTTTCTGCCTGACCCAAACTAAAAGTGGGAAAAAAAGAACTTCAAAATGGACATTTTTAGATTCAATTTTATAAGTGTATATTATGTATATGCACACACATAGATAACTACAAAAGCATGTGTCAAAACGTACACTTCTACTTTCATAGATTCACTAGATTTCCTAATTCAGCATTCAGAAGTTCCCAATACTATTTTTCATTCTTGCATGGTCCTTTCCTTTTGTCAAGTTTAGTGAATCTGTTTGTGGCATTTAAGATAGATGAAACCTCTCTGAAACATGTTCATATTACAAGGCCTTGTGAGTTTGATTACTTTGCTATTGGACATCAATACATTTCTTTCAACTTTGCTGACATCTCATTAATCGCAAGTAAATTCATGCCAGGTCCTTGTGGGAATTGTTGCCTGGTGGCATCCAAGCAGGCTCTTAAATTGTTCATCAATAAAATAATGTGTAAATTGTATTTGGACCGAAACAGAGAAACCAATATCCATTTTGGGAATTTCCTTTGTAAGTGGCAAAAATTTGTATAGTTATTGCTGTTTGTATCTTAAACATTCTCTTCAAACAAAGACAATTCAGAACAACAAAGGGAATCTCTACAAATTGGTAAGTGATTGGTGGGACTTGAAAGGACCTGTGGACCACAGCAAATGCAAATGAATTCATGTTCAACAATATGTTTCCATGGCAAACAAGAAAATATCATACTGGGCTGTGGTAGAAGCAGTATGTCTGGAAAATCATAGAATCATAGAATAGAATCATAGAATGGTTTAGGTTGGAAGGGACCTCAAGGATCATCCAGCTCCAAACCCCTGCCATAGGCAGGGACACCTCCCACTACAGCAGGCTGCTCAAGGCCTCATCCAGCCTGGCCTTAAACACCTCCAGGGAGGAAGCATCCACAACCTCCCTGGGCAACATGTTCCAGTGTCTTACCACCCTCACTGTAAAGAACTTCCTCCTAACATCCAGTCCAAATCTCCCCTCCTCCAGCTTAAACCCATTCCCCCTCGTCCTGACATTACCAGACCTTGTCAATAGTCCCTCCCCAGTCTTCCTGCAGGCTCCCTTCAGATACTGGAAAGCCACTCTAAGGTCTCCTCGAAGCCTTCTCTTCTCCAGGCTGAAGAGCCCCAACTCTCTCAGCCTGTCCTCATAGCAGAGGTGCTGCAGCCCTCTGAGCATCTTCGTGGCTCTCCTCTGGACCCGCTCCAGCAGTTCCATGTCCTTCTTGTGCTGGGGGCTCCAGAACTGCACACAGTACTCCAGGTGGGGTCTGACGAGAGCAGAGTAAAGGAGGAGAATCCCCTCCCTTGCCCTGCTGGCCACACTTCTCTTGATGCAACCCAGCACGCAGTTGGCTGTCTGGGCTGCATGTAGTTAGTATTTCTCTCTTCTCAGAGATACTAAGGCTGTTCATTGAATAGTGAATACAGTTTTGAATCCTTCCAGGAATACTTTGAAGTAGAGAGATGATTGCCATGGTACTTAGGGCACACAATCTATGGGGCAACTGAATTTGTTTAGTCTGGTAATGCTGTGTCTTGGACATTATTCAATAGCAACCAGAAGGTTATTTCAGATGAATTTCTTTATTTCCACAAACTCTTGGAAAGCTTGCCCCACCCCCCCCAAAAAAAAATCCCACCCATATGTGGTAGCATTATCATTATATTGGTCAATTTTGGCTTATGATCAATAAAACACTTTTTAGATGTAAGTGGCCTAATGTTTTGACTTACTCCAGATTCTTTTCTACTCGTATTATTCCTGAAAATACCACTAATGGGCTTTTACAAAGATTTATGCAACCATATAATCCTTTCTATAAAGAACATGATTGCCTGTGCAAAAATGAAACTCACATCTAGCTGAGGCTGGAAAATTATAAAGAACTTCATATAATCCTGCATTTGGAAAAAACCTCTAAGTGTTCCATAGTGTTAGAAGAGTTCTGCTATGTAACCTGACAGAAATGTCTGCTAAATTCTTATGGGCAATGTAAATGTTGTCATATACCAAATAGTACCCTACAACAGGAAAAACCTGTTGGAAATGCAGTCATTTCTGGTTGAACAAAGTAATCTTTGTTCAAAGATTACTTGTTCTTGAACAAGAATCCCAGAATTTGGTCTTGATAAAGCTTTGTATTCAAATTAGGAAATCAACACTTCAAAGGAATTCTACGGTAAGGAATATCATAATATTCCTCAACAATTTGGGTCTAGGATTTGTATGTGGGGTGAATAAGGGATGGAGAGTGCAGTGCCTTTGTCATCTGAAGAGTACCAAGACAATGAAAAACATTCTCATTCATCTAGCATATGAAGTTTTAAATTAACATGTTTATACAACCCAAAGAATGAATGGACTACATATGAGACTTGGGTCTTGCTCTCCCCACCCCCAGCAAATGAGAGTATTTCTTTCGCAACAGATTAATGATTAGGGTTAAGTGTTAAGTACCAGAGCAGTTATGGACTCATTGACAACTTCTTTTGTCTTCCAGAAATGAGGAAGTTTCATCTGCTAACCTAAAAGGTTACTTTTTTTTTTTTAGGTTGGTGGAACAGTCAATAATTTTAAATTAAAAATATTAAAACAGATTTTCTGTTGAGGTCATGGGGAATAGAAGACTCTAGCAAAACTATTTGAATCTGAAAAGCACTACAGGGAAAGTTTCAAGTGTAAGATTGCATACATCATCACAGCATGATCTCCTCTGATGATAACCACAACTAGGGAAAAGATCTTGGATCAGATTGCACAGCCTTCCTCACAGCTGTTAGCTGACATAGGAAAAGAGCTTCTTGAACTAATTGATTGCAGATGTGATTTGTATTTTTTCTTTTGGTAAATACTTTTCCTTTCCTTACCTTTCTTTTTTTCTTTATTTTTTGGTTTTTTTTGTTTGTTTGTTTTTTTTGGGGGCTTTTTTTGGTTTTGTTTTTAGTGGTGGTATTGAACTGCACTGAAAAGAAAGAGCAGAATAACCATGCGAATACAATGGTATCCTGTTTCCAAAATGATAAACCTAGATATGGAACCATTCTTGCACATAAATCAGCACACAAGAGTTTTAAGGTATTCAGCATGCAGCAAGCTTTACAGTGAGCAGCATGACATGAGATAATAGCATGGAAAAAAACGCACTCCAGCAGCAAATGTCAGGTGGTGTATACCTGACACACAGCTGAGCATTGGAGAAGAGTTCTTAATCTTCCAGAAGTCTCTCTATGATTTGTAATAGTCACCAACCTGGCCTTTCAAAACCATGATTTCATACAAAGTGGACCAGGGAAACTTGTAAAACTATGTATATATATATATATGTTTAAATTAACATTAACTTGCAATCCTTGGAAGAAAGTTCCATACAAAAAGACATTTCTGGTATCTTGCCTCTTCTATTAACAATGTTATTCCCTACTGTTTTTTTTTTAATTTATCTTATTTTTACTTAAGAAAATACCTGTGGTTTTGAGAATCCATCACATCATCACATCCATCCTTCATACCAGAAATCTTCACAAGATGTAGATAGTTATATTCAACAGAGAGGCAACTCTACCTAGATTGTTATTTTTCTGAAAGCACTGGTCAAGAATAACAAAATTGGGATAAAGTGAAATATATTACCTGACTTTTGTTACTACATGAACTATTCCTGATATTATAACAACTGCCAGGAAAACTATGTGTGGCTGACTCAGAGAGACTTCTGTTGTGTATTCTTACACCTTGTCCACAGGCATTTAGTGGGGAAACACATGACATCTTTGTCAGTGATATGGACAGAGGAATTGAGTGCACCCTCAGCAAGTTTGCAGATGACACCAAGCTGTGTGGCGCAGCTGACTCGCTGGAGGGCAGGGATGCCATCCAGAGGGACCTGGACAGGCTGGAGAGGTGGGCCCAGGCCAACCTCATGACGTTTAACAAGGCCAAGTGTAAGGTCCTGCACCTGGGTCGGCGCAATCCCAGGCACAGATACAGGCTGGGTGATGAATGGCTGAGAGCAGCCCTGAGGAGAAGGACCTGGGGGTCTGGGTCGACGAGAAGCTCAACATGAGCCGGCAGTGTGCACATGCAGCCCAGACAGCAACCCTGTGCTGGGCTGCATCAAGAGCAGTGTGGGCAGCAGGGCAAGGGAGGGGATTCTCCCCCTTTACTCTGCTCTCCTCAGACCCCACCTGGAGTACTGTGTGCAGTTCTGGAGCCCCCAACACAAGAAGGACATGGAACTGCTGGAGCGGGTCCAGAGGAGAGCCACGAAGATGATCAGAGGGCTGCAGCAGCTCTGCTATGAGGACAGGCTGAGAGAGTTGGGGCTCTTCAGCCTGGAGAAGAGAAGGCTTCGAGGAGACCTTAGAGTGGCTTTCCAGTATCTGAAGGGAGCCTACAGGAAGGCTGGGGAGGGACTATTGACAAGGTCTGGTAATGTCAGGACGAGGGGGAATGGGTTTAAGCTGGAAGAGGGGAGATTTAGACTGGATGTTAGGAGGAAGTTCTTTACAGTGAGGGTGGTAAGACACTGGCACAGGTTGCCCAGGGAGGTTGTGGATGCTTCCTCCCTGGAGGTGTTTAAGGCCAGGCTGGATGAGGCCTTGAGCAGCCTGCTCTAGTGGGAGGTGTCCCTGCCTATGGCAGGGGGTTGGAGCTGGATGATCCTTGAGGTCCCTTCCAACCTAAACCAGTCTATGATTCTATGAGGAAAACTGATCACCTACGTAAGCACTATCACACGTTTCTGAGAGGCACATATTTACATTAGAATCTTTACCAGCTAACCCAGTAAAAATCTAACTAAAAAATATTCTTGCTTACCAATATCCTACTACTTTTATCAAAAGAAAATAACCATCAAATAAATAAATTAATAAATAAAGCAACACCAACAACTACAAAAACAACAGCAGAAGTGATTTTGTTCACTAGCTATTTTTGTTCTTATGCATTATTCCCAAGATGGGCAGTTTGGAATTTAAATTGTTATATTTTCTTTTAAAAGATGGTTGAGCCCTCTTGATATGTAAGTCAAAAAACCACCATTGAGACATTTCGTTGCACAGTTACACTGTACCTACAGGGAGAGATCTTGATGTGAAATAATGTGGGATAGAATAATTATATTACCATGGAAATCTATATCAATAACATTTCTCATATTTCTGCAGATCAATAACATCTTGGAAGCAGAAATATTGCAGCAGTGAACTGACAAGAAGTTAATTTTATCACATGGGGATCAAAATTTTCAAAATCTGATCAAAAAACTGTTAGAAACCTCTAGAACCTTACTTCCTTATTCAAGTTCATTTATTGAACTCTAAAGATTTATTTAATGTTTAATATTATTTTCTGCAATAAATTAATAGGTTGCATTCAGTGGATTCAGTATGTAATACATTGTAAAATATAACGTGTTCTGATGGTATCATGTATATTAACACACTTAATATTATTTAAAGTATGCATTACAAATAATAACTATGTCATTGCTGTATATATATCTCTATATATGTATGCATACACAGGTATATGTAAGCATGTAGGTAAATTTTTGCATCTAACAAACAATGCTAGCATTTTTAGAAGTGCTAGAAAGAGACTTAATATTTTTCAAGATGATCTATTAGTGGAAAGCAGAATATATTTGACATACAACAAAAGAATGACAAAGCAAGTAAGATGAAACATTACATAATACTGCAGAAGTATTAATTCCACTCATTATGCACAATTAGAGATTTTATTATAAATTCAGGAATGCCTACAATGCAGGAAGAGTCAAACTGATATATAAGGAGGGAGAAAATCACTTGAGTTACTATCTATCCAAACAGTCTCCAAGACCTGACAATTAAAACAAACAAAAAATTAATCCAATGGGAACCCTTAAAATTTGAACTCAGACTTTGGTTTTGTTTGTTTGTTTGTTTTACTGCTGATTTTTTCAAGATAGATGGGTGGACAGAGACGAATGGGATGAGATTTAACAAGGCTAAGTGCAGGGTTCTACACTTTGGCCACAACAACCCCAAGCAGTGGTACAGGCTGGGGACAGAGTGGCTGGAGAGCAGCCAGGCGGAAAGGGACCTGGGTTGCTGGTAGATAGTAGGCTGAAGATGAGCCAGCAGTGTGCCTGGTGCTCCTTCTCCTCCACCTAGGACAGAAACTCCTTCTTAGTAAGAATTGCACATTCAATAAACATCTCAACTTTTGCTAGAGCTACCATTACATATCTACACTATTCCAAAGATTTGTTTCTCTGACTTATTCAAATGTTACCAGGGAATTACTAACTTGAGCCCGAATTTTTGCAGTTACTGTGTTTATCAAGACAATTCCCTAATCTGTGTACCTATCACTTTAATAAATAAACCCTATCAATTATTTTAACTTTCAAAAACTATTCCAATTACTGGGGCACTGAAAGAAGTAAACATTAGGGGTTTTTTTCAGTTGTAGTAATGGTCGTGGGGTTCTTACACATGCAGATGTCAGGATTTTACCTGTAACGCAACACTTGGTCTAGCTTCAAAAATCTCTAGCGTGGCAGAAGGTTCATATAAGCTGCTTCATATTCACCACATGTTCTAAGCATCACAATTTGTCTATATGTCTAATGACATGTGACAAGACAATGTCTTGGTGAGAGGATGCTATGCAGTTGTGCTGTAGTCACAAGATGTGCAGAGCACAAAATATGCAGTTCATAAGCAACTATGTATCAACTTAGGGCTCTATGCTCATAATGCCGTGAAGTTTGGATATGAAGTGGCTGATCTGCTTTACAGGAGGCTGATCTTCTTTAGTCTCCAGCAGAGAAGGCTAAAGATGTCCTGCTGCCATGACACAGGACAAGGACCCTTAATTACCCTAAACTGCAAAGATAACATAAACGTCATACTTTCTCTCTGCCTCGATTATAGAGGGACCCCAAAGACAGAAATAATGAACCAAAGAACTGTTCATTATGTATGTGAACATTAATGGATGAACCTAAGTCTCTTTATTTTTCTTCCAGATAAAATTTTATATAAGTGAATATATTATTTTGTCTTTCTACTTTGATTTTCCTTTTGAGTGATCATATTTTCTGATGAGTTGTAGAACCTTTAAGCAATTTTCAAACTGTTACGCATCCTACAAACATATTTGAACTTTCCTCAGATAAATTCTCAGCTATGAAAGTGTCTGTGTTACAGTTAGTTTATGAGGCAAATATTTTCTGAAGGTCTTTGCTCATAACTCTGTATTTCTCCTGACTGGTTCCTGCTGTGTTCAGAGAATAGCTCTTCAGGAATTCTTTGTAAGGGAGCAAAAACTCCATTACCAGTTTCTTCTAACCAGTGTAACCTCAAGTTTCCTTTGCTAAGCACTCAGGTCAGTGAGGACATATATCTCCTCACTAAAAACTTTGTGTGTATATATCTATATATCCATATATATATATAAAATATATGTATATGTTAATATATATAAATATATATATATACACACACATATATTCTTTTTGTTTTCCCAGTCTTTCCCTCTCTCTTTCTGAAACTCTGAATGTCCACGTGACCGTTCCGGCAGTGTGAGGTATCTGATGAGTTGCAAAGGCAAGTGGTAGGTTAGAAAGTTGAGAACGTGCTCCCTAGGGAAACTAAAAAGACAAGCTTCAGATCTGTGAATCCTTGTATTTTCCAGTTTTAGAAAGGTAGCAACCCTTATCTTGAGCTCTTTTGCTTTCCTCCACTAGTGTCATGCTGTTTGTCATTTGAAAGGACACCTCAAAGTAGTTCAGGGCTTAAAATTTAACCTATGTATAAAACTGTTGTTTGAACTACATTAAGTGACCAGGAAAAAAACCCAAAACAAAACAAAAAAAGGTCTGTCAGTACAACACAAAAGACTTTCTGTGAAGAAGCAGATGCTGTTTGTGTCTAAGCGTGAACTTCAAAGTTGAGGACACATGGATTAATGCTAGGCATTATTCTGAATGAGTCTGAATGTAACCTCATCAACTCTCACTCAGTTCATCAGATTCCAGGTGGATGTAAACATATAATCCATAAAAAAAAAACCACAAAAAACCAAAAAACCAAAAAACAACCAAACCCAACCAAAACCAAACCCAACTCTGCTCTCTCTAAGGCATTTTTATCTATGGAGTCCTCAACAGTGAGCTGAAATACTTCAGAAGGCAGAGAGCTAACAGGACAGACATTATTCCTTACCTGGACCCATGGAAAAGTGGAGGACAGCTTAGGTCAACCCTCTTCTTGTAGTGCTGAGGAATACTACCTGTTAAAGAATAAAACAAGGAAGATGATTGGGATATATACTACTGTGGTGAAGTGCACATCAGTGGAGCTGTTTTGACAACTAGCTTGGGAGCAAGGTATCAGTGTGAACATAAATAACAATTGTCCCTCCCCAAACCAACTTGATCCTTTGCTTTACATACCTGAATATCCAATAATATGTTGTCTGCGATCCTGAACTGTACTCCTCTGATTCCCACAGCAATCCCTGTACCCCTCGGCAATGCCTCCTGTCTGTAAGGTCTTGGGGGTACTGGTGAGCAAAAAAACAAAGATGAGGCAGCAATGTGCACTTATAGCCCAGAAGGCAGAGTGCATTCCGGGATGCATTGAAATAAACGTGGCCAGTGGGTGAAGGGATGTGATTCTATACCCTTATTCTGCTGTTGTGAGATCTCACCTGCACTACTGTGTTCATCTCTGGGGTCTCAATGTAAGAAGGACTTAAATATGCTCAAATGAGTCCAAAGGAGGGCCACAAAGATGATCAGAGGGATGGAACACTTTCCCTATTAGGACAGGCTGAAAGAGTTGGTGTTGTTTAGCTTGGAAAAGAGAAGGCTCCAGGAAGACCTTATAGCTGCCTTCCAGTATTTGAAGGGAGCTTACTTTGAGGATGAGGATTCATAGCAACAGCTTGCCCAGAGAACTTGTGGATATCCTACTCCTGGAAGTATTCAAGACTAAACTAAAGTGAGGCTTTGAGCAACTTCAACTAGCGGAAAACGTTCCTGCACCTGCCAGGACCTTTAAGATCTCTTCCAGCTCAAAAAATTATATGATTCCACATTTTTTTTTAGTTTCCCTGTTCTCTACTAGCTGGCTTCAAGAGAAACATTGAATTGACAGAACAGAGAAGCCTGGAAGGAAGGACACTAAGGACACATACTGGACCTTGTCTGTTTTGTGAACTGTCCAGAGGAAAATAAATTAGACATCACTAAAAGTGATAAAGTGATAAAAAATAAAAATCTCTGTTGATATTGCAGACACTTTATAGTGCAAATAGACTGCCACTGAGAAGAGAAAGGCAGATAGGTCAGTAAGGAGGCTTGCAGTCTGCACACACACACAGAGGATGCATTCTGTAGCCAGGTAGGGGTTGATGTCTTCTCCCAGGCAACTAGCAACAGAAGGAGGAAGTTCTTCACAGAGAGAGTGATTGGCATTGGAATGGGCTGCCCAGGGAGGTGGTGGAGTCACTGTCCCTGGAGGCGTTCAAGAAAAGACTGGATGCAAGAAAAGACTGGATGAGGCACTTAGTGCCGTGGTCCAGTTGACTGTCAGGGCTGGGTGCTAGGTTGGACTGGATGATCTTGGACATCTCTCCCAACCTGGTTGATTCTATGATTCAAGAGAAGAACCTGGAGAGAGCTGCTTTATCAGTTAGCTGTAGGCTGTGATGGCAGTGCCCAAACAAGCAACTGTCGAGTAAAGGTTTGTTGGACCTCTGATTTGCACCAAAAAATGGCCTTCCATAATGGACAGAGAACTTGCAAAGGAGATGTGCTGGGGAAGAAGCCACAACAAATAGGATCTGATACACACAGGATCATAGAATGTTAGGGACTAGAAGAGACCTCAAAAGATCATCCAGTCCAACTCACCTGCAAAACAGGATCACGTTTTGTTTTTTTTTTTACAGTCCAGCTTTCTTTTTTTATTATATTTTTATCCCACTTCTCCTCTATCTCCCTCCTTTCCTCTACATTTATTTCCTCCCATTTCCTTCCTGTTCCTTTCCATCTTCCTGTTTCACCCCACCTTCCTCCTGTCTTCTCCATCTCTTTCCTTTGCCCTATCTTCCTCTTTTCATCTCCATCCTTTTCCTCTCTGTCTTCCTACTTTTAGCACCACCTCCCCTTTTCCAACACACCTGGCCCTTTCCCACCCCACATTTTCACCTTTTTTCCCCTAAACCCAGAACACCTGGGTCTGTTGAAGTCTCCTCCCACCCCAGGTGTGACCACTTTGCCCTCCCTGCTCACTCCCCTTTATAAGCAGCACCAGGAAAGACAGACGTCCCAAGTTTGCCCATTTGGGCAGAGGGATCCTCCTCCTGACACCACTGGTGAGTACCCATGGTGCACTCTGGGTGAATGGTGGAGGGGATCTAAAGGCCGGGGGGCCTGGTTGGCCCCCCGGTTACACAGGGATAGGCTTGATGGTTACTCTGACGTCACTCATGGGTTCTGCCTGGGCTTCCTTACTTAGGCTGAGCTCCTCTCTGTTTAACTGCTTCTTTCTGATCACTTACAATGAGCTTAAGTACCTGGCTGAACTGGAAGCTCATAGGGGAATAGCAGTGTGTTGTTGTAGAACTGTTTGCCTGGAAAAGCGCTCCGAGATCAAGCTGAACCTTCCACCCGACAGCACCACGCACAGCAAGAAGGATCTCGTACGTACCAACTATTCCTCTACACAACTATTTCTTTAATTCTGAAGTGTAAATTGCAGGTTAGATTTATTGACTTGATCTTACTGGACTTACTGAATCCCATTTAGGCAGATTTTGATCTCTTTCCATTTATTCTACTCCTCATTAGTTTCTTGGGTACTTTTCCTTCCCTGAAGAATTACTTCAAAATATGCTACATTTTCACCAGAAAGCAGCCCAGATTCATAAGTAAATCACCACTAATGCACTCCACTTCCATTTTTTTAAAAGACACAGTGTTGTGGAAGGCCCATAGGCCAAAAAATAGGCTTATTTATGCCTTGTCTTGCCTGGACATGTTTTTCTGCCCACACCAGAAGTATGCAAAATAGTGTTTGATCATTAGCATTGTGTTTATGTCAGTTTTGGTGACTCTGCTCCCAGCAGCATCCACAAGAGATTTAAAAATAAAATTAAGATACTATTCATACTCCAGAGCTTCTGTTATGGAGGATTCCTGGAGATGGGCTTAGTATCTGCTATAAAGTCTAAGGATCCTCTTCTCTTTTCATTGTACTTATTCCCAATGCAGAATCTTAGAGTGAAGTCTAACCTGAGCCTCTGAGTTTGGGTCTGTAGCCAGTGGAATTAAATTTGACCCAGCCCATATGTGGGCCTAAGTATCCTGGTTGGCAAATAAGTAGTCGGTTTGCTTTAACCCAAAGTCAAAGTGAGAGCTAAATGCAATCTAGTTTCTGTGATGAGGGAATTTGGGACTGTGAGAGTCCAAATCGTCTCTCCCTTGTTCATGTAAATAGACAAAGATAAAGATTGCATTTGTTGCTTTTCCAGACCTCAGGCCAGGTGCCTGGCCCAAATGCACAGGGATGTAGATCAACAGAGATACTGTGCCTTTGTTGCCTTCCCGGACTCAGCTGCCCACGTGCCTGGCTTGAATGCTTAGGATGTGTATGAAGACGTTTTACATCAGCTGCCCCAGAGAGAAAGGATGGTGTAAAAGGCTTATGGAATATGCAATAGACTTGCCAACTGGCCTGACTATATACACCCAATTTATATTTGGTGTATGTACAGGCAAGCGGCACAGGAGAGGGGCAGAGGCTCTCTCCAGTGCTGCCGGACTCCTACGAATGCATGAGAATACACAGGAAGATTCTCTGGAGAGCTGCACCTGGACACCTATCTAAGACTGGGACTAAAAAACTGTATAAAAAGACCTGAGCAATGCCTGATTAGACAGAAGAAAAGGTAGAAGAGCAACTCTAGAAGAAGACCAACTTCAGGAGAACTCCCAAAGAAGAATATCCCTGGGCCTTTCACACATGCTGAGAAGGACTTGGACTCTGGAAACTCTTGTCTCTCCCCCACTCCATCTCCACCTGACAGTATATAATCCCTGTTCTTTCCCTTCCCTGCTCTTTTCTCCATTGTTCCCTCTCCTTTTTGCTCCTCTTCTCTCTCTCTTCCTTTGTTTTGTTCAACTTTATCCCTTAATAATTAGTTTTGTGGTGATGTATGGTCTTGCTTGCACCTAAATTTCACAATACAGAAATCTGTAAGAACAGATCTTGCTCCGCTGGACAGAGATATTGTTAATCTCTGTTCTTCAGACCTTGACAGGGACCCCAAGCTGAAACAACAGTACAGATGCACCCAGAAAGACATTTTTAAGTGAGATACATTAACATATTTAGTGGCAGGTAATTTTACCTTTTTCACTTATAGAAATAAGTTATCTCAGAACTGAAAATTAATCATCTTTTAATAAAATAGCTTTCTGCATTCAAGTATGCTTGATAGAACATCTCTGTATTGTAGTCATTCTAGGTGTTTCCATCTGCTTGGAATGCTACAGCTAGGGGTGCTACAGCAGTAAATGCCAATGAAGTCTTATGTTCACATAAGCAAATGGAGATCTTGTCAAATACAAAGGAAATATAAGGCAATGTTTGCAGAACCGAGCCCATTTATTTCTCAATGTCTTGTTTTTGCCACACAATGAAAAGTCCTTGTCCTCCAGCCGCAAGCTAAGTGAGACAGAGAATTTGCCAACCCATCCAAGGAGCAAGATGCATCAAATCGGTGTGTGTGCCTGTCAGAAATGCTGGCCTTGGCACATGCATTGTTTTGAAACGTGATGCAGCATTGAAAATGTAGGTGTGTGCACACAGAAATGTCACGTAGGAACTATCTTTATTAGCGCCTGGGTTGTTGCCTATGAGTTGTATCTGTTTTCTTCTCCTGCTTTTAGTTTTTCCCAACCCCTATATACAAACTCATAGGTGCAAATACAATTTTGGGCACAGATAGTGAAGAAAGTATGTGAACACTTTTTATCCTAGGTAGGAGTGCTGTGACTGAACTTTCTTCTTCCTTTTGAGTTTTGCTTTAGGTCCCTGGAGAATCATGGCACTTAAGCAATTTCTGTTGTGGCAGGATGTGTTGTGAGGTGAAAAGGTCTGTTTGGAGTGGAGGGATGATGTCATCATGCCAAGCATATTACAGAGCCTGTCAGTGTGGCATGCATATCCATAACCTTTTAAACCATTGCCTCTATGTGCAGTAATCAGTTGTGCCAAACTCAAAGAATACGCCTCTAAAATCTTCATTACTGAAATAGGACATTTGTTTTATAATTTCTTTTAGAGTAAGAAATGCTCTTACTCTAAGAGTAAGAGATGCTACCCTCTTCTGCATCTTTTAAGTTTTCTTTCTGTTTAATGCAGTTTCCTACATTCTCCCTAAGCACTATTCTCTTGAAAACTGTGTTTGACTGTTTTTCTTTCTTGCAACTCCTTAGACCTTCCAGAAAAATGAAGTATTGATCATGGATTTTTATACTGAAAATTTCTAGGCAAGAAAATACTTCTGTGTATTTCACTCAACTAGACCTTGAGTGCACTCTGGAGTTCTAAAGAGTGATAGACAGCAGAGGCTTGTAAGTGGGACTGCACATGAGACTCAATGATAGAGCAAGTATACTACCATGATCTTGCAACATCAGACCTTACAAGCTACTCACAATTTGTCTTTCAATAATTAGTTGAAATACCTTCAAAGAAAAAACCCAAAACAAAACAAAAAACCCAACCCCTACACAATCCCCCAAAGCCCAACCAACCAAAAAACTTCCAACAAGCTACAAAATTAACTTTGAAATAGTTTTGCATCAGTAAGAGCAGTAGATCAATGCCTTGCAACAGTGATTGTCATACTGCTTGAAAATATTTTTAAATTGGAAAACAAATGAAAAAGTACTCCCTTGCTCTGTCATTTGTTATCAGAAACATTACACCTTGTATCATGTTAAAGAAGTACAGAATATTAATCTGTACAACCAATTAGGATTTGCAAGCCAACACATTTTAGTATCTCAAATTGCTATAGCATCTTTCCCCTGAATGAACATTTTTCTGTAGCGTTTCATTGTATACACAGCTGAGAGGTTTTTCACTGTAGTCAATTTATTTTAGTAGTGGGTAGAGATTGGTCTTCTACCTCCATTGCACAGAGTGGTTTGTGAAGCTACAGGGCTCTTTAGAAACAAAAATGTTATTTTAAGACATGGTTTAAAATCTGATATTTCTCCTTGTATAGAGTTCATTTTTTTTTTTTTGTTCACTTTGTCCTCTACCTCTGTAGCTGTAACAGACATTTTAAATGCACTTCTTAGTGTGGCATTGTCACTGCTAATACAAATACATTTTCTTGGTCAACAAAGTGCCAAACCACACACATGACATCTTTCTGAGGGCAAAATAGGAAATAAAGTGTGACTGCTGAGTCAGTGCTTCAGATTTCAGCAAGATTGACAAAGAACTGAGGTAAACATGAATGCTGTAGATAATAAGAATTTGATGGACTGATATAGAAATAAATGGTCTGGGGGACTTTGGAGCACTCAAGGTCTTTCCAGGTGGCAGGCTTGTAAATTAGAGGCATGGGATACAAATGGAGTTGTCATCTCTCTCCTGTCAGCAGCACATGCTCTGGATGTCAAGGATAGAGAGCTCAGAAGAAAGATATAATAGCTGAACCTTGCTATACGCACTTTGATAATTTGGTCTCTTAATGGACAAAAGAAAGGTCATATTCTTGTCTCCTTCTCTCCATAATTTGAGGTTCTTCAATGACCTTTTTTGTTGTCATTCTTGGAAAACAGGGTCAAAATAATTTTATCTGTCAGGTGTCATTTAACAAATAAGATGGACAGTCCACTTGAATGTGAGTTGATGTGGTATACAGTTATAGAACTAATGACATTGAAACACTTTTTGTGGTTTGGAGTTATTTACACAGGAGCATTCATGAACATACACACACACAAAAACATATTTTAGCAGCTCCAACTACTCTATCAGAGACATTTCTCAGATGAGTTAGATTTGAATGAAAAAATGTCTGAAGATTTATGACTCTCTAAGTACCTTTCCTTGGTGACCATAATGAGACCAAATTTTGGCATCTTTAAAACACGAGATCCATCTTTTAATTCAAGTCTATCTTTAATATCAGAATAAGACCACAGGACATTTATCAGAAAGACAGATGATCAAAAGAAATTACAGGCTTTTAAAAAGTTAGAAGTATGATGAGGGAGGATGTAGACTGTCTTTCTTGACAGGAATTACATGTCCTCATTTGGAAGAACTGTAAATCACTAAATGAACCAGTGTAATTTTCTTACAGATAACCCTTACACAGCAACAATCCTGGTCATTATGAACCGCTATACAGAAATGAACATTTCCTGCACTTGACCTTTCTATCAGAGGGTATCAAGAGATCTTCAGTCTCCTTTGCTATATTTCCCCCAATCTAGTGCCCTTTTTAGCTGCAGTTTTGAAATTTAGAAAATTCATTAAGCGATGACATTTGACATTTTTATCATAGGTCACTAAAGGTTGTTTCTCCAGCAATGTGTAATATCAAATAGGTAGCAGTCACAAGTATGAAGTCCTCAGCCTGAAGTCATGAGTTCGCTTATTATCAGTACATAATTATACTGGACTGAGAAACTATGTTACTGTTAATCATGTTCTGTCTACCCATAAATAGAAAATTGCAAAATAATCTGTCAATGTATGACAGACTTTTATTAATGGCACAGATAAAATGTGCCATTGTGCTACCAGACGCAGTGTAGGCATCTTGGTTAGGTGATCTGCGCACTAGGTACATCAGAGGGTGGATCAGAATGAATCCTGATTTTTAAGACTCACAAGAGGATATGTCATTCTCTGAATATCTTCAGGGAAGGGGCCCCAACCACCTCCCTGGGCAACCTGTTCCAGCGTTCCACCACCATCATAGTAAAGAACCTGTTCCTAACATCCAATCTGAATCTGCTCTTTAGTTTGAAGCTGTTGCCCTTTGTCCTATCACCAGAGGCCATTGTAAACAGTCCCTCTGCATCCTCATCATAGGCCCTCTTCAGATACTGGAAGGCCACTATTAGGTCTCCATGAAGCCCCCTTTTCTCCAGGCTGAACAACACCAGCTCCCTCAGCCTGTCCTCACAGCAGAGGTGCTCCAAACCCCTGATCGTGTTTGTGGCCCTCCTCTGAACCTGCTCCGTCATGATGTAACTTAACAATAAGTCCCAATACCTTTTCAAAGACACCTTTTCAAAGAGCTCTATAGGTCTGATGCTGTAATCTTGCTCTTACATTTATTTTCATTTCAATATTCATTTTATTTAAACAGACTGTCAGCCTGGTGGAACGATATATTGGAGGATTCACAGCTCACATAGCTATGAAAGAAAGGGCTACCTTTTTCTTCTTTTAGTCAGTGTCATATCAGTAAAGACGTGCTCCACTGCTATGCTGAACACAGAGATACTCTGACACGTGTCCCTTCTACTCCACACTTCTATCAGCGACTTCATCTCTGAGAGAACTTACTGGGAAAAGGAATAGTAAAATGAGATGACAGGGAAGACTTCTTTCAGGTAGTGTAACCAATGTCCAAATTTTCAATTCCAGGAGGGAACATTGAACTATGCAGTGAAAGTCCATGAAAGGCAAATGCAAAGCAGTCAAAGCAGCATGAAATCAGGTATTACAAAATGGCCTTAATTTTTTTACTTTGCTTAATGAAAAGGTTTCAGTGAAAATGAAAATGAGATTTGCTTTGAATAAACTCTATTTATGGATCTTTACATTTTATCTGACTAGGCAGCAGATCTCTATTTCACACCATCTTCAGTGTATAAAGACCTGTGGTATTTCTTTTTTGTCTTTCTTTGATTAAACATCTCCCAGCTGATCAGCCAAGTCAGCAGAAGACACTTTCACTTGCTACCTCAGAAATGTGATCACTTACATAAAAATGGTTATTCATAAAATATTATTTGTCATAAGCGGGAAATGAAGGCTTCAACTGGAATGTGATTTTTTAGCTATTGCTTTTGAAATTATAATATATGCATAGAAATTACTTTGTAGATAGCTAAAGTGCAGCTGGAGAGATGGAAGGTCGTTTTATCACTATTCTGCCTGTAGTAACATCACTGTAATTGCATCTTTCTAAATGGAACAAATGTTTTTGTCTATTTGCTTGTGCCCAAGACCCACAAAAGAAAGATGTAGTAACTGCATCAGCAGATGGCTAAGCTTTTGTGACCAGCAGTGGTTTTGTGCTCTTATTTCTATCAGCCAATGATAACTTTTAACGTTGTGCAGTGTTATTTTTGTCATGCCCATTCTTATTGTGCTGCTACATTACAACTTCTTATGACAGTCTGCTCCATGACAAGTGGCAATTTAGAGTCTATAGCACTAGATGGTGAGCTGTTTGCTGCCTGGATTATTATTGACAGTGAGGATTCTTATGTTATTATGACTATAAATGCAATAATACACCCTATGACATCTCTGTTTAATTTTGGTGGTGGAACTGGCATTGGGTTTCTGGAGAGTGAAGGCAGATAACTCTCCTCCCTTTCCTCTCACTGAACATTGTGTATTGCTATCTAATCACTGTACTTATCCATAAAGACCTCTCCACACTTACCTTCTCTTTTTCCTCATTTGCCACTCCTCCTCATTTCCTTCTCACCTTTTCATGAAATAACCTGACCACCCATGTAAAAGAAGTAGTTCACACTGAGCTTCATGGAAACATTATCGACTTCATAAGCAGGCACATATGTGTTATTTTGAGAAATTCAGAGTATGAATTTGGTTTCTAAATATCTATAGTTCATGGAACACTAATGGTCAGTTTCTCATATCAACTCCTCACTAGCTGATGAATAAATCAACAGTTTACACCCTTCTTGGCTCATGTAAATCTAGTATTATTAATCTTAAGTTGCCAGACAACAACTAGTGCTTCTGGCCTGAATTGCACCCAAATTAGCCTCTGCTTGTTAACATCTCAGAGCTGACAAGCTGCTTTGGAAGATGCACTATTAGCAGAGCATGCTGTCTGAGTTTTCATTATGTGGAGGTTTTTAAGACCTTTCTTAAGCTGTAAAGCTTTAAACAATTGAAACACCCATACGTAATGAAAAGTTGCATGGGACAGTGAGGTTAAGTTCTAAGAAAGACTGCTCTTTGTTCATCTAATATGCTTTTTAAGTCTGTTCAGAGCTATATATATGACACCAATCTGTGTATCACAGTCGACTTGCTCGAGGGTAGGGATGCCATCCAGAGGGATGTGGATAGGCTGGAGAGGTGGGCCCAGGCCAACCTCCTGAAATGGATTTAAACTGGAAGAGAGAAGATTCAAACTAGATGTTAGGAAAGTGTTCCTTCCAGTGAAGGTAGTGAGACACTGGAACGGGTTGCCCAGGGAGGTTGTGGATTCTCCCTCCCTGGAGGTGTTCAAGGCCAGGTTGGATGCAGCCTTGAGAGACCTGTTCTAGTGGGAGGTGTCTCTGCCTATGGCAGGGGTTGGAACTGGATGATCTTTGAGGTCTCTTCCAACCTAACTATTCTATCATTTCTAATGCCTTAGAACTAACTTGAGGTGGATTTTCCTAACACTAACAATTGGTTNTCTCCTCTCCAGGCTGAAGAGCCCCAACTCTCTCAGCCTGGTTGTTCATTCCTCGTATAGCAAATAAAGACAGCATTGATAATCTTGACAGTATCCTGAACTTGAATATTGAATGCAGTGATCCAACTTGTTTTCTGTTGAAGAGGGCAAATTTGCTTCCCTACAGATCTTTTCTGTTGTTATTTTATTGAGAAAAAAGTGTTGATTTTTTTTTTTCCCTAATGATTTGTATCTGCTTGTTACAGGACACAGACTTTCTGGGTGCTTGGTAGCACATCACAGATGAAGCTGAGATAGCCTGTGAAGCCCCTTCATATGTGATGCCATACTCACAAGAGTACATTGGTTCTCTGTAAATAAATGTAAGCTCTATTACTGCTCATATTTATATTGATACTATCTATCCAACATCTAGAACCTACTTCCAATAATTAGTAATACAGTCTTTGAAGCTGACATTCAGTATCTAAAAGCTTATGTTTCTGGAGACATAATGTTAAAATCTGAAAAGACCTTTTGGAAAAATTACACTATTAATGAAAACACAACTTCCCCCCCCCCAAACATCCAAGAGTTCTCGACTTATTAAAACATGCAAATCACTCTACCACTCTGTTTAATTGCTGTTTCCTTAAACCCATCAAATCTTATTTTTTTTTAATTCTTTGTTCTTAATTAACACCCATTCCCTATTGCCTAAAGTGTAACCCAAAAGACCTAAGCTTGTGAAATTCCCAACTTATTAAACCTAATTGCTGTAATAATTAGCAAGCATTGGCAAAATATTCATCACATAGAAAGCACAAAGACATCTAATTAACACTCTCAAAACGCTAGGCATTCACTTCTTGGTATTTTACTTGCTCTTTCATGCCTTACTTTTTGCAGGTGTTTGACACAATGCATTGTCCTAAGGAGAAATAGGTAAGATATTTTCTTTAAAAGCTGAATTTGCTGAAGTTGAAGCTTTTCACTGCAACAATCAAGAATTGGTTTAAAAGTTTCATATAAACTTACTTTCTCAGGCCATGCATAGAATGCCCTGACAAAGAAATGCCCCAAAAGAGACCAGCTCAGTAAATGAGATACTTTGCAGGATGTGGGACAAAATAAGACACTAATGAGGAGAATCCAAGAATCACAGAATGTCAGATGTTGGAAAGGACCTCGAAAGATTACCTAGTCCAATCCTCCTGCCAGAGCAGGATCACCAATACTAGATCACACAGGAACACCTCCAGGCAGGTTTTGAATATCTCCAGAGAGGCAGAATCCACAAGTCCCCTGGGCAGCCTGTTCCAGCGTTCTGTCACCCTCGCAGTGAAAAAATTCTTCCTCATGTTTAAATGAAACCTCCTATGCTTCAGCTTCCACCCATTGTTGCTTGTCATGTCATCAGGCATCAGCAAGCAGAGCCTGGCTTTATCCTCCTGGCACTCACCCTTTACATGTTCATAAACACTGATGAGGTGACCCCTCAGTCTCCTCCAAGCTCAAGAGCTGCAGCTCCTCCAATCTCTCCTTGTAGCAGAGATGTTCCATTCCCTTAATCATCTCTGTGGCTCTGTCAATGTGAGAATCATCTTCACAGAGGTCCTGCTTAGTCTGTCTGAAGCATTTTTCTCTTGGGTTTTGTTTAATTTATTCTGAAGGCAATAACAAGCTAGAGTGACATTTTAACACTGGTGCAAAAGCGTTGAGTTTATCTGATGTGGAACAGAAGTGTTCTGGAAATAGGAGACTTTTGTGTTGTAGGAGAAATAACACTTTCCAGTAATCTTATATCTAAGGTTTGCTTAAGTTAAAGGAACTGGCACCTGACGTAGTTTATGCATCTTGTTTCATGCTTGTACACAATGGATTTTAATTTCAGAATATACTGTGAGTTACATGAGGTGTTGAGAAGACATACAGAAAAATAAGTATGATTTTATAGATTTTGTGTGACAAAAGAAGTTCTGTCGTTTTTTCTCACCTGAAATTCCCTTGCTGTCTTTAGGAATTGGCATATATGACAAATGTAGATTCAATTACTTTATTTACATGTTAAATGCCAAATTGATTTAAAAAGATGTGATTCTAGAGAATTTTTTTTTCAAGATGGGTATTCATTTTTGTCCTCTAACACCCACAGTCATGAAAAGCTGTATTCCTCATACACTGAGCACCACTTTCTTCTCATGACTGTATCCTGACACTCTTTGGTTTATCACTATCATGTCTGTTCTGTGTTAAGTGTAATACCACAGTTGGCAAGATGGGAGAAAGCAAGCTATATCAGTGCGAATGTAGTCCAAACAACAGCAAGCTTGAAACTTGATTGACAATACAAACCAGTTGTGCTGCATTCTTTGGGGTACTTACAGAGTAGACTGAGTTGTCCTAAAGTCAAATGGTTGCAAAGCAAACATTTTATGGGACTTAGCAAACAAAATATTTCAGGTGGCTTTGACTTCTATGAAAATATTAGAGTCAAGTTTCTTCAGTGGAAGCTAGAAGTTTGGGGTTTCTTTTTTGTTTAGATTTCAGATTTGTTTTAAAAAAAATAAAAGATTTCTTCAGTTCTCCATAACTGGTTTCTGTCTCAGATAATGAGGCTACCAGAATATTCTGAAACTGTACATCTGTCTGACTATATTTGATAAAACTAAAGTACATACATAGAACTCAAGGGAAAACAAAGATGCTGTTTTGCCAGAACACAGTTTCATTTTCATCCACTACGGGAAAAAAACAGAGATCTTCTGAGTTATTCCTACTACACAGACACCAAAAAAAAAAGGGTATGAAATGAAAATAATAATTTTAAAATGATTTATTGAAAAAAATAAAATCCCTCAATATTCATATATATTGACTTAATATTTAAAAAAATATGTATGTGTGTACATGCTGTCCCAGGTTAGGGTGGATCCTTGGTAGAATAAACTCACCACAATATGGATTTTTTTGTAAAGTCAGGGAAAAAATGAAATTGTATTTCTTATAGTTTAAATATAACAGTATAAGGAGAAATAAACTACTAGAGAAATGTAATAGAGAAGATGGGGAAGGGGTCAAGCAGCGTGAAAGCAGCAAGGGCAGCAGCAGCCAAAACAGAAGCGGGGGAAGATAGCAGCAGGCGTAGCTGAGCAGCAGATGCAGTAAGGGAAAGGTACAAGCTGTGCTTATAGACGAAAAGCTCTTGATAAGCCAATGAAATTATATTAACTTATACATTGTTGCCATTATATCGCTAGCCTGGAGAAGAGGAGGCTCAGGGGAGACCTCATTGCTGTCTACAACTACCTGAAGGGAGGTTGTAGCCAGGTGGGGGTTGGTCTCTTCTCACAGACAACCAGCAACAGGACAAGGGGACACAGTTTCAAGTTGTGCTGGGGGAAGCACAGGCTGCAAGTTAAAAGGAAGTTGTTGCCAGAGAGAGTGATTGGCATTGGAATGGGCTGCCCAGGGAGGTGGTGGAGTCACCATCCTTGGAGGTGTTCAAGAAAAGCCTGGATGGGGCACTTAGTGCCATGGTCTAGTTGACTGGCTAGGGCTGGGTGCTAGGTTGGGCTGGATGATCTTGGAGGTCTCTTCCAATCTGGTTGATTCTCTGATTCTGTGATTCTATCCCTTGAATATTCAGCTCTCCCCTCAGAGTTTCTACTTCTAAGATTTCTCTGTTCTGAATATTTTTTACGCCTGAGCTAGAAATCCAGCTCAAGTGCCCACTATATATACATATATATATATATATATATATACATACATACGTACCAGATAGATCTCATGTTGTTAAATTTTGCTTTGCCACTTTTCTTGAATGTTCTTTAATTCTAGACTATTTCATCCTTGCTTTCTATTCTGGTTTCAAGTCAGACATTTTTGCAAGAGCTGGAAATATGTAAGTCAATTTAAAACATATACAACATAAACAAAAACATACAATCAAAACTAAAGAGCACAATACAGCAGAAGAGTTCAGTGGTGAAGTTGTATATGAGGTTGTGAGGGTTTGGGTGTCCCCTGCCCCCCGACACTTCAGAAATCACCCAGACTAGACTCAGCCATCTCTGGAAATATGAATGAAGCTTATATTTACAGCTAGCACAATATACAAGCAGATATTTACAGTGTATACAGTTATAGACAGAAATAGACAAGGTAAAAGGTAATACAGAAACACAACTCCCCTCCCAGAAACCTGAGTCCCCAGGAGGGTCTCTCAACCACCTCCTCACCTTCCCCCTACCCCTCTCAACCTTACCCCAGTTTCGAGGAAGAATGGAGGTTCGGCCAGGGGGGTTAAGAAGCAAAGGTGAATCAGCCCAAAGGAAAAAAAAAGATGGGTGAGGTTAGAGAGTAAGATGCAGTTCAGCCAACAGCCCAGAGCTCCCCAGCAGGCAAAGAGCGAAGAGCAAAGTGACTTTATCTATGTTTTGACTTATATTTTTATAGACATCATCACTGGTTTCATTTCTCCACCTATGATCTTGTCCTTCTCACCAAAACATTCTAGCTGGCTTCAAACTAGCACAGAGGTAATGAAATTTATAGAACTGCAGAGTTCCCTGCAGGTGAAACGAGATATACCGCATGTTCAAACTAGGTTTCAGCCAAGGGATTGAAGAGATCTCGTTATCACTTGTCTGAGATACTGCTGTGTATATAGAATGTCATGACATACCATTCTCTCACTCTCCCAGCTTTGTCAATTTACACAAACTTCTATTTGTCTCCTGCTCTTAAAGATTTCTCTTTGCATCCTATTTCCTGTGCAGACATGGAAGATTGAAAAATGTATGTTTAGCAACAAACTCCACTCTGTATCAGATCAAAGGTTTATTATGATTCCTATATCACTATAAGATGTGCCTTGGTTCAATACATCAGACAGAAATTCATTGGGAAATGTGAGATCAAGTAGACATTTGCAACTAGATGTTCCTTGATTGTCAGGTAGAAACAGCTATTATGACATCAGTAGAATTTGCTTTTTAGACTCCAAATCCCCCGGGCCCAGTTCTTTATATCACAACTGGCTCAGCAGTGGCCTTGCTCTTTCAGACTCGTTCACTACAACCTTCTACTTCAAAAGAATGGCAATAACAGCGGCAGAGGTTTGGTTTGGTAAATAGCTGTTATAGTAATGACCTCACAACAACCAGAAAATCTTTTAAAACTCTATTTTAAAAAGCATGCTTCAAATTCTAAAATTAACTGCATAAACTTGAGTTTGAAAAGATTCAATTTAACAGTCCAAGGACTCATGTTCCTACAATTCCTACACAACAAATGCTGAGCTTCTTTTTGAACAATCTCTTTTACCTTACCTGGTCTGGAGACTCTGTAGCTAGCAAGCTTTTCAAATCACTGTCAAAAAGACTGAACTGCTGAATCAGTCTTTACAGAAAATGTTAAAATAGTGTTTTGTACCAAAAGAATCAGCTATAAAACGGAACTCGAGTAAAATGGTTTTATATTGTAAACAAAGGTTCTTTTGTGAAAAATATTGAAAGGATGACATTTTGTGTCTGATAAGCAACATCTTACTGTACATAAAAAATAGTGAGACTCTAAACCATGCTGGATTAAAAAAAATAAACATAACTTCTGACTACACAGTTACAGCTTTATTTGCATGCTTAGCTCAGCAGCACTATCAAAACAAAATGCTTATAATGGCTTTAATTTAATAGGGACAACATTTCCTGCTTTTGTCAAGGCATCAACATGAAGTACTTTCAGTAAGTTAGGTCTTGAATTTAGCAAGATGTACTTCCTATCAAATTCAGTGATTATTCAGTATCAGGTAAATGGATAACACAAACATTTATGTCAAGCATTTTCATATAGTAGCAGCTCTTGGAGGTTGCAGCTTAAAAGTTTGAGGAATATATTAAATTGTTTTGTGACATTTAGAGTCCAAATACATTAAGTAGTAGAAAGAGCATATTTCTTTTGTGTCTGTTATTATGATACATGCTACATGGAAATGCCACAGTGCCAAGAAAAGAAATTAATGCAACAAATCCTAAACACTCTCTACAGTGCAATTTGGTACTACAGTTCTGCACTAAACAGTAAAATAATATAAATGTTCACAAGTGTACTATTTAAAGGGAAAAAAATGTTTCATAGACCTCAAGGCTATTGGTAGTTACTTTCCATTTCTCTTTACATACTGAATGGTATGTTTTCAAGGTGTCCACATGAACTGTCTTCTTTGTTATTGTATTAAGTTAATTACACTTAAACACCTTCCAGGAGGTAAGTAAAGATTGCACAAAATGAAATAAATACTCAGTTTCAATTCTTTCTGGACTACTTACAGAAGAATTTGACATGGTTTAATAATATAAGCCCCAGAAAGACACAGAACAGCTTCCTTTCCCTGATGCAATTCATTTTCAGGTTAGCTATATATCCCTTATGTGAGAATCTGATCTTCAGAATATTTCTTTTCATCCTTTTCTGAACAGCACAGATGACTCCCTTTAGACTTTGCCCATCATCCACCCAGCTCTGTTCACAGAATCTGGCTTTATGGAGCTCACTCTAGAATTTCTTTTGAGAAAAATACTGTTTTTTTTTTTTTCTCTTGGTAACACTGGTTGCCATTAAAGTGGCTTTGTGAATGCTGGACTTGTTTCTAATTAGCATCAAATATTAAAGGATAATTTGTTAAAGAAGAAGATCAATAGACTGGTTGGGAAAAAATGTTTTCATTTAACTTTAAAATAATTACAAAGAGAGATTTGGTTATTGGTAGTGTAGGAGAGAATGGCAAGTAGCTATCTGTTTAGTAAAGTTATTCAGGCGGGTGAGATACAGATCTCTGCTCTGAATTTGAACAGATCAGCAGTTGAATCACTGTTAACAGATTTTTGGATGTGGCTACTATGCGGAAAGAATTCACTTTTCACTAGAAATAGCATCCCAGGCACAAAAGGCCTGGCCAGTTCATGGTCTGTCATTGGTAATCTGCTTTAGTTAGGTGTTACCTTTTCCATTATATGAAGTCTCCTGCTTCGTCTCAGACACTGTAATACAAATTTCATGACCATTCTGAACCATGCTATTGCTTTCTGTTCCTTGATTTTAGACATTACCATTAAGGTCTAACAGTGAGAATGCAGTGGAATAAGTCATGGTCAATATATTTGAGTGCTGTCATTTTATTTTATTTGTCACTACTGCAGTGGAATCATTACATATAATTTTCATTACCTAGTTGTTCTAAATATGTGTTTGACTTTGCTGAAGCAAGTGGACTGAACTAATAGAGTTCACTCTATCAGCTTTTTTCCCCCTTTAACCTTACCTGTTTGTTTGCTGAATGTAGGTCTGTTAGACATCCCATGCTTCTGTGTGGTACTCAGCTCCTATAAGCCAGATCTTGGTTTTGCTGATTAAACACAAGTGCAGTGTCCTTTGAGATGTCCTGGGTACCATGTCATGGCTTTTAAATGACTACCCAGAAAAGCACAGGTCTTCCATGCTCTTTATCATGTTTATCACCAATCATAACTCTTACACAGTTGTCTTTCTGTAGGTAAGTAAACAAACTTCCAAAACTGGGAATCAGGTTAGGATTAAGGCATTGGTTGGTGGAGTTTGAACAATCATTCAGATTATGAGAAAGATAATCCTTCTGGCTAAGCATTTAAATGTCTTTTTAGACTTTTATGATTGTATTAACTAGATCTTCATTATAAGATCCACACTGAAACTGCAGACATCTGAATGTAGTTATTTCTACTGAAGTGTATTCCACTCTTTCAGACCCATCCTCAACTCATATGCACCATGAACCTAAATGAACTTCTATTCTGTGTTAGTGTTTCTTTGCAGCCTTAAGCCATCAAAATCCATGAAGAAATCTCTGCTTCTTAACTTGGATAGCAACATGTGAACACAGCAGATCTGGAAATGACTTGCCAGCTCACAGCCATTCGTACATTCAGCACTACAGTAACTACTCTGTTTCAATTTTTCTTTTAATGCCTGAAGCTATTTAGCTTGCAATACTGGGGTAGAGTAATGATGTCTCCTGCAATGTGATGATACCAAGGACCACTAACTAAAGATCAGAACTGCATTATGGACATGTATTTAGGCTGTGGTCTTGATGTTCGTGCCCTTTTTCTCTGAGTCTGGGTGTCATTCTACATTATCCTGATTTCCCATGCATTTCACAACTTCTGTGAGAAACCAGGAACCACTACAATGACCTTTCCTTTCTCTCTCTGGGAATGCACCATCACTCTGAAGGGACAGGGTGGACATATAAGAATCCATCATGGTAAGCCACTTGATTAAAGTTCTCCAGTGTTCAAATCTCTTTAGCCTTCTCGCTGTCATTTGATCTTACACCACAACAGGAAGTCTGTATAAATCTACAGTACAAAAGCAAGATATTACCACCTTCTAAATCACTGCATTTTAGTCAAAGCCATTCAGCCATTGCTTGCTTTCATAGGAGTGTCCCATCTCAAATGTTTGTGAACCAATATGCAGTGGTCTTCAAGAATTCTCTGTTCTCCCTCATATTTAATAGTGACAGTCTAGGAATAGCTTGTGTACCCTAAACTCTCATTTAATCAGAAGTCTAGGAAAATTATCTTCATATTCTCTGTTCTAGTGGTGGCCAGTACAGTTTTGTTGAGCTTTAATTCTCCTGAATGATGGACAAGAGTTCAGAAAGGCAAAAACAGAAGTTTGAGTTCAAACAATTTTTGACCTCATGACTGAATTAATTTGCTTTTATCACAGAAGAAATTAATAAAAACACTGGGAATCACCTATAATTTGAACTGATGTGCAAGGCAGTGTGTAGGCAGTCTAGATGTAAGTGGGAATTTGGAGAACAATAGGTATACAGCCATTGTATCCTAGTATGATGGGAGGATAATGAGTCAGGCTATAAAGGGCTATTCTTATATCTAATGATGGGTATACACTGTCCACCAGTTTTAAAAAATTGAAATTATGTTATGGTTAGGCTATTCATAAAACCTCAAGTCTCAAAAAGTTAGTCTCAAGAAGAGAACCATGTGGTGTAAATGTACCATTGTGCTTCAAAATAAGTTACTGCTCTTTTCAGATCCTTTCTATATAAATATATAATGCCAAAAAGAGGACTGGCTTCTAGAAATGTTATATTCTTTAGACTCTGGAAATAAGACCAGTAACTTTCTCTGAAACCACATCTCTGGTCAATTCATGATGATTTAGACATTCAATACAAGTGTCGAGGTAGTTCTCTTTAGGAAAACAGTAGCTCTTAGCAAATATTTGGTCATGCTTTTTAAGAGTCACTCAACCACACCCCACCTAATTTCCATATATTTTTTTAAAGTTAGATACCAATATTATTTTGTATTTTGTTATAGCTGTTCATGTGGAAGAAGTGAAACATTATGTAGAAACCAAAATCTAGGAAAATAATTCAGACAATTCAAACTTGTATAACTTATTTTCAAATGGTAACCTCAATGCTATTTTTACACTGTGTGGAAGTGCAGTTTTCATAGAATCAACCAGGTTGGAAGAGACCTCCAAGATCATCCAGTCCAACCTAGCACCCAGCCCTATCCAGTCATCTAGACCATGGCACTAAGTGCCTCATCCAGGCTTTTCTTGAACACCTCCNCTCTCTTGAATTGAGAGGCCCAGAACTGGACACAGTACTCAAGGTGTGGCCTGACCAGTGTTGAGTACAGGGGCAGAATAACCTCGTCCTGCTGGCCACACTGTTCCTGATCTAGGCCAGGATGCCATTGGCTCTCCTGGCCACCTGGGCACACTGCTGGCTCATCTTCAGCCTACTATCCACCAGTACCGCCAGGTCCCTTTCTTCCTGGCTGCTCTCCAGCCACTCTGTCCCCAGCCTGTAGCGTTGCTTGAGGTTGTTGTGGCCAAAGTGCAGAACCCTGCACTTGGCCTTGTTAAATCTCATCCCATTGGCCTCTGCCCACCCATGCAGCCTGTCCAGGTCTCTCTGCAGGGCTCTACTACCTTCCAACAGATCAACACCTGCTCCTACCTTGGGATTCACCTTTGTTATGATGAATGAAAACAGCTAAAGAACATATAAATCAGTCACCAGAATCTTTCTGTCAGAAGCTGGCCATTTAAAAATCATCTTAATGAACACATAGACTGCAAACAGAGCTTGAAAATATCAAAAGTTAGAAATGCTGACGTCAGCATTGTAAGAAGGTACCATTTGAAGTGATAAGCAACTGCTTTCATAGCAGAGAGCTGGGGAAAATGGCTCTCTTCTTCGTGTTTCAGTTGTCTCCTGGGTGTGCCCTTGTGCAATTTGCTTCTTCGTGTTTCAGTTTCCGTAGCCTCTTTGTTTTAGGACAGGTGTATTTGGGTACTGTAGCTTGGCATGTCCTTTCAAATAAAATGCATTTCTCTTTTTTCCCCTTCTCAAAACATGTCACTTTGATTTTCTGAAAAAACAAACCATTAAACTGCAATTTAAAATAACCACTGGAACACTGAACAGGTTGCACAGAGAGGTGATTTATATTGGAGAGCTCTAAGCCACCTGATCTAATTGAGGATGTCCCTAATATTTGGACACTGATTTTTGTTAGAGAAAGTGATTTTCTCTAACAGAGAAACAGACAGACTGGAGAGCTGGGCACAGAGGAACCAGATGAAGTTCAGCAAGGATGAGTGAAGAGTCCTGCATCTGGGGAGGCATAATAAACTCCACCAGTACAGGCTGGGAGGGGATTTGCTGGAAAGCAGTCCTGTGGAGAGGGACCTGAGGGTCCTGATGGATAACAAGTTAACCATGGCACAGCAATGTGCCCTTGTGGCCAAGAAGGCCAATGAGATCCTGGGGTATATTAGGAAGAGCGTGCCCAGCAGATTAAGGGAGGTTCTCCCTCCCCTCTACTCTGCCCTGGTGAGACCTCATCTTGAATGCTGTGTTCAGTTTTGGGCTCTCCAGTTTAAGAGGGACAGGGATCTGCTGGAGAGGGTCCAGTGGAGGACTACAAGGATGGTTAGGGGACTGGAGGGCATGGCTTATGAGGAGAGGCTGAGGGACCTGGGGATTTTTAGTCTGGAGAAAAGAAGACTTAGAGGAGATTTGATAAATGTTTATAAGTATCTGAAGGCTGCCAGGAGCGGGGGACAGGCTCTGATCACTTGCTCCCTGGGACAGAACAAGGAGCAATGGATGTAAGTTGTAGCAAAAGAGGTTCCACCTCAACACAAGGGGGAACTTCTTTACTGTAAGGGTCACAGAGCACTGGAACAGGCTTCCCAGAGAGGTTGTGGAGTCTCCTTCTCTGGAGACTTTCAAGTCCTGTCTGGATGTGTTCCTCTGTGATCTGTGCTAGATTGTGTTCTCCTGCTCTGGCAGGGGGGGTTGGACTCGGTGATCTCCTTGAGTCCCTTCCAACCCCTAATATCCTGTGATCCTGTGATCCTGTGCTCCTGTGATTTGGACTCTCATGTCGTTCAATAATACTGCCTAAAACTGTCAGAATTCTTTACAGAATGTATTACCTCTTTCACTTTGAAATAATATTTGGACAATACTACTGGATATAACTCAACAGAATAAATAACACTGGTTTGGATTTTGTGGGTGAAACAAAAAAGAATAAAATATTTCCTTGTGAAATATTTATCCTAATTACGAGAAACAACATTTTCCAGACATACAAATAGATCTGCTTTCATATCTAAAAAAGTATAAAAGTTATTAAGTAACACACCTGGAATGAATCAGAATAAATATATTGATCCATTATAAATGTTTGTGAGCTTTCATGTACATGGAATACAACTGCTGAAAAAGATATCTGAGCCTATTCACACTACTTTTTATTCCTATAGAATATTTAATATATTTTTAAAGCATATATTCTCACATGTCCTCTTTCCTGTTTTTCAGACCAACAATGATCACCTGCTTTTCCTGTCAAGCCTTAATGTTTATTTGTTTTAATGCTGAAAAAAAATTTCATCTAAATAGAAGTGAACAAGTTAACAAAATCAATTTTATGACTCTCCATCATTTATCAACTTTATGACTCTCCATCATCATCAACTTTATGACTCTTCATCATTTATCAACAGTCCTGGCTCACTGGAGAGGTCCCTGAAGACTGGAAGCTGGCCAATGTGGTGCTGATCCACAAGAAAGGTTGGAAGGTGGAGCCAGGAAATTACAGACTTGTCCGCCTGACCTCAGTGCCAAGCAAGATAATGGAGCAGATCATCCTGAGTGCAATCACAGAGCACCTACAGGATGGCCAGGGGATCAGACCCAACCAGCACGGATTTAAGAGGGGCAGGTCCTGCTTGACCAACTTAATCTCTTTTTATGACCAGGTGACCCACCTGGTGGATGTGGGGAAGGCTGTGGGTGTATTCTACCTGGTCTTCAGCAAGGCCTTTGCCACTGTCTGCCAATGCAAATTCCTGGCCAAGCTGGAGGCCCATGGCTTGGACAGGAGAACTCTGTGCTGGGTTAAGAACTGGCTGGATGGCCGTGTCTAGAGAGTGGTTGTGAATGAAGCCACATCCAGCTGGTGGCCAGTCATGAGTGGTGTGCCCCAGGGATCAGTTCTGGGCCCAGTCCTGTTTAATATCTTCATTGATGATCTGGATGAGGGGATTGAGCCCACCATCAGTAAGTTTGCAGATGATACCAAGCTGGAAGCGTATGCTGATCTGTTAGAGTGCAGGAGCGCTCTGCAGAGGGACCTGGACAGGCTGGACAAATGGGCACAGTCCAACACCATGAGTTTTGACAAGGCTAAGTACAGGGTTCTGCACTTCGGTCACAACTACCCCATGCAGTGCTACAGGCTGGGGACAGAGTGGCTGGAAAGCAACCAGGCAGAGAGGGCCCTGGGGGTACTGGTTGACAGGTGACTGAACATGAGCCAAAAATATGCCCAGGTGGCTAAGAAGGCTGATGGCACCCTGGCCTGTATCCGGAATAGTGTGGCCAGCAGGACCAGGGAAGACATTCTAACCCTGCATTCAGCACTAGTTAGGCCACACCTTGAGTACTGTGTTCAGTTTTGGCCCCTCATTTTAAGAAAGACATTGATGTGCTTGAATACGTCCAGAGAAGCTCAGGGGAGACCTCATTGCTGTCTACAACTGCCTGAAAGGACAGGTGGGGGTTGGTCTCTTCTCCCAGGCACCCAGTGACAGAACAAGGGGATGCAGTCTCAAAATGCACCTGGGCAGGTTTAGGCTGGACATTAGGAAGAAATTCTTCATTGAAAGAGTTATTGGCATAGGAATGGGCTGCCTGGGGAGGTGGTGGAGTCCCCATCCCCGGAGGTGTTTAAAAGGAGGCTGGATGAGGCACTTAGAGCCATGGATTAGTTAATTAGAGGGGTTAGGTGATAGGTTGGACTCGATGATCCTTTTCCAAACTGGTTGATTCTGTGATGCTGTTTTCTTCACTCTCTCTGACTGGAAAATGGGTGACATAGTCTTTTGTTCTTTTACATTTCATATTACTTGTATAGTATGCAGTCTTGTCCTGCCATCTATTTATTGCAAACGTGTGTCAGACATAAGTTAATATGCTGAAGTGTGTAAGGTTTCGAGATATGTTTTTCAAGTATGAAACCAGAAGGACTAAAAGCAGGATGGGGACAATCCAAAATATTTTAAATGAAATAATGAACATCCAAAAATCCTATCTGCAAAGCTGAAAAGAGTAGTCTAGCAAAGGAAAACAGGAAGTCCTGAACATCCCTGCCTCCAGAATCACCTGAAAACAACACTGACATTGACAGCAATTCTAGTCACTGAATATTCTGTTCTGCTCAACTTGAAGGCCAGCCACTCACAGGTTCAGAAGTAGTGCTTGCTTTCTGTGAGACTGAAAAATGCAGCTGTCAGGTTACTGAGAAAGTAAGCAAAGAGCCTGATTCTGGATAGCAGGTGAAGTGAGTAGTTTTTCATCATCCAATTATTATCTAATGTATTTTCATATTCCCCATAACAGAATGTGGAGATTTTGAAGTTTTCTGACAAGAATCAGAGGTGGTGGAGTCACCATCCCTGGAGGTGTTCAAGAAAAGACTAGATGAGGCACTTAGTGCTATGGTCTAGTTGACTGCATAGGGCTGGGTGATAGGTTGGACTGGATGATCTTGGAGGTCTCTTCCAACCTGGTTGCTTCTCTTCTCTTCTCTTCTCTTCTCTTCTCTTCTCTTCTCTTCCTTTTAGGTCCTTTGGTCTTAGATTTATGACTGCAGAATCTTCTTCCAAAGGAAGTTGTTATTACAGTGGTGACCAAAACTCCTGCACTTGGAAGTACTTCATTTATTTCTGTGCATCAGACTATGAAAATCTATCCTAACCTCTCAAAGTAGCAAATGAAAAAGGAAGATTTCTTCTGTAATATTGCTGACCATTGGCTCATTACCAAAGGACTATATAAAAAATGAAACCTAAAAAAGCAGGTTTATCTGTGGATTGTTTTATTACAGATTTATGTTTGCTTCAAAGAGAGGTTGCTTCTTTAGTGGTAGTTATGTGAACTGACTGTGAAAAATTTATGCTGGTTTGCTCAGCGTGTTCCTTAAATGTATTTCTTCCATACAATCACTGCTGCTGCAAGTGACACATTTTATTTGTATGTGTAATATGGGAGTCTTCCAATTAAAAAACTTCCTACCCAAGCTATTTAAAACATGGCTTCCTTCAAGAAACAAATGGAAAACCAAAACCAAAAGCAAAGCAAAACAAACACATCCCAAACAAAACTGACTGCATTCTCTAATAAACAAAGAAGCATAAATGTAACAATACCACATATCAGCAGGGCATGTGCTAACCGATGTGGTTTATTTTATTCATTAGATGAGCATTCTGCACAGATGAAAGTAAGAATTTGAGGAGCATCAAGCACTGGGTTTTCAAAGAGGACAAACTCACCTGCATTTCAGCAGTTTAATCAACTGTGAAATATTCGGTGTCCAACAGACTTAAAATGTTCTCACTTCTTACCCATGATATAATGGCCTAATGCCTATGTGTTGGACTGCAATATGAAGTATGATGCGGAAAAGATCCAAGACTGTTTAATAAATTTCTCTCCTCCTTTTTTTATGCTATATCCAAAGAGCACTAAATATTTGTTATCTGTAAATATTTTCTTTTGTTCTGAATTTGTATTTATCGTAGGTAAACAGCCCTCAAAGACTGCAGAAAAAAATGCCCAACCAACTAACCAACTCACCAAACAATAATAAAAGTTTCATAGAAAAGCTCACACTTTTCCTACCATTTTTCATTCTTTAGAACAAAGAGTATTTCCAGAAAGTGGTTGTTGTAGAACTTGAAAACTGTGAAAATGTCTGACTGTAATGTCAGTTCACTTATTAAACATTCATCAAAGCGTTATCTTTTATTAATTCAGTGGTTCAGATATGCCCTGTCAGAGCACCCAACATCAAGTCAGTAATGAGAGCAACAAATGCTTCTGTTCGACCAGCACTGAGTACTCACAAACGTGGTTCTGTGTGCTGGCCACTGACACTAGGAAAAGGATTTCTACATGTCTTTTTGGAAGATTCTGTTTAGAATTTCCCAAACTTGTTTCTGTATTTCCCCCTAGCTGTCTATCTCAGTGATATCCTAACAGCTGGAATAAAAATACACCTTTTCCTCAAGAAATAGTAAAGGTCTGCATCCATATTTGCAATGTGCCTTCAAAGAAACCAATATTATACAGAGTAAGAGTTTCCAATTGACATTGCTCTGTTTTGCATGGCAGAAGCAGACCTCAGTCTTGTTTGCAGTGAGGTAGAGACATGAATGCAGTTATTGTCAGGGGAATATGGAAGAAATAACTAGAATTGAGGTTATCTTGTCTCTGTGTTTTATTCCTTATGACAAATCAAGATTTACTGTAAGATGCTTAAATGTGGAGATATGGTAAAAGAAATTAGCTGTACAACTTGACAAATTAGGGAACTTAAAATTGAGGGACATAATTGATAAGGGTAAGTGATTAGAAGTATCTATTTACACAATTTATTTCTCTCAAGGTAAAATTGTTTTTTACTTGCTGCTGGATAAGAGTCTGTATCTCTCTTATTAGTCCATCTTAGCTGCTGTGCAGTAACTTGTTAGAGTGTATCAATTTGAGTGCGTATATAAACTCACTGCAAGTCCAAAATAAGAGAAAAACATTTTCCTAAAGCTAAATAAATGTAGAATTTCAGGATGTCTGAGGTTTAACTCTATCTGTCTTCAAGAAAGTGATCTCCAGATATGAAGATTAAAAAGAATCACCATCCACCTAGGTCAAAACTGTACCAGGCATTGGACTAAACAAATTCATTAAGGTCATTTAAGGACATTCATACATTTCCAATTCAATATAAGATTATAAAAACACTATCATGGAGCATATACTGGATCAGTCAGTCCTTATTTATTCAACAGCAGACCTTCCACACATGGTGCTTTCATTTCTGAAACAAGATTGATATAGCTGATGTGGCAATTGTTGCTTTTTTCTTTCTTAACTGCTTATTTGGTGTTCTTTCTTTGTTACTCAGAGACATCTGTATCTTTCTTAATGGGACACCACTGAAAACTTGTTTTTCACCAAGCTGTAAATATGATTTGCTTTTAAACATCTAGCCAAGTTCAACAGCATCACTATAGCATGCTGTTGCTTTGGCACTTTTAGGAGTGCCAAAGTCTATACCTCTGACAGTGGTTTTAAGCTGCAGTAGAGCTTTGAAATTATGACAGTGGTAACAGTGGTAAAGTACAGCTTTTAGGGGATTATAAGTGAGAAAAAGACAAAAGCAAGGAAGAAGAGTGGAGAGTGCTAATCAGCAGAAGATACAAAGAGAAAAGCGAAATCTTTTGACAAGTAAAAAACTCCTGAGAGCCAAAGTGAGAATAAACAAGATTTATTTTGTTTCCCTTTGAACACTGCCCAAGGGGAGTGCTTTGATGCAGAAACAATGTGTAGATATCTAAAACTATGCTGTCTTTATAGGCCCTGTACACAGTGTGAGTGAGCAACTATGTAACTCAGAATATTAAAATTAATCATCAAATAATTTTTTTTGGTCTAGATTTGACAAACTTCTACAGTTATTTACAATGATTATTATATTCAGTGCTGACTCTGAATTTATTCAACTGATGAGTATTTCTATTCTCTAATCTCTTCCCAAGACCAGGACTTTTTGGGACTATGGAGGATGTGAAACTGTTGAATAAAGGCTATACACCCTTTTCTGGAATGGTGTGCCCTGTGCACATCAGTGATGCAAGTAGGAGTGAATGGAGAAGTGAGCTGTAGTAGAAAGAAGGAATAGGGTCGCTGGTCTGAGTCTGTAGCACGTATCCAGAGTGCAGGGCCCGCTGAACACCACAGTATCAAAATGGCCAGGTCCTGGCTGTGGCTTCAGTAGTTGCCTCAACTAGGCAGGTGCTCATCTGAGAAACTCTGTCATCAGTAAACACTTGAGCTGTGGAATACCTCCATAATGGCACATGGTGTTTCCATAATAAAATATTCACAATTTCTTGAGGTCTGTGTAGCCTTCATGGTATTCAGACACAGCAAATTCCAGCTAAATGCCTTCAGCCACTTGCCCTGATTTGCTGCCATTGTTTTCCCCAATGACACTGTATTTCTGTCTAATATTTAACTTCAGAATCAACTTCTAATTCAAGAAGAAGGATGGCACAATGATTTTCAGGAGCACAGAATCCTGCTGACATTCCCTATAAGACTTACTTACTGTGTGGTTTTGGGAGTCCTTTTAATCTCTAAGTGCATTCATATTCCAATCAAAAATTCCATCAGATTTTTTTTCACATAGCACTGGGAGTTACTTCAGCACTCTGGTGATTAGGAGCATAAAAAGTTTTAGAAATAAGTGAACCAATGTTGTGTATATGAGTACCTTCAAGACTAAGAATTTAAAGACCTCCTTTTCAAGGTAAGATAGATATGTAAATACCATATATTCTGAATGACGTTCCAAAGAATGAGATTCTCATATGAAACATAACACGAAAAACATCCCTTTAGCAATATATTACTAGCTGTTTTGCAATTCATGACTAGTCAGTTCATTTGCATTTATGTATTTCAATATATAGTAGAGCTAACAATATTAGACACATAGCATTCGGCAGTTTCTTGGTCTGAATAATAGAATTTAAAATGAAGGTTACATTTTCCAGCTAACCTCAGTGC
The DNA here is from genome assembly GCA_013400475.1 of Tricholaema leucomelas. NCBI lineage: Eukaryota > Metazoa > Chordata > Aves > Piciformes > Lybiidae > Tricholaema lacrymosa > Tricholaema leucomelas. The sequence continues at coordinate 45,294 of WAAF01013954.1, forward strand.
AGAAATATATTTTTTTAATCAGATTTGACTGCAGTTACACAGTAAACCCAGGAAGCTGAAAACCAAACTATCTCAAGCCCATGTTTCTTTAGATATATTGCTTTTGTCTCCAATATGATAGCCTAATGGCCCTGCAGTATATCTATGTGAAAACTGATAGAGCCTTTCTGTCAAGTTAGCATAAACAACTTTCCTGTTATAGAATAGAACAGAGTCAACCAGGTTGGAAGAGACCTCCAAGATCATCCAGTCCAACCTAGCACCCAGACCTATCCAATCAACTAGACCATGGCACTAAGTGCCTCATCCAGGCTTTTCATGAACACGTCCAGGGATGGTATCATATCATAGTATCATCATAGTATCATCAGGGTTGGAAGAGACCTCACAGATCATCAAGTCCAACCCTTCACCACAGAGGCTAGACCATGGCATCAAGTGCCACGTCCAATCCTGCCTTGAACAGCTCCAGGGACAGCGACTCCACCACCTCCCTGGGCAGCCCATTCCAAGGGCAAATCACTCTCTCTGTCAAGAACTTCCTCCTAACATCCAGCCTATACTTCCCCTGGCATAACTTGAGGCTGTGTCCCCTTGTTCTGTTGCTGGTTGTCTGGGAGTAGAGACCAACCCCCACCTGGCTACAACCTATGTACCTGATTTGTTTTCCATTACATTGTGTATATCTGATCATTAGCTGGACACTGACAAACTCAGTTGGATACTGAAAACAACTCATTTGAAATCAGACTTTTTCAGAGTTACATTCATATAATTAAATGCAATCATTACACTCTCAGCTGGAAAAAAAATAAACCTCATTATTTAGAGCGGTTTAACTTCAGAGGCACATTTTCAGTGGGTTTGCCAACGTGCATTTCTACATGTGAAAAATATGAACTCTGTGAAGAAAGGCATCTTTCAAATGAGCACATTTCCCTTTTTTAAGCTAATGTTACACAATAGTTTTAAAGAACGGGTAACTCTCTATGGTGGGTTGAGCACACATGTGATGAGGAAACACTTTTTTCCCCTAAAGCCAGTGATTCAAATTATTCAGTTTGATCTTGTAAATATGGTGAAATGAATTTAAATAATTGCCATGAATGTTGAACTGACTAATGCTGTATATGTTCAGTATCCTAGCCACAGTTTAACTAGATCCTGTAACAACCACTCATTTGAAGAGTATTTCTACAAGCTTATGTAGCTTTGAAAAGGTATGGTTTTTTTAAACAGGAAATCTGGAACACAAACCCTATGAGGAGAGACTGAGGGAGCTGGGCTTGTTTAGCCTGGAGAAGAGGAGGCTCAGGGCTGACCTCGTTGCTGTCTACAACTACCTGAAGGGAGGTTGTAGTCAGGTGGGGGTTGGTCTATTCTCTCAGGCAACCAGAAATAGAACAAGGGAACAGTCTCAAGTTGTGCTGGGGGAAGTATAGGTTGGACGTTAGGAGGAAGTTGTTGCCAGAGAGAGTGATTGGCATTGGAATAGGCTGCCCAGGGAGGTGGTGGAGTCACTGTCCCTGGAGGTGTTCAAGAAAAGCCTGGATGAGGCACTTAGTGCCATGGTCTGGTTGACTGGCTAGGGCTGGGTGCTAGGTTGGGCTGGATGATCTTGGAGGTCTCTTCCAACCTGGTTGATTTTATGATTCTATGATTCTATGTTTAATAATATCATGTAGAAAATGACCTATTGCCTTCTTTCAAAATGAAGTGAGATGCATTTCATATTGTGGTTGTGCACATATTACCTCTACTGAAAAAATGCTACAGAGGCAAAATGGCTAGAAGACAAGAGAAAATACAGTGGGACTTGGTGCTGAAACAGTGAAGATTAATCACTGCTTTATTTAATTGAAGTTCTTAAAATCTTCTGTTTAGAAATTGCTGTGAGAGTCTAAATCCTCTCTCTTGTTAATCAACAAACATAAAGATTGCCTTTGTTAACTTCTGAGACTCAGACTAGGTGCTTGGCCTAAAGCTCAAGGATGCAAATCAACAGACAATGTCTTGGAAACTCCTGGACCTCAGCCTGACTGGAATGCCCAGGATGCCTACATCTTATCTCAGCTACCCCGAAGAGAAAAGGCTTATGTGTATTCAGGGTATGGGCAAGTACAGCCAGGGAGGGAGTGGAGGCCCTCTCCCCTGTGGCTCTGGACCTCTGCAAATGCATGAGAATACACAGGAAGAGCTGCACCTGGACACCGAGCAGAAAACTGCATGAAAGGCAGGAGGAATGCCTGCCAAAGGGTGCACTTCCACCAGACCACCAAGGCTGCCCTTCTACCAGACTACCGAGGGTGGACCTCCACCAGACTACCAGAGGTGCACAACCACCAGAAGAACCCCTGACGAACTCCGCAGATCATCCCTGGGCCATGCACCCATCTCTCTCTCTCCCCCCATCTGTGACTGAGGGTAATATGATCACAGCTCTTTTTCTTCCCTGCTTCTTCTCTTCTTCTCCTTCATTCTCTTTCCCTCTCTCTCTCTCTCTCTCTCTCCTTTTCCCCTCTCTCCCTCTCTTTTGTCCAACCTTATCCTTTAATAAATAGTTTTGTGGTGATCTATGGTCTCGTTTGCACCTTAATTTCTGTTATAATTTCACAACACGGAAATCTGTGAGAACAGACCTTGCTCCTCTGGACAGAGATATTGTTAATCTCTCTTCTCTGGACCTTGACAATTGCACAAACAAAAAAAAAGTTGCTAGGATTTGAAAGACTTTCAATCTCTTTGGAGCCTTGGAAAATACCTAGTTAGATGGTCTTATTTATATATAATTTCTAAAATCAGGAGAGTTGCCTTGTTCTCCCAAGTGACCAGTGACACAATGAGAGGATGTTAGTCTCAAGCTGCACCAAGGGAGGTTTAGGCCGGATGTCAGGAAAGAATTCCTCACAGACAGAGAGATTTGCCATTGGAATGGGCTGCCCAGACAGGTGGTGAAGTTCCCATCCTCGGAAGTGTTTAAAAAAAAGACTGGACGTGGCACTTAGTGACATAGTTTGGATGATTAGGTTAGATAATAGGTTGGACTTGATGATTCTGAAGGCCTCTTCCAACCTATTTAATTCTGTGACTCCGTGAAATCTGTCAGTTGAGATCTGAATAAAAAGAGTGATACTAAACTATGAATTTATATAGCTGTGAATCACATAACTTTTTGGCAAAGCATTCTGGATTTAGTAACTCCTCACAGAATATATCTCATAGCTGTTGCTATCCATGTCAGTTAAGCAAGGTCAGCCAGATCATCACGTCTTTGCAGCAGCTGCACCGTGAGAGTGCACAATGAGTTGTTTATCATTTCTCTTTCAGAGAGGCCCACAAGGCCAGGATGTCAGTTTACTTAGCACAAACATTTTAGCTCTCTGTTTTTCCTACATGATACATTTTCTGACCCAGTCTTACAAATCATATTTGGGCTTTCATGCAAATATCTCCACTAAAGCTTTATATATTTACATACAAATGGATTACCTGCATGAATAGAAGCTTTGATTGGGGTATGTTTCTCTTTTAGAGAACAAGTGACACTATTGCATTTGGATGCCAGTGGTCTCACTCTGGCTAAGACTTTGACATCTGTGGTCAGCAGTTCCCTGTTATTGCACTGGGGAAACAAAGGAATTAACCAAGCAGATCTATAAATAAAAACAACAGGAAGAGAAATAAAATAATTAGGGAAAGCAGATTTAATGGAATAATCACACAGTATCACAGTATCACCAAGGTTGGAAGAGACCTCACAGATCATCAAGTCCAACCCTTCACCACAGAGCTCAAGGCTAGACCATGGCACCAAGTGCCACGTCCAATCCTGCCTTGAACAGCCCCAGGGACGGCGACTCCACCACCTCCCTGGGCAGCCCATTCCAGTGGCCAATGACTCTCTCAGTGAAGAACTTTCTCCTCACCTCGAGCCTAAACTTTCCCCGGCGCAGCCTGAGGCTGTGTCCTCTCGTTCTGGCGCTGGCCACCTGAGAGAAGAGAGCAACCTCCCCCTGGCCACAACCACCCCTCAGGTAGTTGTAGACAGCAATAAGGTCACCCCTGAGCCTCCTCTTCTCCAGGCTAAACAACCCCAGCTCCCTCAGCCTTTCCTCGTAGGGCTTGTGCTTGAGGCCTCTCACCAGCCTCGTCGCCCTTCTCTGGAGAAGTGGAAGCTAGATGAGAGACTAGGTGGCAGAAAAAGTGGCAATCACATAGGTTCCAGTTTTACATTCTTCCTTTATATTAAGTCAACCAATAGTGGCTGAACAACCTCCCAGACACCGTATGGCCTAAAAACCCTTAGTCATCTCTGGCTGACTTGTTTTTCTCAAGGAATGATGCAACTTCCAGGTGGCTTCTTCACAACGTTGAATTCCATTTTCTACCCAAGAAAATGGTTGTACAGAGTTAGGAAACAAATTGTAGACTCCTCTTAAATCTGTTTTAGTCTTTTGTCTTGAACATCTGAGCCAGCTGTAAGCAGCGGTGGTCACATACAAGACCTGGCACTGTACTGCCGTTTCAACATAAAAGAGATGAGATTCAGTGGCATACTCTTCCCCAAATTGAAAAGATTTTTTTTTTAACAGTACATTTTTTGTTGTTCACTACTATCAACAGTTGTTTTTTTTTTAAATAGCTGACAGCTGTATGAACTTCTGCTGTGATAAAAATAAGAGACATGAAGCACGTAGCCAGATGTGTTTTGCACCTTGTGCAGAATCCAAGCCTTGAAGATGCCCCAAAAAAACACTGTGCTCTGCAAAGTCAAGACTACATGTGTTTGGCAGCTGTGAAGATTTTTGTGTGAAGTGGATGTCACTGGTGAGAACCTGTCTCCAAAGCATAGGTATCCACAATGGGTGCTTGAAGTAAACGTTGTGAATTGTCCTTATATATATCTAGCTTGCATGTATGTCTTTTTTACACAAGATTCACTACAACTGACAAGCTTTGAATACTACTATGCTAAATGAAACCTGAATAACTACCTCCTTCGCATTCTGCATAGTCACATAACAGAAGTAGTGGAGTTATAGCAGAACTCTAAAGTTAAAATGTAGCTTTTGCCTTTATAGAAAAAAAATAGAACAGCTAAAATTAAAATGTATATCTGTTGTCTACAAAACTAATAAGAAACAGAATTGCATTGTTAGTCAGACATATAAGATATGAAAATAAATTCCACTTCATGCTAAATTGTGAGGGGGGGAAACCAATAATAAACCAATATTTTGGTTTTCAGAGACTCTTAAAGAGTTAGGGTATAAAAATATGAACCTGTGTTTATTAATACACACATACAAATTCTGAACATACACTGAATATATGCACGTGTGTGTGTATATATGTATATATATACACACACATATTTGTGTGCATATCTATACTGGATATGCACAACATAATGCAAGAAAATATTCATGGCTACCATTTGATTTGCAAATAACTTGCTTTGTCTTATATAATGTTGAAATTAACCAATAATAGTTTGGAAAGAATAACAAGTTTCAGAATAGCAGACGTGGTCAGCTGTAGCTGAAGGATGTATTTCAAGGCCTATGTAAATTAATTGAGCCCACAGAGGTCTTTGCTACACAGAGGATAGAACTTTTAGTACTTTCTTCAGTCATGAGGTCACAAATACTTTTAGTTTTCTGACAATTTAATGCTAGGTTTTTATTATGGTCTTTGTGATACTTAGTAAGGTATTTTAATACCATTTTATGGTGTTTGTAAAGCTGCAGATACAGAATCAGAAATTCCACACAAGTTAGTTTGCTTTGCATGTTTGAGCTATTGTATTATTGCAAATTTATTGTTTGTGGACACTCAGTGCAGTACAGAAAAAATGTAGCATCCCTGTGAGGCACCAATAATTGCTCTCCAAAGCTTAACTTCAGCTGATGCTGGTTTAACAGCCAGAGGAACTCTGAAATTGCATACAATTATATGTTTGCACAAAAGGACCAAAGATCAAATTCTCTGTGATGCTGCTGAACTCAATAAAGTCACAAATGTAAATTGACAGTGAACTAAGTGAACATGCTGCATGCTTAAAAATTAGCTAACCTGTGGAGGTATCAATTCAGATATAAACATTTACTTCCCTGTTAGACAACAATTTGAAAGTAGAAAGCTTTTTTTGAGGGACTCACTGGCATTTGCATTTTATTATAAATGACATGGGGAAGCAATGCTAATAAAAGAGGTATTGCTACAAGTGAAATGGCAAGTTAAGAGGTAGACACAGAGAGGTGAGAGAAATCAAAATAAACTGATTATATTTTGCTATAACCACCACTCTGCTTACCTGATAGAACAACACACCAGAATGAATATTGTCTTCAGAAGAGACACTGTCTATGATAATTGATTCTATAATAAGATATCAGGTAGTATCTTGTGTTCCTGAAGAGACATTGTTTTTTTAATTTAATTCTGTATGTTATGAATGTCTAAACTTTCAAAAGCTCATGATACATATATATATATGTACAAGTTTAGTGTGCAGGCCTGGGCCACAAAACCATTTCACAGCAGACTAGAAAGCTGTCATCATGTTCACGGTCAGGACAGAATCTACGAGGTTTTTCTAACAGTGAAGCCTGTTTATAATACTGTGAACATTTATTTATTTATGGAATACATTAAAAATGCCCACTCTGAAGGATTTATTCTTTATTTTAGAGGCCAGTTGAGTTTAGATATACAATTCCACAACTTTTAGAAAAAGCTCTATATTTTCATGTGTGAAAATGCACATTTTTCAGAGATTGAGATACTGCTGGTGTAGCAGTTTCTCTAAGCTCCATTAAGTTAACATTTTTCTTCCTTTGTTTCTTTCAGGACCATGCATCTTTTCTTCTAGCCCTGTAGATTATATGGCATACACCATTCATGTGATAAACTTAAAATTATTATAATCTATCATTTTTTTAGTGAATTGTTTAAATTCCATATATGTAGAATATATATACACTACACAGATAACACACATATATTTGCAGACACATATAAAAAGCCACATATGTATGTAATAAGTCTTTTCTTTGAATAGAAACTGCTGAATATTTTTAGAGAGCATGGAATTTATTTGTTGGTTTGTCTCCACTCAATTTAAGTGCAAAATCTGATCTAAAATATAGTTACCAACATTTTTCAGATTCATGAGGAAAAAAAGAGCTGTCTGCTGCTGTTAATAATGCTATTTAGCACAGTCTTCCTGGACTGGGTTCTGTATGTGTTAATCAGCTAATCATTAATCCAAACCCTCTAAATTACTGTAATCCTCTGATAAATTAATTCATGTACATGGTATTTTCCTCTCAAAAGGATGCTGTCTACATTGTATCTTGTGCCAAAGACTTATTCCATTCAAACAATAAGTGGCTCAATAAAGAAAAGGAAAGGTTTGTGATTCATTTTGGAGTGATAGTTTTGACTTCAGTCATGAAAATGCTGCCATTCATTCTTCAGATGAATATACTGTCAGGAAGAGCACAGAAAATTGCCATCCTTCCCAGAAATCCCTCTTCAGCTTCAGCGGACCTTTTTGACGACATCTGTTTTGGTAATTACTGCTTTGGCACATTTGTAGGTCATACAAAGTCTGCTGAACTTGTGTCATCCAATACTCACATAATCAATACGAAACATTAGCACAAACATATAGCCTTCATCAGAGGCGTGGTCCTATTGAAGTTTTTTAATGACCAAGATTCCTAAACCTGCCCTTTAATTCCGCCCCCCCGCCCCAGATTCTCAGATAAAATAAGATTGTTACCTACATGCAACAACAATGACATTCTGAGCACATCAAGATAAAGGTATTTTAAATCAAATCACGATGCAATTATCCTTTAACACTCGAGTCACCTTCATTATTTACGTGCACTTTCAAGAAACTGCTAGTGTAGTCCAGGAGTGCAGATAGTTATTTAAACAAAGAAAGGGTTTTTTCAGTATGCAGCTCTTGGATAAGAACTTGCCTCACTTGCTGAGGAAGTAGTGTGCTAATCTTTTTCATCAGAGAGCTTCTTATTCATGGGTTTTATTTACTCACAAAGGTCTTGAACTTGCTCCTCTGAAGTCAATTGGAGTTTATCTTCTGAATAGAAATAGTAGGTCTGGCAGTCAAAGTAATCTGAAATTGCTGTCCCTGCTTTGACATTGGAGTCAAGAATTGGAAGGCTTAATTGCAGTAAACTATGGTAAAAGTCTCTTAAGGGCTCCCAGTGCGTATTAACTGTGGACCCCTCAACTTCTGGCAGAACTGAATAATATATTTGAAGCATCTTTGGAAAAGCAGCCTTGCAAATATTTCTTGGAATTTTTTTGCAAACATGTTTTCCATCAGAACCAAGTTAAAGAAAGTGTCTGTTCAATTACACAGGGATCAGATTACTGGGACCTATCACAAATTAATTGTATATGACATCTACAGGGATATCTCCTGAATGCATTATTGCTATTATTAAAATCCATGCATGCTGAGTTATTAAGGTTTAAAACTTAAAATGGATTGTTTCTCATTATTTTAAGTGTCCAATCATTACGAATTCATTTAGCATTATTGCAAGAGTTCATGGCAAAGAAACTAAGCAAAGCTTTGAAGAATGCATTTAATTTGTTATACTATAAAACATTAGAGTGGAATAATAATTAGAGTGGAATAAAAATTAGAGTGGAATATACTGCATTAATATACTTAAAAAAAAACACAATAAAATCAAAATGAAAGAAACAAATCAACTTTTTATTTTAAATGAAAACCTAGTGCACATATGATTGTAAAGCTTGTTAGTGTACTAATAAAAGAGCTCATTTCCCTGAGTGACATATGGTTGAAGCTGGATATGCAGAGGAGGAAGAATGAGAAAGGTAGACTCATGCACTTACTGAGTTGTGATCAGAACATAGACCTAGAATGTGATCAAAACCTTTCTTTGCTTATTTCAGAGTGATTTTTACTTAGAAATTTCCAAACCAGGATTTTGCTTTTAAGCAAATGTAATAATGTCCTATTATTGCACAGCCCTTACAGCCCTGCTGGTAGCTTTATTTTGATTTGTTGGTTGTTTGTTTGTTTTTTGTTGTTGTTGTTGTTGTTGTTTGGTTTGAGGTTTGGGGGGTGTTGTCTTTTCATTATTCTTTATTATTTTGTTTTTTTACTGTGTGTGGGGAAGGTCAGTGGCAGAATAGAATGAAAATCATAGAGGAAAATTTTATTAGCACAACAATATATACCACAAAGACACTTGGTTCTGACAGTACAGAAGGTTTAGGACAACACAAATATGCCTATTTGTTTCCTCAAAAATGATGTGACATTTAACAATGTATCACCTGCATATATTTTTAAGTTTATTTTCTACTTTTGAGCCCCTCTGTTTATAATGAAGATTTTAGAATATCGTAAACATTAAATACACAGATAGATGTTAAGATAGAAAATTGGTTATCAATATTTTAATTTTTTTTTTTAGCAATTATCCAAAATATCTTTTGAGGATCAGTTGATTTTTACTCATTAATACTTGATTATTTTATCTAAAGCTCAGACACTTGCATCAAAGTTAATTTTAATTATACATTAGAGATGACATAGTAAGTGCAATATAGAGGTAGTTTTCTTGGAATAAGTAAAAGTATAGGCAAAGATGTTAACCAGTTGATCTGCTTTATACTACTAACAATTAAATATGTCTTTTAGCCAATCCTGTTTTGGCAGCACATATACTAAAATTGGAACAATACAGAGAAGATTAGCATGGCCCCACTTTGGGCTCCAAAATAAAGATGTGATGGTTTGGGTGTTACCCAGCCCTCACTCTTCTGGAATCACCCAGACTAGACTTAGACAACTGGAAATTGAGGAATGAACACCTTAGCACAATATAATAGCAGATATTTACAATATATACAGCTATATACATCAATATACAAGGTAAAGGTAATATAGAAACACAACACCCCTCCTAGAAACCAGAGTCCCCAAGAGGGGCTCCCAACCACCCTTCTACCTTCTTTCCACCCCTCTATCTTATTCCAGAATTTGCCTTACATGCAAGTTGAGTTTGGATGATCAGCTAGGGGGATTAGAAAGCAGAAGGATTAGTTACATAGAAAGCAAGCCAGGGAGAAAAGCACAGGCATCAGCTGCAACAGAGAGCCATACAACTGTGTTATCTATGTTTTGTGTTCTTGTTTTTATACATCTCAGCAAACCTATGAGTGAAGTAGATATCGCCATTGTTTCCTTTTCACAGCCTATAATAAAATTCTTCTTACCAAAATATTCTGGCTAGTCTCAAACTAACACAATATAAGTTGTGTTTTTCTGCTGTGGCAAAGCAAACAGCTTTCATTATATTATTGCCAAAATCTATTTTTTTTTTCTTAACTGGCTACTAATGATAAAAATAAGGAATGATAATAGATACGGATGGAGACTTTAACAGCATTCCGTTTCCCCCATTTTGCTTTTCAAAGGAGAATTTTATGAGAAAAAAATGCCAAACTTCTTTGATGTTTTAGGGTGATAGTCATTGTTAGTAGAGATGTTAGTTAATGGGAATAGGTAAAAAAGCCATGTAACATAGACTGAAGTTATGGCCATGAATGTTGCGGCCACAGAAAGACTCCAATTCTGCTTTCTCAAAGAAAGAATGTTTATAAAGTAAAGAACATTATGGTAGAAAGAAGTTCTGGAGTGAAAGAAAGAAATCAACAGTGAGTCCACATTACAGTGTGATAAATTTTATTTGTGAATCATGTGATAAAGGTATCTCAGAATCCTTCTGGTCTGAGATTTTGTTTGACCTTGAGACCCCTTCATTTTCATTTATACTTGTGAGTTAAGCATCTCCATTTTCGTTGGTATTAGAGATTAAGTTCCTGCAAAGTCCCACACCTGGGTAAGGGAAATCCCAACCAAAAATACAGGCTGGCTGAGAATATGTGGAGAGCAGTTTTGAGAAGGAAGGCTTGAGTATGCTGATTGATGAGAAACAGCATAAGCCAGAAATGCATGCTTGCAGTCCAGAAGGCCAGTTACATCCTGTCCTGCATCAAAAGAAGCATGGCCAGCAGATTGAAAGAGATGATTCTGCTCCTCTACTTTGCTCTCAGGAGACCTCACATGGAGTACTGTGTCCTGCTCTGGAGCCCACGGCACATGATGGACATGGAACTGTTAGAGTAGGCCCAGTGGAGGGCCACAATTATGATCAGAGAGCTGGAGCCCCTTCTCTGTGAAGAAAGGTTAACATAGTTGGCATTATTCAGCCTGGAGGAGAGAAAGTTCTGAGGAGATCTTATAGCAACCTGGAGAGGGTCTTTTTACAATAGCATGTAAGGGCAGGAAGAATTTCAAGCTGGAAGAAGATAGATTTAGGTCAGACATAAGGAATAAATTCCTCACCATGGCAGTGATGACAGTGATGAAGCACTGGAACAGGTTGCCCAGAGAAGTTACAGAGGCTTCAACCCTGGCCTACTAGGTGTCCTTGCCTACAACAGGAACCTGGGTGATCTTCCAACAAAAAAACATTCTATAATTCTATGATTAGGTGATTCCTGTAGTCTGCATTCTAGAGAGATTTTCAGCTATAATCTACCAGGTATCAATGCCAGGGAGCGTGTCTTCCTGACAGCAGAGGTTGCCTACTCTTTTCTTGTGTCGGTCACCAGTTTGTCTAAATTTTGCTCATGGCAATTTGATCTATTTCCCATTTCAGACTCAGTTTTCAGAATCCCTGGATAGTAGTTGACATCTTTTCATATAATAGTTCCACCTTCCCATCTTAAAAATTGCTGAGTTTAGGAACTAATTTATGAAACAAGATGATCTGGATATTTATCACCTTGAGCAACTCTGAGACTCACCCTTCACATAATAGTAATGATGGCTTGTGGTATCTATAAAAATAGCCCTGGTCCTCTGTGCATCCATTCTACTTAGCAATTAGACACTTTTCTTATTTTTTAACCATGGAAGCACGTAGATTTAAAATGTTTGATATACATTTAATGGTTTAAAAAAGGAGCCATAGAGAGCCAAATTATTTTTGAGTTCAACTATTCAGCATAACTTCTGTATTTCCATTATCTTGTGTCTTGAATGTTTTTGTTACAAACACTATTATCATGAAAACTCTACTAAAATTACTGTCAAACTTGTAGGTTCATAAAATAACATTATTATATGTTAAGAACTACTTTATTGGACTTTAGAAACGAATGAGCCTTTCACTTTCTGTTGACAAGGCACTAAAATGACTCTTAAAATACACTCTAAGAAAGTCCATTTTGTTGCTAAGATATGAAGTTGGCATTCTTCCCCTTGAATTGGTTAGTACTGACTTTGTGATTTGCACATGCAAGAAAAGTGTATTGGAAATTAATAATCAGTTATGAAATATGAATATTAATTCCTGTATGAATGTTAGTTTTGTTAATAGTATTTAAAAAGTCAGGAAAATTCCCTGAGATTCTTTGGATTTTCAGTCAACAGGAATTAGTTCCACAGAATTAAACAGTTTAAACAATCAAAACTTCGAGAATAGGAACTCAAACCCAGGAAACATTCTGACTACGTTTATGGAGTCTTAGCATTAACTCCAGCCTATCTACTCATGATGCTTTTTGGTCTCTGAGTAAGTCCCCTGTACCAAAGACACCTTCAAACTCACAATAATTATCCCAGCGTAAAGTACAAAATATTCCATACAGAGAGAAGGAGAGAAGAACGGAGTTGCTGCTGCTGAGCTGCTAGTGCTGGCTGCAAACATGTAGCCTCTGTGATTCCCAGTCAACAAGGTGCAAATGTGGTGCTGTTCCCAGTGGAGGGTCAGTGCAGAAAGGCACAGCTTCTAAATCACTCCCCATTAAATCAGTTTGAAAATGAAACTGGCCAATAGGCACTAGCATCATTGTTCTGGCCAATGAATTCAAAGCTTCGTGCCTCCTTTGACCACACAGGCACATTGAGGGGCAGCACAAGATACCTGACATGTGCTGCTAAGCCCCTAGCCCTCAAGGTTTTGCTGGGGCCAAACCCTCTATTGTTTGCTCATTCAACTCCACTCTTGGACCTGCAACAGGAGAAGGAGATCAAGGGTTAAACTGGCCTGGCAGGATTTATGCCCTACCAGGACAGATGTCTTCACCTCCTCCCCCTTTGGAAAGAAAAAGGAATTAGATGTGAAAAGAGGTAAAACACCCAAAGAATAGTCTTGCTTCAATTTGGACGTTAAAAGGAAAAAAACTTTAACAATAAATGAAAGGTATTTAAGGTAAGGGGAGTTACAAAAAGGTATTGGGAAGGGAAACAAGATACCATATATATATATACAACCAGATTGATGGCAATGGATGGAGGTAGATTCAGGAGGTGGTTGTCCCACCAGATGGTAGGGTGGCCACGCGGCAAAGCAGGAGCAATAGGAACCAGGGTGCTTTGTAGCCCATCACAACAGCCACTTGGAGACAATGCGTGTGGCTAAGCAATTGCTAGGAGTACCTCTGCATGCAAAGGAAGTTACCAGAACAGTTGGAGATAATGGACTTTTCATTATGCACCTAAGCCAATTACAACAGAACAGTCTGACTCCTCTGTGTAGCACTTCTTTTCAATTTTGTCAGGCTGAGTATTTGCCATTCTCTGATAATCCACACTATTCTCTAGCTTTGCCTTTGCTCCAGCATTGCTCAATGTCTTATGTGCACTTGCTTCAGGACAGGTGATATGGTGCAGCCACAAATAGTCTCTTGGACAAAAAGGAACCAACAGGAAAAAAAAGACCTTGACAGATGCCATATTTTCTTTTTTAAGCCTAAGCTTCGGCCTTCAGAAGTTCATATGTTGATTACAGAGGGCTCTTTGTCTAGGAGGAAATAATTTTCAAAGAAAGTGTACCTGAGGTGAAGGCAAGATTTTTTTGGTCAAGTTTTCAACCCAGAGTTTATTCTGGTGCTTCGGTTGTTCACACAGTCATTTCCCTTGAGCCCATCCTCTCCCTCATCATTTAATTCAGTCAGTTCTTTCAGTCCTTACACCTGCCTCCATCTTCATCATATTCATATTGTGAAATTTGACAGTAATAGCTGCCTCACAGCCACTTTTACCTGATGGTTCTCTTCCCTTGCCAATCCCCCAGAATTATCATACTGAAAGTACTCATTGTTCAGAAATGTAGTCCTGGGAAATTTCCTGGTCTTTTACAAAATTAAAGACAGTAGCTGAAGCTGAAACTATGTTTATTTTTTTGTCCTTTTTGTTCTGGTAGGGTAAAGACCTCAGTCATTTCAGTGCATATGGAATTTGGTTTGTAGAGTTTGTGATTGAAGTGAGACAACAGGAACAAGGCTATCTTAAAAAGACCAGTGAAAGAATAGGTTATGATCAATTGAAACGTTTTAACCGTGGATCAACTGTCTACGTTTTTCTTCTACTTGAGAGCGCTCTAATCCTACCTCATCCATAAGAATAATTCAATTACATTCAATAGATTACTTATCATACAAATATAAAGCACTTTATAACCGTGCAGAGATTATGATTTAAGTCTAGCTTCCAGTAAAGGACACCACCTTCTCAGTCAAAAGGAGTATTCTCAACAGAAGTCCTTTGCAGTACAGGATTATCCACCTGCAATGTTGTTTATTTTGCATAATGGAAGAGGATCATAGTATAAGGTGTTATGTCTTCTGGCAGCAGATGTGTAATCTGTATTTACAGTGCTAAACTTCCATATTTATTTTGCTGCTCACCTGCTGAGCTTCTCTTCTGCCAAGTACTATATTGAGGATAACCTTTATCTCCAGAAAGCTGACTTGTCTTCCATTTACCTGTTGGTGAAATTGCAACAAATCCTAACTAATTTTTTAAGTCATAAAATCTTCACACCTCTCTAACTTTTTGTCTTTATATATATTCTTTTCATGTAAATATGTAAAGAACAGAAAATTATGAATATGCTTCATTTTTTACTCTTTAACATTAATTATTATCATTATCATCTCCTTTATGTCTTCACAGAAGTGCTAATTGCTGCAGAGATACATTCAAACAAAAAATAGTAGTTTTTTGCAGAACTAGATAGCAGGAGTTTTATCATCAGAGCTAAAGGTGACCTGTAACAAGGTGTTGTAGAGAATTTTAAATTACTTCGAGGGGCAAAGAAGAAATGAGTGCAAATATTTGGAGGTTCTCCTTGTGGGAATCATAGTTTAGTAAGTACTTGGTAAACACAGAAATGAGGAGAAACTGACAGAGTGTAATCATCTGAGAAAACAACTGATGGCTCAATAAATAAGATTGTTTCAGATTTGTTGTTATTCCTTTGAGCTACCTGCTCAGTGTCATATCATAGAGGTAGCAACACATCATTTTGCATACATTTCTCTAGTCAAGTCATGATTAAGTCAAGAATCCAGAGCTGAAATGAAACCTGCATAGACTCCAGGGCTTTTCTTTGGATCTCAGCAGTAGTATCCACGAAGTACAAGATTTAGATCTCCTGCCACTGCCACAAACAGGCTGGATTGTTTAGGTCTGTCATTCTGAAATTGTTTCCAAGATGAGTTAACTTTTCAGTTTCCGTTCTGAAGGGTGGCTTTAGTTTTTTAAGTGGCAATATTAACCATCTTAACAAATTTTAAAGCCTTAATTCCTTTGTTGCTGTTGTTTTTTTTTCCCTTCAGTTACAACATCATACACAGGATAGTGTGTTTTGCTTGCTAAGTGATGGTGTTGCTTTTAATACTTCAGAGACACACAGAGCTCTCAAGATGTGTTTAAAATTTCATTCTTTTAGCAAGATAGGCAGCCACTGCAATATAACTTGCTTCAAGTGAGACAGTGGTGTTTTGTGTAGTTTTTAATCTGATAATGTCCTTGACATGTTGTACTGCACGGTGCTCTACATGTTCAAGAAACCTTTTGACCTTCAGAAAGCATATAATTTCTTCAAAATATTTCATGGTATAACTTAGAATAGAATAGAATAGAATAGAATAGAATCAACCAGTTTGGAAGAGACCTCCAAGATCATCCAGTCTAACCTAGCACCCAGCCCTATCCAGTCAACTAGACCATAGTACCAAGTGCCTCATCCAGTCTTTTCTTAAACACCTCCAGGGACGGTGACTCCACCACCTCCCTGGGCAGCCCATTCCAATGCCAATCATTCTCCCTGTGAAGAACTTCCTCCTAACATCCAGCCTATACTTCCCCTGGCATAACTTGAGACTGTGTCCCCTTGTTCTGCTGCTGATTGTCTGAGAGAAGAGACCAACCCCCACCTGGCTATCTTCGGGTTTGGTTTTGGTTTGGTTTTAATGTCTGTGACTAGAAATCAAGGAATAGGTGTTGCCTCTAAAGCTAGATAGACCATCAGTTTTCATAATGAATGGCAGTAAATAATGAGACTTCCAAATGTTTCAGAACTTTAAGACATCAATTAAGTTACATTTCTGAAGCTTTTCTTTGTCTAATCACTGATATAATGCGCACACACTTTCCCTTCTTTTATGAGTTCTGTTGTGCTGAGGAAAATATTAACACTCATAACATGGAAAATGCTTAAAGAACTGTATAAAGCAGCATGCTTAAATTAACAATTTTATTCTCTTCAACCTTACTGAGACACTTCTCCTTGCTCTGTTAGAAGCAAACACTAAAGCAATTAAAAAACAACAAAGAAACCAAGAACGGCATCTAAACAGATGGACTGCACCTAAAGGAAATGTTTCCACTATGTATTTGAAAGCAACACAAGTAAGAAATATCAGATATTTAAGTCATAACCAATTCCAGGCTTTGCAGCTGTTGAAAGTATAATCACACACTAATAACTCCAAGTGGCTGTATAGTAGGTGAAAGAAATAATTTCTGTGATAAAAAGGAGTCCTTTTCGGTTGGGAATGGTAGGACTTTTCGTGCGGTACAGCTGCTTGATCTTGACACACTGGAACATAAGCCATGGGTTCAGAATGTATAAGTGGAAAAGTAGTGAGTTAAGTAAAATAGAGGGTTGGAATGACCTTAGAGGTTGTTGCAACAGATGAAACGATGTAAAGCAGGAACTTGTGGGTTTTGTTAATCCTTGCTTATCTAGTTGCTAAGGTACGAGGTCTATCTTGATGTCTGTACTGAGGTCTGTCTTGATGACCAATTAGGATTTGACTCGATCTTTAGCTTCTATGTTAAGTGTATATAACCAAGTGCTGAAAGTACAATAAACGGAACTTAGCTTGCATCAAGCTGCTCCCCTTCTCTCATCACGGCACCTTTCCAGGACCAGGGTACAATTTTTCCTTTCTTAGAGTTTGGCCATCAAATTGACAAATCCTGAGAAAATAATACAAGCTAGGCTGATAAATTCTTGTCTGTAAGGTTTAACAAATGCATCACAACACAAAGGTGATAAGAAGTACTCTGTATTTTAAAGATCATAAAGTCATAGAATGCACTGGGTTCAAAGGGATCCTCAAAGGCCATCTTGTCCCCCTTGCCTGCACTGACCAGGGATGTCTCCAACTAGATTGAATTGTTGAGAGTCCTATGAAGTTTGACCCTGAGTGTCTCCAGGAATGGGGCCTCCACCTGTTTCAGAATTTCACTACCCTTACTATAAAGAACTTCCTTATGTCCAACTGAAATCTACCCTAACACTACAAGCCCTTCTAAACAGACCTTCCCCAGCCTTCCTGCTAATAAAATCTAGCTCTAAGGTCACCCTGGAGACTTCTCTTTTGCTATCATTCCAGCTATCAGAAAGAACAGAAGAATTGTGAGAAATAGTTACAGACAGATTTCCCAAACTGGAACTTTACAGTAGTAAGTTTATTTTAAACTAAAGAATTTTGTCATGGAACTATAAAAATTTGAAGTCAAAGAAATAGAATTTTGAACCAAAATAAGTAGATTTATTTTTCTAAAAGGTATACAGTATTCTCTAGTATAAGAATATTCAAAAACTTGGTGGATTCCTGCATTTGAGATTGAAAATTTAAGTAGCTTTCTTGTACTCATCTTTTACAGGTGTGAAAAATGCATTGAAATTTAAGTGAAAAATATTTTTTTTAATTAAGTGAGATCATTGTGTTAATAATTTTATTTAGATGATAAATTACATTTACATTCACAAAGAAATTAATAAAGAAATTTGTAGTTCTATTGTTAGTCATTCACAGTGGTAATAACAAATAACACCGTACCTAATTTAATTAAACTAAATGCTCTTATCTTAATTTATCTAGCTATTGAAATTTAATTACTGTTAAATGAGGATCACCATTTAATTAAAATGGAGACTAATTAATGGTTTCAGTTGTTGTTTCTGTGAAAGATGTTGTTTTTCATAGAAAAGGACTAAAACTTTTATGAGGTAAAGAAACCACTTACAACACTGCCTTAGGAACATTTCCTTCCAATTAAAGCATTCACAATACTATGGAAACATATTATTATGTTAAACAGAGAGTAAAATTGTTCCTTGCATTACAACCCACAACCCACAAAGAGAGAGAGAGAGAGAGAACCAGCAAAGTTTGGCATTGAATTTACTCTCAAAGAATCTTCCCACTCCATCATATTTCACATTTCTCATCAGGGTGCACTGCACAGCTGTTGGGGAGGATTAGACTTTGTACATAGCAGGGGTTTTCATCAAGGCAATAAGAGAGAGAGAGAGAGAAAAAACAATTAAAAAGCCCTGACAAATGACTTTCCTATAGTTTAAATCTGGAAACCACCAGGTGTGTTCCTGGTTCCAAAAAAGGGATATATCTTGAACCCCAGTATTGTTTCCCAAGTTAAAAAAAGTTGAGTTGAGGAACAGAGCTGACCATAAGTCTGATTTTATACTTGTCTATGTATTTTTAAAACTAAAGAAAAACAGTTTTAATTAATACCTGAATATTTTTATATTTTTTTCTGAGTAATTGGAGGATGGGGAGAAAAGAGAAGAGGACTCAGACAAAAATTCAAACATCTTCATCTTTTCTTAATGATTTTCAGATATCAAAAGTTACCGTTTTGAAGAGAACTCACAACGAGGGAAAAGAAACTAAAAATTCACTGCCTGAAGAATGTACTTTAAAAAATATGGACTAAAAAACAAAACCCCAAACACACTTGGCAGTTTCATGATGCTTCTTTTGTGAAGTGACATTCAAAAATCAATTTGCATAAAAGATGTAAAAATAGGTTGAAGGTAAAAACCAGAGTACTGTCCAACCCTCGACAAACAGACAAATAAAACAAATCCCCAAAATGACAGCAAAAAAAACCAAACCAAACCAAACCAAAACACAAAAACAAAATGACAGCAAAAAAAATCAACAAACCAAACCAAAACACAAAAACAAAATGACAGCAAAATAAAAATCAAACCAAGCCAAAACACAAAAACAAAATTTTAGCAAAATAAAAATCAAACCAAACCAAAACACAAAACCAAAATGACACCAAAATAAAAACCAAACCAAAACACAAAAACAAAATGACAGCAAAACAAATCATCAAACCAAACCAAAACACAAATAAAAAGCAAACAAAGAAACCCCAAACTAAAAACCAAACCAACAGAAACAAACAAAAAGCCCCAACCTAAACCAAATAAAAAAACCCCTGAGCCCTCAAACAACTGAAAATAAGAGAACCTTTAGAACCAGTCTCTTAACGTTTTCAAGCATCCTTGAAGTCTGTATCTGAAAATAGATGCACATTTTTGATAGGTCTGAATATCTGCCAGTCTATTCCTTCATCTAATCAGAGAGAATAATAGACACAAATGAGAAAATGAGTTTCACGTATTCACTGATGAGTTGATAGTTACCTGTTGAAAACTCAAGCAGCTTATTGTGAAATCTGTGTGTGCTTTTTCCTATCTAATTTTGTGGTTTGTGGAGGGTTGTCTTTTTATTCAGTTACTTTAAGTTTTTATTACAATGATCAAACCCCAAAATTATATTCATTCTGGAGATAAAGTATGCATTTGCTGTTTTGTAGGTGAGCTACCAACTGTTTGAGAGCTGTCTTTCCTTATTTTGTGTGACCAGCACCTGCAAATATGCCAGGAAATCTGAAAAAGATTACACAAACAATTGTTGCAATGCATTCTGTCAAATGTGTTTGCCACACTGGATGATGTAATCAGAAAGATGCCAGCTACTCAACATCCAGGCTCTTTAAGGATTTTGTGGACTCTCAGTATCTTACCCAGATGGTTATAAAGCATAAAAATGATTGTTGACATTTTCAGCAGGATTGTATTTCCTAACTGCAAGTTTTTAGATCTTCTTGTTTCTGTGATGATATGAAGGTAGAAGGTCATTGTCTGAAGAAGCTAATCATAACATCACAGACTCTTATTTACAAAAAGGGCTGACATTTTTGCTTTATTCTAGCTATTTTTGTTCTTAGTATGCATACAAGGATAAGCAGTGAGTACCAAAGGGTGTAAAGACAGGCTTCCTCTCCCGTTTATTTACTTTTCCAAGTGGAGTCGCCGTCCCTGGACCTGTTCAAAGCAAGATTGGATGTGACACTTGGTGCCATGGTCTAGCCTTGAGGTTTGTGGTAACAAGTTAGACTTGATGATCTATGAGGTCTCTTCCAGCCTTGGTGATACTGTGATTACTTGTATAGGGAAGATGTTCTGCTTCATTGAAACTGCTGGACACAGAGATTATGATATTCTTGGCCAAGTTTCCCCTTGAATTGAAAAATAAATAATTAGAGAGCTTTCTTCTTAGGGAAAAAGAGAAATTTTATTTGTCAGTACAAGGTGCTTCAGTAAGGATAAAATAACAAAAAATTGTTTCAAAACAAACTGATTCCTTTTCAGAAAATGTCAAAACATTTCACTGACAATTTTCAACATTTTCTTGTTTCTTCTACAATAGCTATTTTGCTACTGAAACATAAATTACAAGTAGGTTTGGATCTCTAACAGCTCTACCCTTGCAAATTTGTCATCTGCTTAAAATACCACAGAAATGTAGAGTTCTCCTGTATCTGGGTGAAGATTTTCTTTATCCAAAATGAATTTTAACTATTCAAGCCAAGTTTCAGGATTCTGTGGGTTGTGTCATCATTCCCTGCCCACCCCTCCCCCCAAACCAAAATCAAACAGAAAAACTCATACCACTTCTTTTTTACCACTTCCCTTTTCATTTAGGAGCACTCCAAATCTTCTGAAGTTTGAAAAGGATGAGATACAATATGGTTACTGTTTTCATGACTGTTGGTCTTTAAAATACAGAATATTTTACCAACAACTTTGCTAAGTTTTTGGTAAAGGAACATTGAACTTTTAGTAAATAAATATTTGTAAATACAGAATCTAGAATGTAGATATACACATATATGTAAATATATATGTAAAATACATATATAATGTGCTGCCCACTTAAAGACAACATTATTATTCTTGTTATTGCTATGAAGAAAAGCCTTATTGCACATCCCAAGTGCACCATACTTCTTATAATATAAAGAGAAGAACTCTTCTACAGTATGGCTTGATTAGTCCAACACTGGAGGATGTTATGAGTAATAGTGATGTATGAAACTCTTAAAACTCTTTAATCTATTAAATTTGACCCATAAAATCTTAGATAAAAAGAGGAGAGACCATTGAGGGGTTAAATGAAAATAAATTTAAAGAGAGAATATAGCCAGTGGGAGACAAAACATCAAGGGCAAGGAATATAGTAAAATAGATTGACAAGTACCTGTAAAACTGCTGCCTACACAGTACATTGCAAATTACAAGTCACGGTCTATAGGCAAAGCATTTGCAACAGCTGACTTATCAAAAGAACTTAATCCAAGGCTTTAAAACACCATTTTGTCATTTTATAGAGGAAAAAGGAAAAAAAAAAAGAAAAAAAAATGTTTGCAATGAACCACAAGTCAAAGTCATCAAAAGAGATCAAAGTCAAATCTGCAGTGGGGCAGAAGCTGCTAAGTTGTATGGAGGAGCACTGCAGAAAGGAATGCTAGCATGTAGAGCCAAAATGACTCAGAGAAGATAGTTGACCTATCCTATGCATACCATATACGAGATAGTATTATATATGCAAGTCTAATGGTACATGACAATTCTGTCTTAAGACATCAGTACTTCCAGAGGTAAACATTTCATTGTTCCTTAGGAGTTCAACCTTATAGTTTTACATAGAGATTTATGATTGAGAAAACATCAGTGTTGATGATTTGTGGCAGGTCATCCTAGTCTGGATGCCACAAAGCTGTTCTATTGCTCCTGTCTTGAGCAGGACATAGCAGGGAGAAAATAGCATAGAAAAAAGTTCCCAGTTCAAGACAACAGCAATTTAATAAAGCAAAAGGCACATGCAGAAGCAAAGGAAAACAAAATATTTATTCTCTGCTTCCCATCAACACACAAGAAAGTGGGACTTCCCAGAAAGTGGGACTTCCCAGGGAGTAGGACTTCAGTACATGTAGTAGTTGCTCCAAAAGACAGATGTCATAAAAATGAATGTGTCCCACTGCATCTCCTCCTCCTTTACCTTAGCTTTTATGGATAAGCGGATGTCATACGGTATGGAACACCCTTTTTGTTAGTATGGGTCAGCTGGCCCAGCCACGTCCCCTCCCAAGATTTTGCTCACTGCTGAAGGGAGAATGTTGGTCAGATAGTCTTGATGTTGTGAGAGCACTACTCAGCAGTAGCCAAAACACCGTTATCAACACTTCCGACTCAGAGCACAGCACTACAAGGACTGCTATAGGGAAAATTAACTTTGTTTCTGCCAGACCCTTTACAGGATACATAGCTGTACTTAGTAAATTGAATGTGCCTGGAACGAACTTTGGTGTCAGGACAGCTGGCGCAGAATGGCCTGTGTCCACAACATTAAGCTTCTTACTTTCTGAAGCACAGAAATTGGATGGGAATCCTTACTGGGCATTACTTATGAGCTGTGTTTGGAAACTGTTTGGATGAATATTTGTTGTCCTGGGCCAAAAGGGTTGCATAGACTGCTCGTAGATTTAAAAAATGTGGGAGATCACATGGCAGTATACTTCTGTCAGACTTACTTTTATTAGTTTAAACACATTCATAGATTTCCAGAAAGTGACATTACAAAGACAAATCACTAACACATCATGCATCAACAGACCGTGCCTTACACAAGGACTGTTAAGCTCCAACACATTCAGAGAGAGTACACTTACTCCCTGTAAGAATCAGGTTTGCATTTGCTTTCTACCTATTTTCTACATATTTTTTTCTTTCCATATTTCACAGAAAGCAAATTATCTGAATGCAGTAGGAAACAGAATATTGTTTTATCCTCATAGACAGACAAAGCTTTTCCAGAGCCTTCTCAGAGTGACTTTACTGAACAACAGCTGATAAGCTTCTTGCAGTGGCTCTCAAGCTCTTGAGTAGTCACTTCCATCAAATGCAGCCTTGATTGGTTTACTTTTAGCCCCTCAGTACCCTTATGGGTTATGGAGAATATATGGTACTATTTTAGATTGTACAACTCCTTCAAAACAGAATAAAGTTGATTCCCCCCCCCCCCCCTTTTTCTGTTTGTAAAGGGGAAGTGCAATTTCCTCTCTTTTACCTTTTCTGTGGATCCCTCAAGAATTCAGGTATTGCAATGGTTTTTGCAAATAAAGTTTAGCTATTCTCTTACTATCCATAACCTCTCAACTCATCTGGAATATCCATCACTACTCTTGCTGCAAGATGTACCAAAATTCTCCTTACAGCTTCTAGTCTTTGTCATGTGGTTTTTTTTCTGTATGCTTCCCAGATCAATGTTCTTAGATTGAATTTTCTTTAGATTGAATTTCCAAACCTCTGCAGAGTTGTCGGTTCTTGATTATCTTTCATTGCAGTTCTATTGAACATAAGCCTTGAATCCATGTCTTATTAGGAACTCTAAACATTCAAGAAATCACTCAACACTGTAGCTATACTGTTATGCCAGAGGTTGCACAGCTCACCAACATCTTGTCTTTGATCACTGAGGTATCATAAGCCTTATTTATGTTGTCTTTCACCTCAGTCTTAATAAGAATGGAGTTTGATGCTGTTGATGATTGAAACAACAGTAACAAAGACCACAGGCAGCTTTTTTATTGCAGAAGCAGAGGGATGAGTATCGATTTAGTAGTATCTATTTATCATCATTTGTGCATGGGAAAAAAGGGACTGAAACAGGAAACTGTAAAATCAACAGAAATCAAGAGATGCTAAACATTGACAATGCAGTCCTAAGATAAATGAAAACTTTCTCTGTAGTGTGCCAACAGTCTCAGCTTGCGAGAGCAGCTGCTTCTTGAAATTTGATGATACTTCTCTGAGAAACAGAAACTTGAGAAGTAGGCAGGGTTGTATTAGAATAATATCTCAGATTGTTCAATTCTTACACTGTAGAAAAAAAAACAACCCTAAACAAACAAAGAAAAAACAAGACTAGAAGCACACAAAACCCCACAAAACACCAATCCTCCCTCCCCACCACCCAATCTGAAGCAAACAAATGAAAAACCAAATTCAAACCCACCCAGTTTTGCAAGACCCTAAATGTTACCTTAGTCAAAAGGGACAATAACACTCCATAAAAGAAACTCACTCAGCACATTCAAAGTGTATCTTTTTCAAGTAATGTAAGTATCTACTCTACCTTAAAATATTACCTTGTGTTTTATTTGAGCCATTATCATTGATAAGCAGATTTTTAATCAAGGAAATAAGGCATAGTTAATTATGTGCATGGGTTGTGCTTTAAATTGCATTTTATTAGCTACGTTCATCACCTTCCAGCCCGCAAACCAGGTGCGACATAGCAGTTCTTTCCTTAACTACTGCTTGCAGAGATTACAGCCAGAACCAGACTTAATCCAATTAACATCCAGTGTCCTCATGTGAAAAGAGAAAAAATGCTGACAGTCACAATGATTGCCATTAGTGCTCTTCAGTTAAGAGATTCTTTAATTACAGAGCTTGCCATCCTCCAAGGTACGGTGATAGCCTGAAGATACACTGTAAACAAGGTCTACTCAGAAAAGAAAAAAGCTAGTCACTATAATGAAAATAAAACGTTACAAAGTTTGAAGCAGTTGAAGCTGCAGATATGCAATGCTAAAGTGTTCTCTTTAAAGTTAGAAAATTAGCAGTGTTACTTGACAGAGATTAATTTCAATAGATTGTTTAAAGAGGAGGGATCAAATGCAATTTGTTGTCGTGAAGTTATAAGTATTTGCTTTTTTGGTCAGAAATAGTTATTCATGGGGTTTTTAGTTTGGTTTTTTTTTTTTGGGGGGGGAGGTTTGGGTTTTTTTGTGGAGTATTTTTGTTTGGTTTGTTTCGTTTAGTTGTTGAGGTTTTTCAGGTGGTTCATTGTTGATTTTATTTTTCATTGCATATTATATCCTATGCTGGTTTTCCTGGAGTAAAGATTTCCTGGAGTAAAGCAGTACAAACCTCAGAATGTCATTTTTAGGCCTTTTTGAAATAGAATAGAATAGAATAGAATAGAATAGAATAGAATAGAATAGAATAGAATAGAATAGAATCAACCAGGTTGGAAGAGACCTCCAAGATTATCCAGTCCAACCTAGCACCCAGCCCTATCCAGTCAACTAGACCATGGCACTAAGTGCCTCATCCAGTCTTTTCCTGAACATCCCCAGGGACAGCAACTCCACCACCTCCCTGGGCAGCCCATTCCAATGGCAAATCACTCTCTCTGTGAAGAACTTCCTCCTAACATCCAGCCTATACCTCCCCCGTCACAACTTGAGTCTGTCCCCCCTTGTTCTGTTGCTGGTTGTCTAAATGTATTAAAATCTGTGAAATATGATTGACTACTTTGATCTTTATGGGAAATTATCTGTTCTTTAGATACTCCTGCATGTGGCCTTTGTGAAAAGAGTATTGGCACTAATGGCGTGGCCCAGCCTACCATCTGTACTTCTTCCTCAGTGAGTATTCTTTGCAACTTCAGTTTAGTCCAAAATGCCTCATTATTGACAGTGTTCTTTGCACATTTCATATATCTCTTTCATCTTGTCCTGGGTTAACATGGGCCACTGTCACGTGTCCCCTCTCCCCACATACAGACCACTCTCACAAGTGTCCCCTCTCTCTCTGCACAGAAGGGATGGAAATTAACACAAAAAAACTCTGGCTTGAGATCAAGAGTTTAATGAGATGGTAAGATGTACAGTTATATCAGCCTATATGCAGAAAAGCATAGCAAAAGCAGAAGTCAGTGATCTCCTGTGCTAGTTTGAAGCTAGCTAGAATGTTTTGGTCAGAAGGACTAGATCATAGGCTGTGAAATGAAAACAATGGTGATGTCTACTTTGCTCATGGTCTTGCTGAGATATGTAGAAAGGAAAAAAGAAAACCATAAGGTCACTGGCTCACTTGGCTCTGGGCTTTGCTCTCAGCTCTTTGCCTGATGGGAAGCTGGGGCTGCTGGCTGAACTCCTTCTTACTCTCTAACCTCACCCTCCATTTGCTTTGGCTGATTCACCTTGCTTCTTAATCCCCCTGGCTGAGCCTCCATTCTTCCTTGGGACTGGGGTAAGGTTGAGAGGGGTAGGGAGAAGGTGAAGGGGCGGTTGAGAGCCCCTCCTGGGGACTCAGGTTTCTGGGAGGGGAGTTGTGTTTCTGTATTACCCTTTTACTTTGTATATTTCTGTATTACCCTTTTACTTTGTATATTTCTGTATATATATATATGTATATACTGTAAATTTCTGCTTGTATATTGTGCTAGCTGTAAATATAAGCTTCATTCATATTTCCAGAGCCGGCTGAGTCTAGCCTGGGTGATTTCTAAAGCG
>WAAF01013954.1:72224-88003 GCA_013400475.1 Tricholaema leucomelas
TTTTTTTTTTTTTTTTTTTTCCTAAATAAAATAAAACCCAATTCAGGTTGGATGTTAGAAAGAAGTTCCTCACCATGAGGGTGGCAAGACACTGGAACAAGTTGCCCAAGGAGATGGTAGAAGCCCCATCCCTGGAGGTTTTTAAGGCCAGGCTGGATAGGGCTCTGAGCAACCTGATCTAGTGTGAGTTGTTCCTGCCCATGGCAGAGGGCTTGGAACTAGATGATCCTCAGAAGTCCTTTCCAGCGCTGACAATTCTGAGTCTATGACATGTGAGATTGATATCTACTTGTCCACTTGCAAAGTTTTATCAGATTGATACACCTGTGCTCCGGTCGTTACTAGACCATAAAAGAGACAAAGCAGCATTTCAGCAGTATAAAATATACTGCAGGACATGAAGAGAGATCAACAATATGAATATATATAATCATAAAATGAGATACAAATACCTCTGGCTGCATAAGAAATTTTTATATATATATATATATATATGTGTGTGTGTGTGTGTGTGTGTCCTTCTTGGAACTCATCAGCATGGTTTAAGTATTTCATGGGTGTATCCTCAAGTGATCCAGAGAATCACACAGAATTATTACCTAATCAAAATGCAAAATCCATTGATGTGTGATGTAATTAAGCAATGAATTTTGAATGTGTTCATTAAATTGGAATTGAAAATAGATGAGACTTTAGGGTCAAGGTCCTTCAACAGCTAACTTTACCCCAAAGTCCAATCTGATACAGATACAATTTTCAGTTTAGCAATTTAATGAAACCTCTTGCAGTCTGAAAAGGTTAATCAGCTCTTATTATGGGACTAAATCCACATGAAAAGAATGTCATGTTTAGAAAACCTAATGGAATCAGATGCATGCAGAATTCTGGTGAGGATTTTTTCTAGAGATGTGTGAAAGCATCAACATCATAGAATTCAATTAAGATAACAGTTTGAAAAGAGCAGCAAAAAAGTAGTTGTTGCATAAAGAATATATAATTTGCTTAACCAAGGACTGTTGCAATGATATAAAGATAGCAGGCATTCTATCATAGTTTTCATAGGTTTGATGGAACCTCACCCAAACTTGCTTGAAGTTACCAAACAGCAGTGAAATTTCAGGCTTTAGCTTTTTAAATAACTTTTTGAAGTGTAGGCAGGATAATCTTGCATGGCTTACAAACAAAAAGTTACCTGTATTCAGCGGGGGGGGGAAAAAATACAGGGACAAATTTTCTGCCCTAGAATTCATAGAATCATAGAATCAACCAGATTGGAAGAGACTTCCAAGATCATCCAATCCATCCTATCACCCATCCCTATCCAATCAACTAGACCATGGCACTAAGTGCCTCATCCAGTTTTTTCTTGAACATCTCCAGAGACTACGACTCCACCACCTCCTCAGGCAGCCCATTCTTATGGCAATTCACTCTCTCTGTGAAGAACTTCCTCCTAATATCCAGCCTATACCTCCCCTGGCACAACTTGAGTCTCCACATAGACTCTTCAAACTACTAGAAAAGACATAAACTTTGCTGATCATGAATTAAGCATATTTGCATAAACACATATTTGCAGAATTTGCCTTATTAAACAGCATAGAATGGTTTAGGCTGGACGGGACCTCAAAGGTCATCTAGTTCCAACCTCCTGCCATAGGCAGTGACACCTCCCACTGAAACAGGTTGCACAAGGCCTCATCCAACCTGGCCTTGAACACCTCCAGGGAGGGAGCAGCCACAACCCCCCTGAGCAATGTGCTCCAGCATCTCACCACCCTCACTGTAAAGAACTCTTTGCTAACATCTAGTGTGACTCTCCCCTCTGCCGGTTTAAACCCATTACCCCTCATCCTGTCATTACAAGACCCTGTAAATAGTCTTTCCCCAGCCTTCCTGTAGGTCCCCTTCAGATATTGGAAGGCCACTATAAGGTCTCAAAGCCTTCTCTTCTCCAGGCTGAAGTGCCACGACTCTTGTAGCATGTCCTCACAGCAGGGGTGGTGCAACCCTCTGATCATCTTCATGCCCCTCCTCTGAACTTGTTCCAACAGTTCAATGTTTTTCTTGTGTTGGGGTCTCCAGTACTGTACACAGTACTCCAGGTGGAGGTCCGATGAGAGCAGAGTAAAGGAGGAGAATCATCTCCTTTGCCCTGCTGGCCACACTTCTCTTCATACAGCCCAGGACATAGCTGGCTGTCTGAGCATGGTCATTTCCAAAACAATGAAGAGGAAAGCAACTTGCGCATCTAAGCCCAGACTGCTAAAATATATCTTCCCCAGGAAACCAAAAGACTAGGGAGAAGGAAAAAGAAGAATTCCTTTTAAGCTATTTTCTCTAGCTTGTGTCATTACTAGCCTTTGGGCACATAGGACAGATTTTCAGTGCATGAGTGTATACATGGAAATTGTCATAAGTAAACTGTGTTGACATGATTAAGAAACAGTTGCACATTAGGGCTATGTTAAGCTGGTGACACAACAGTCTCCATGGAGCCTAAGGTTTTAGGAGGGACTGTACTGGCACATAGTAATCTAAGGATATGAAGGCTATGCCACTATTTGTATCAGTTCAAACTTCTGTTCATTGAATGAAGACCAGTTTATTGCCTGTTTTGTTGTCCTCCAAGACTTCTTGTTTGAGCTAAAGAATGGAGACATAATAAACTATATGTACCACATGCTTCATCTTACTTGTGCCTGTTTCAAATCACTCTCCAAGAGGGTAGTGGAACAGAGGGCTTTATTCTTTTTCATTGCCATCTAGGCCTTTCTGAAGCACACACATATTTTAAATGGCAGAAGTGAAATGAACTAGAATTGATGAGTACAAAAATCTCTCCCAGGTATGCTTTGAGCCCTTTGGTGGAAGACTCAACTTTCATATAATCTATTATAGTCACAACTGAAAATAAAAACATTAGGGCAAATTCTCTACAATGGAAGGCTGAGATAAATAGTTCTTTGATAGAACACGGTGACTGTATCACCTCACACCCCAGTTCCTCCTTATTTCTAGATAAATATTGCAAGCTACAAGCTTTTTACCCCTGTCACGGGTTTAGCCTATTGAATCTGGCAGTGGGTGTTCACTACGTGCTAATGCTATGCCAGCTTTGAAATGAAAGTGCTGTCTGAAGCAAAGCATCATGGGGTTTGTAGTCAGGATTGTAACACAAGAGGCTTCTTGTTCCTGGTTGCTGCTTCTGATCTCCAATTTTTCAGGGTGTTGGTCTTTTCCAGTGGGCTGACTGCAGGCTTAGGGGCTGGGAGGTAGTCATTTCATGGCTGGCTTGTGCTGCTGCTTCTGCCTTTGCTGTGCTTTTCTGCAAAACAGGATAACGTAATTGTACATTGTACTGTTATTGGGTGATGTCCAATGACAGAACAAGGGGCAATGGGTGGAAGTTGAGACATTGGAAGTTCCATGTAAATGTGAGGAAAACTTTCTTCACTGTGAGTGTGAGAGAACACTAGAGCAGGCTGCCCAGCTGAGTTAGGGAGTCTCCTTCTCTGCAGGTATTCCAGACCTGCCTGGATGCAATACGGTGTGATCTGCTATAGGTGATTCTGCTCTGGCAGGGGTTTGGACTAGATGATTTTCTGAGGTCCTTTCCAAGCCCTGACATTCTGTGATTCTATGATTTCCACTAAACTCTCTCCTTATCTCAACCTAGGGATTTTTTTTTTTCCTTTTGTTACTTTCCCTCCTGATCTGTGGAGGCAGGGACTTGCTTGTGAGAGCAGACAGTGTTAAACCAGGACGCTCCTTCATGAGATATATTTCTGAAATTATTGCTTCAGTTTTATCTCCGTAAATAAAAAGGAAAGAACTGCTTATACGACTTTTATGTAACACTTCATCAGGGTACATTAACCAATAGAAAAGATGTACTCTGGTTGTCAACATTTCTTCTGAAGGCACTTGACTGAAGAAAGAAAGACTTAATGAGTAATTACTACTGAGAAAAAAGACATTCCAAACAAACACAAAGTTTTGATTGGTTTCACTTCTTACTTGAACGACTCAAGTATTTATGTGTGTGTTGTTCCATCTTTTTAAATATCTTCTAGAAAGGAATTCAGTTATGTCAGTTATATTACATTCAGCAGTAGTCATATTCTTATTAGCAAGTTCCAAGTCAATAGTAAAGATTTATCTGCTCTGAGATCTCATTGACATTTTTCAGTACTACATTGGAGAAGGAAGTGAAGGTCATTCCTAAATGAAACTATTGAAACTAGCTAAAAAAGAAACTTCTTGAAGAATCGCTTAATGGCAAGTGAAATCTGTGCTTACACTTCAGTCACTTCACAGAAACAGGTTGTAGCCTACGTGCCTTTAGGAACAACATAGAGTTACAGACCTCCAGAAACTAGAAGGGTCCAAGAGGTGTTCTGGAAAGCCCAGTCTAGGTATTTCGTCCCATAAATCCTACATCTCTATGAAACTGGTTGCAGAATATTTTTTTTTTTAATCTTTTCCCTTTCTCTCTCCTACCAGGAAGGACAAGCAGGTTCATATCTCCCTGGTGGAGGAGATCATAGAATCAACCAGGTTGGAAGAGACCTCCAAGATCATCCATTACAACCTAGCACCCAGCCCTATCCAATCAACCAGACCATGGCACTAAGTGCCTCATCCAGTCTTTTTTTGAACACCCCCAGGGACGGTGACTCCACCAGCTCCCTGGGCAGCCCATTCCAATGCCAATCACTCTCTCTGTGGCCTGGTCAGCCTTGACGATGATGTCAATTAGGCCTGGAGCTACTTAATTGGGCCTGGATTTGGCAAGACAAATTTTGTGCTCCAAAGTGCTTTTGGCATGGCAATAGAAATCATGGTAGAAAGGGAGGCATTTGGCCCTGGGAATTTGGGTCTTGTGGCCTAAGTGAAGCATGACCGAGATGTACTATGTATTTTTTTGTGTATTTTACATGCTGCTTTACTGTTGTAAGTAGTTAAGTAGTTGTAAGTAGCCTTTCCATGTAAACTTTCCAATTCTTCAACCCTGTGTGTGAGTGGTTTTCTTCTGCCCCTGTTGGGGGAGGGAAACGAGCAATCTGTCCTACTTAAAACCACAACACAGGTTAATGTCCAAAGCCCACAATTCACTTCCAATCAAACATGGCTTTCCTATGATATGGTCACAACTAAGTGGTTCAACCAACTCTGTGTTTTTCACTGCCTTTAGGCATGTTTACAGCTGCATATTTTTCAGACAAGGATTCAGAACAGCTGCGACTCTGGCAACAAAGCAGCAGAATCAACACCAAAACCCTATTGACACGTTGTCTCCCCTGCAAAGTTGTAGCTGATTTTCCTGCCCCTCCTCCTTCTCTCCCACTTTATTCTATTCTTTTTTTTTTTTTCTTTAAAAAGCTATTTCTTCTTCTAATCAACTTTCTTTCCCAACATGCAATAAAACTATTTCTAAGCCTATTGAAAGGTTTTGTGACTGTTATCCTAGTCTGCTTTAAAAAGTAACAGTGTTTAACACATTTTTTGACTATTTCTCAAGGTCAAGTCTGTCACACAAACTGCATGATTTTTAAGAAATGTGACCATCTTCCATTATGTGCCTGCAGCATTCAGTTTCAAGTCAAAAGCATCCAAATCAATATTGCAAAGAACTTCCATTTAAGCCTATAATCAATGCTTGCCAATGCTGAATGAACATCAATCATTAATAATGGATGTGGTTTGGGTTGTTTTACTTACAACTGCTTTTAGAGTATCATAAAGGATTACTCCTGCCAAGTGCATCCATTACAGAGATATCTCAGCCCTGAACATAAGAAAATGTCAAAATTATTAATGAGGCACACATATCCCTGACTGGGTTCTAAATTTTGATCTAAGTCTCTATGTCTTCTGTTAATTCAGAACATCATAGTTGTCAAACGCATGAACTACAGGAGAGAGCAAACTGCTGCTACACATGAAGAGATCGTGAAGAGAAATACCAGGATCCTGAGAAATCTGTAAAGCAACATGGTTTCGTTTGCCTTGGTGGCAGTATCTATGTGAAAACAGAGTGCCCAGTTAAGGACTTTGAGCTTCTGCATTGCTGTGTTGTGCCATGATGTTACAGACTTTAATAACTTATTATGGCATGGAAAAATTGGCACCTATGTCAGCCAGCAGGAGATTGTGTTGTTTTGCAGCATCTCAAAAGAAAGCTTTGACATAAGGCTGCCTTCCATGGTCCAGAACTCACCACACCTCCAAAGCTTAGCAGATCTGCACAATGAAACAATGACAGGAATGAAATTAATGTCATTTACCCATCTACAAGTTATGCATGTAATTTATGCTCCTTTTGCATGCAAAGGGAGTAGGACAACCCAAAGGCAATTCAACCCTTTTTGTGTTAGTCATCCACATTAACAAGGTATAAATTACCCCCACAAAGCTCTACTTTTTGCCTTAAGTGAGAAATCATAAAATGAGAAAAAAACTAACTTCAAGATTGCTAAAACTATGAGAAAAATATACCTTGGTGCAAGAAGAACTGAGACTTAGATACATGAGAAGAAAACTGCCCACAGAGGCCCACAGATGCCACAAGAATTGCTTTTAAGATTTTTACATATCTGAGAAGCCATGCTTTATGGAAATGGTGATCAGTAAGCTGGGGACAGAGATGACCTAAACTATGACATAAGTGTTTATGAATTTTTCACATGCAGCTTCAACGAGGAAGGAAAAGACCCTCACTCAAACAGTGCAGTCTCTGATCTGATGCCTTGCTCTCCATTCCTCTTTAAAGGCAGACATCACTCTGCAAACCTGGCGGCTAGGCAGAGCCATGGCTTCTCTCTACTGTCTCCTGAATCAACTGGGGCCCTGCATGGTGTAAGCAAGTGTACTGCTTTGCTTAATGTGATAATTCCAGAAAACTTGCCATGATCACATCATTTGAAGTAGCCCTGAATTATGTAGTATGGAGCCTTATACACATTGTTTCTTTTTCATTGAAACAATAGATGGGGAACAGAGTATTTATTTCCAAGCTGACTTCTTTTGCACAATTCAATATATCATTTTTTTTTTCCTTTTTCTTGATAAGCTTCTGTAAACTGTGTCTCAATAGGGATGCCAGAGGGATTCTGACTCCAAAAGTGAAATGGAGACTTTGTTGCTTTCACTATATGAAAAGTATAAGTATTTTGGGTTTTTTTTTCCCCTACACTAAACTTTTGACATATTTCATTTCATTTTTTTAAAATGCCATTATGTCTCAACAGACTTCTTAGAATAGAATGTCAGGGGTTGGAAGGGACCTCAAAAAGTCAGCCAGTCCAACCCCCTGTCAGAGCAAGATCACCTATACCAGATCACATAGGAACGTGTCCAGGTGGTTTTTCAATATCTCCAGAGGGGGAGACTCCATAACTCACCTGGGTAATCTGTTCCAGTGTTCTGTCACCCTCACAGTAAAAAAAAAATCCTCCTCTTGTTTAAATGAAACTTCCTATGCCTCTGCTTCTACCCCTTGCCCTTTGTCCTGTCATTTGGCATCACCGAGCAGAGCCTGGCTCCATCCTCCTGGCACTCACCCTTTACATATTTATAGACATTGATGAGGTCACCTCTCAGTTTCCTCTTCTTCCTTCAGTTTAGGAATGCTGGCAATAATTTCATGTTCAAGTTGTTCCCTCATAAAACAAAAGACAGTTTATTTCTATTTTGAGTAGATATATCAGATGCTATAGCAGTCCTTAAGACACAAGTAGATCAATGCAGAAAAATTATAACAAGTGGACAGGGAAAAAATTCTATGTTCCAATTAATGTTAGGAGGCTTTAATTAGCATAATTTATGTAAGATTTGCCAGGAGACATCAATGTATCAGCTACAGAATTCAGATGAAATTAGGTCATGCTAGAATAACAATACCTCTTTTGTAAGATGTTCTTTTCTTTCATGTCTAAATTATTTCTTAACAGTCTCTAACTTTAGTGGTTATGAAGAAAATTTGAAAATACAGAGTAATCACAACCTGCTGTAGAAGGTAAGAGCAGAATTACAACTACTGAAACTAAAGGGGAGGAGAGAAATAATTTCTTATTCTCTGAGTGAAAGATTTTCCTTTTTCCCTGCCTTTGTGACAAAAGTGATGTGGTTGTATGGGGTAAAGAGTAGTCCCACAGAGACAAGCAATTCAGTCAAGCTGTGCTTAGGAAGCTGTTACAGCCTTTAATGGACAACAAATATGAGTGCTTTGGCAGTGAAATATCAGCCAAAGAAAGCAATGAGCTTGCAGCTCAACAAGACTATGTGTCCCTCACTGTCTGCTGCCTCCATCCTCCTTTGAAGTTGCTTATTTGTCTGGCCTGTTAGACATAAAGGATTATACTATACATTTCAGTAGATGTTAACTAAGTAGACGTTATGTTGGCTGAGGTTGTTGTAAGCAAATCTCTGCAAGACTCAAACCCTATCCCAAGCCATACATACAGGTAGTTTGGACATTAACGAAGCTTGAGCAGAAGTATGAAGTATAGCAGTAAGAAAGAGCTTTGCAGAACATGCACTACAATATAGTGGAAATTATGCTTTTTGTTCCTAGCATTTAAAAGGAAGACTTAAAATCATTTGAAATAGAAGCATCTAAAATAATGATTCTTAAATTAGTAATAATGAAATGAAACAAAGGAGAAGGAAATTAAGCTGGTGATTATGATGATGTTGTAAGCGCAGTACTAGTCATCCCAAAGCACATATGAGTGGGAAAAAGTTACATTGGAATAAGAAAAGAACTCCCCCTCAAAAAAATTAACCTAACCAAACAACTATTTTCCAAACAAGAATAATATTTAACATTCAGACTAGAAGCATATCTGGATCCTGTCACTATTTCATAATTTGATCCCACATATCGGCTGACAAGACTTGAGCCTGGAATTTAACATGTACAGACATCATTAGAATCTCCACTCCTCAGCTCAAGCAACAGCTGTTTCTTCTTCACAGTATCACAGTATCACCAAGGTTGGAAGAGACCTCACAGATCATCAAGTCCAACCCTTTACCACAGAGCTCAAGGCTAGACCATGGCACCAAGTGCCACGTTCAACCTTGTCTTGAACAGCCCCAGGGACGGCGACTCCACCACCTCCCTGGGCAGCCCATTCCAGTGTCCAATGACTCTCTCAGTGAAGAACTTTCTCCTCACCTCGAGCCTAAATTTCCCCTGGCGCAGCCTGAGGTTGTGCCCTCTCGTTCTGGCGCTGGCCACCTGAGAGAAGAGAGCAACCTCCTCCTGGCTACAACCACCCCTCAGGTAGTTGTAGCAATAAGGTCACCCCTGAGCCTCCTCTTCTCCAGGCTAAACAATCCCAACTCCCTCAGCCTCTCCTCGTAGGGCTGTGCTCGAGGCCTCTCACCAGCCTCGTCGCCCTTCTCTGGACACCCTCAAGCATCTCGATGTCCCTTCTAAACTGGGGGGCCCAGAACTGAACACAGTACTCAAGGTGTGGTCTAACCAGTGCACAGTACAGGGGCAATTTCTTCTGAAATGATTTCAAATTGTGCAATGTAAAACAGGCACTTGATGTACACTAGCTCTGAAAGACTTTCTATTAGATGACTTGACCCAAGATCATACTTCTCAGTGATGCCCAGTGACAGGACAAGGGGCAATGGGTGGATATTGAGGCATAGAAAGTTCCATGTAAATATGAGGAAGTTTTTTTTCACTGTGAGGGTGACAGAACACTGGGACAGGCTACCCAGGGGACTTGTGGAGTCTCTCTCTCTGGAAATATTCAAGACTCACCTGGATGTGTTCCAGTGTGATCTGGTATAGGTGATCCTGCTCTGGCAGAGGGGTTGGACTAGATGATCTCTCAAAGTCCCTTCCAGAATCTAACATTCTGTGATAATATAACCAAGTGGTTATTCCTATTGTAGTTGATCCTGAGATTAAAGTAATGCCAGAGTTAAGATGGGAAGTAATTCAGTCACTGCAATGTGGTCTAATCAAAACATGTCATATACTGTATTTCTGAATAAGGACAATCCTGTTCACATGCTAGATCAGTGTAATAAGGTAAAGACAGAGTAGGACAGAGAGATCCTCCAAAGCTTAAATGATGTGCAATTGTAGTTTGTTTTTTTATATAAGAAGATCTTGTGCTTTATAAAATTAATCATCATTTAAAACAAGACAAATTTAAGTTCCTCATCTAGCTTTATTTTGTTCAAGTAATGATATCTCACCTACCTACTGAAAAGCAGTTCCAGAAATATATGGGCTTGATTCTGTAGTTAATGGTTCTCTTGTGACCTGCTGAGCTATCAGGGCTTTGCAGCTTGTCAAGTGTCACAAGTCCCATCAAGTACAAGAAAGATTTAAATGAAAATTTATTGAATCAGGATGCTTCACCTTTAAATAGGAAATTTCTCTCCAAGTTTCAGATTAGTGTCTGAACAATCAAAAAGAATCAGATCTTACTACAGTAACCTATTGGGAATCCACAAAATAGCAAAAGGAATTCAGTGTGCTTTGATAAATCTGTGATTCTGAGATTCTAATTCCAATTTGGCTAGACTTTCCCCTACATTTTTCCATAATCCTAAACACCACCATAACTGCTTCTACAGAACATTTTACAGGGTCAGGAAAATACACTTTTTCACAGAACCACAGAAACATTCCGGTTGGAAAAGACCCTCGTGGTCACCAAGTCCAATCAATAACCCTGCTCTACAAGGTTTGCCATAAACTGTGTTCCTAAGCACCATATCCAAATGACTTCTAAACACATCCTGGGCAGTGACTCAACCACCTCCCTGCGCAGTCTATTTCAATGCCTGACCACTCTTTCTGTGAAAAAAAAAATCCTAATCTCCAGTCTAAACCTTCCCAGGTGCAGCCTGAGGCCATTCCCTCTTGTTCTATCATTAATTATCTGTGAGAAGAGACCAGCACCACCCTCACTAAAATGTCCTTTCAGGTAGTTGCAGATAGTGATGAGGTCTCCTTGATTCACTTTGGACTTGATTCAGTGAAATCATAGAATCATAGAATGGTTTAGGTTGGAAGGGACCTCAAGGATCATCCAGCTCCAACCCTCTGCCATAGGCAGGGACACCTCCCACTAGAGCAGGCTGCTCAAGGACTCATCCAGCCTGGCCTTAAACGTCTCCAGGGAGGAAGCATCCACAACCTCCCTGGGCAACCCGTTCCAGTGTCTTACCACCCTCACTGTAAAGAACCTCCTCCCCGCATCCGGTCTGAATCTCCCCTCCTCCAGCTTAAACCCATTCCCCCTCATCCTGACATTACTAGACCTTGTAAATAGTCCCTCCCCAGCTTTCCTGTAGGCTGCCTTCAGATACTGGAAAGCCACTCTAAGGTCTCCTCGAAGCCTTCTCTTCTCCAGGCTGAAGAGCCCCAACTCTCTCAGCCTGTCCTCATAGCAGAGATGTTTAGGATAAGCTTCAGCATGGGACTTCAGTAGAATTTAGATGCCCTCTTTGCAACACTACTGAACTATCTAGGTACCTTAACACGCTGAGTACCTTCCATTCTGAAAGTAAGTTTCTTATTTTAAAAACATACATTTTGTGACTCTTTGTATGGAACGATATGCACTTGCTTTGGGTCTACTACAATGCTGAAGTACAGGCATGTCTGTTTCATCTCCACACCAAACCTCCTCCTCTTACAGTCTAAGAACTGCTAACACAACCCATGGCTGGCCTGTGATTCTGTCCCAGCAAAGTGGGGACAGCAATGCAATTGCTGTGTTTAATCAGAGTATGAAAGATTTTTTCTCTATGAAATGAAGACTTCTGTGCCCTAAAGCAATATTCCTGTTTTTAATTATGTCCTGTATTTTGGTTTGGTTTTTTTTTTTATTGTTTTCATTGATCATAAGGGGTTTTTCTGCCTATGTATTTTTATCTTCTGTTATCTTTTCTTACACAGCAGTGATGTGTTATCCTTGTATGTTTGTTTAAGTTCCTCAGATTCCATCGATTCCTTGAGCACTTTAATCTTGTCTTTGGTGTCTGTTAACCTCTCTGTTTTCTAGGCTATAACCCCAATGTTTTCTAAGAATTTTGACTCAGGCTTCCTGCTCCAGAAAGACAGATAATTTTTTTCTGAAGACGTGCTCAGGCATCAATCTGTATTCATAGAATCAGCCAGGTTGGAAGAGACCTCCAAGATCACCCACTCCATCCTGTCACCCAGCCCTGTCCAGTAAACTAGACCATGGCATTAAGTGCCTCATCCAGGCTTTTCTTGAACAGACTCAGGGATGGCAACTCCACCACCACCTCCCTGGACAGCCCATTCCAATGCCAATTACTCTCCCTGTGAAGAACTTCCTCCTAACATCCAGCCTATACTTCCCCCAGCACAACTTGAGATTGTGTCCCCTTGTTCTGCTGCTGGTTCTGTGGGAGAAGAGACCAACCCCCACCTGGCTACAGCCTCCCTTTAGGTAGTTGTAGGCAGAAATGAGGTCACCCCTGAGCTTCCTCTTCTTCAGGCTAAATGATCCCATCTCCCTCAGCCTCTCCTCACAGGGCAGTGCTCCAGGACTTTCACCAGCTTTGTTGCCCTTCTCTGGACACGTTCCAGTATCTCAACATCTCTCTTGAATTGAGGAGCCCAGAACTGAACACAGTACTCAAGGTGTGGCCTGACCAGTGTTGAGTACAGGGGAAGAATAACCTCCCTTGTCCTACTGGCCACACTGTTCCTGATCCAGACCAGAATGCCATTGGCTCTCTTGGCCACCCGGGCACACTGCTGGCTCATCTTCAGCTACTATCTACCAATATCCCCAGATCTCTTTCTGCCTGGCTGCTTGGTGTTGTTGTGACCAAAGTGCAGAACTCTGCACTTGGCCTTATTAAGTCTCATCCCATTGGCCTATGCCCACCCATGCAGCCTGTCAAGGTCCGTCTGTAGGGCTCTCCTACCCTGCAATAGATCAACAGCTTGGTGTCATCTGCAAACTTACTGACTTCTTGAGTTCAGACTTTGGCTTATTCATGGAACTAACTTGAAGGGTACTTTGGGAAAAAGCCCTTAAAAACAAAGAGGTCCAAGAAGGTTGGACCTACTTCAAGAAAGAAATCTTGAAGGCATAGGAACAGGCTGTCCCTGTGTGCTGAAAGTAGAGCCAACAGGGAAGACAACTGTCCTGCATGGGTGAGGGACTTGTAGAAGTAATTAAGGAAGAAAAGGAGGCTGTATCACCTTTAGAAAGAGTGAGACGTAACTCAGGAAAAAAAATAAGGATGTTGCCAGGTCATATAGGAAGATTAGAGAGACAAAATCCCAGTTAGTCTGGCCACTACTGTGAGTGATAATAAGAAATGTTTCTATAACTATTTTAATGACAAAAAGAGGGGCAAGGATAACCTCCATCGTTTGCATCCTCAAGTGTCAGCACTCTGGAGATGTTTGGAGTAATGTAGTACAAAACAAAGTTCCCTCCAAGCAAGAGTCCTCAGTTTTGAGAGTGAGCAAAGTATCCTCAATTCCTCCCTTCCTTCAGTAGCACTTCAGGATCTACTTCACCTGGGTAAATCTCATTTGGGCACAATTTGAGTC
This sequence comes from Tricholaema leucomelas, assembly GCA_013400475.1. NCBI lineage: Eukaryota > Metazoa > Chordata > Aves > Piciformes > Lybiidae > Tricholaema lacrymosa > Tricholaema leucomelas. Next base: position 85,810 of record WAAF01013954.1, read on the forward strand.
TGAACAGGGTTGACTTTATTTCCTTCCGTGGTGCTGAGGGGTTAACAAATTGCCCAAAAACCTGTGTGTGGCGGAGGGGTATTCTGCTGCCTACCCCAAATGTGGCGGAGGGGAGAAATTAATTGGTGCGAGACGATATTTTATAAAAATATATAATTTATTAACTTCAATATTCTAAACTCTCATCACCCCCAACCACTGAATTTGAATATTTGTTCTACACAGTTATGGAAGGCATTCTAGGAATAATATCAAACAGTAATTTGTTAATAACTAGCAGACATTCAAGCTATAAACAGGGAGAGCAATTTCCCATGGCTTAACGCCGCTTGGGGTCAATATGCTGTTTGCTCAGTAGATGGCCCCAGGCTCTTTCTTCTGTATGGCAGAAGGCAATAGAAGTTACAGAGACATTAAAGCATTTACTCACAAATTCTTATTAATTATCAATCACCCTCTAGGGCTACATCACAGCCTAAACAAGTGTCCAGTCTTCAGGGGAACTCTGCCTGTGCATGTTGGCTTGAATCCTCCCGGCTTCAGGGGGAAAGGACAGTCTCTGACCTTGTTCTCCTGGCTTCTTCTGAATGTTCTGTCCAGGGATTCTTAAGCAGGATCTTCAGGTGCAGAGGGAGTACAATGCCGTGCAGTCTCAGCATGGTGTCACACTGACCATATAGGCTGATTTTGTCCAGACAATCCAGGGTCTAGTCCTGGTAACCCGCGGCAGTGGGGCTTACCAGGCAGTGATAAGGCAGTGGTCGCGCAATAGGGTGCATGGCTGCATGGGAGACTGTACTCTGTAGATAAAGGCAGGCAATACATGTTCTATTCCTGGTAACTCACTGAAGTGGTGTGCAGGTGTGCATGGCTGGCTGGGGGGACTGAGCTCCGTAGAGAAATAGCAGCAAACAGTGAGGCAAAAGCAGGCAGGCAAGCATAAGCAGAAGGCAGTGCAGGTGAGCCTAAGCACAGTAATGAGAGTGAGCACATTGTTTACCTGTGTACCTCTATTTATCAAATGTGGGCCGAGAGTAACGGCCCATTGGCCACCAAAATGACCAATCAGCTTGGCACTTAGCCAAACCTTTCCATAATAGGAAAAAATCCACAAGCCTGGGCCTCCCAAATATGGGGATATCATGGGCCTAACACCCAGTAGACATGAGCTGGGCACATGGGCTTACACAGCCATGTTACACAACCAGGGGCCCTGGGCAGGCCAGACTTTGTGGCATCAGGTTTGTTATGCCCCTTTGTGTTCGTTTATGTGTTTACTTCTTTACATACTTCGTTATGTGTTTACTAATATTTTTGCAATTCTACATTCTTAATTCATGCAACTCAAGACTGCTTCATTGTTTTTTAGCAGGATCCATAAGAGGTAATAACATTTATGCATTTATTTGTTTGCTTGTCTGTTCATTTGCTTGCTTTGGACAGAAAGCATCTGAATGGGCTGTGTCAAATGGATACACAAAAAAAAAAGGCAAAAGAAACTGACTTTACAGTTGTTATATTTCATCTGACTTCGTTAGAAATTTTCTACAGTCATCAAACCTAACCAGCATTCATTCTTTCTTATTTTAAAGAATTATGAAATCAGATTCTATCCTTGCACATATTTTTTACATCAGAGTGTAAAAACCGCAGTCATGACCTGATTTATACCATGTCTGGTTATTAATCCAGGCAAACTTCAAAGTCTTCCAGTCCTAGCACATATTCAAATTGTGATGGGAGTTTTCATTTTATGTGTGTTAAAAACAAAGAAAAAAAGTTACTAGCAGCACAGCATGCTCCCCAGAAGCAACGTTGTGATGGTTTGGGTGTTCCCCGCCCCCCCACACTTTGGAAATCACCCAGACTAGACTCAGATGGCTCCGGAAATTGAATGAAGCTTATATTTACAGCTTAGCAGGATATACAAGCAGTAGGAGGAGGGAGGTTATTCTTCCCCTGTACTCAACACTGGTCAGGCCACACCTTGAGTACTGTGTGCAGTTCTAGGCCCCTCAATTCAAGAGAGATGTTGAGGTGCTGGAACGTGTCCAGAGAAGGGCAACAAAGCTGGTGAGGGGCCTGGAACACAAACCCTATGAGGAGAGGCTGAGGGAGCTGGGGTTGTTTAGCCTGGAGAAGGGGAAGCTGAGGGGGACCTCATTGCTGTCTACAACTACCTGAAGGGAGGTTG
>WAAF01013954.1:90107-105105 GCA_013400475.1 Tricholaema leucomelas
CTTCCTGGCTGCTCTCCAGCCAATCTGTCCCCAGCCTGTAGTGCTGCTTGGGGTTGTTGTGGCCAAAGTGTAGAACCCTGCACTTGGCCTTGATAAATCTCATCCCATTGGCCTCTGCCCACCCATCCAGCCTGTCCAGGTCCCTCTGCAGGGCTCTCCTACCTTCCAACAGATCAACACCTGCTCCTAGCTTGGTGTCATCTGCAAACTTACTGATGCTGGACTCTATCCCCTCGTCCAGGTCATCAATAAATACATTTTTTCCTCATTATGATATAATGAGGAAAAAAAATCCATCATATGAGAGAGAGCAAAAATTATTTTACAAATTTGTTTGTGATGTTTCAGCTCTCAAAAAGGGCTGTCAGGCAGAATATCTACGCCCTCATAGCGTGTCTAAAAGCTAGCAGCTGTAATTACTATTTGGGTGTCTCAAAAAGATTAAAAAGTTATTTGTGGCCAAATCACAACTTCTAAAATTTTTAAAAGGGAAAACATACCTAGATTCCAACACTATTCAGCCAAGTCTTTCCACAGAAGAGGTCTATAAATATCATGTGTTTGGGAGTGTATCTAGAGGAACAAAAAATATTTTGAATGTTTTAGTAAATCCTCTTCAAGCATAGCAGAGTTAATTACTGCTATTTCATATGCGTATGAATGAAATCTGCTTAGTATATCACAAGAAAATTAAAGTATTTAATAAATAATCTGCTTAGTACATCAAGGAAGAATTAAAGCATTTCACAAATTATCAAATATGCATAATCCTATCTAAGACTTGTTAAACCAAAAAAAAGCCTGTAAGACAGTTTCTGTAGAAAAGTTACTTCCAAATACTCATCTGAGACAGATGAGTTCATCAATCTTAATAATCATAGAATCATAGAATGGTTTAGGTTGGAAGGGACCTCAAGGATCATCCAGCTCCAACTCCCTGCCATAGGCAGGGACACCTCCCACTACAGCAGGCTGCTCAAGGCCTCATCCAGCCTGGCCCCAAATGCCTCCAGGGAGGAAGCATCCACAACCTCCCTGGGCAACCCATTCCAGTGTCTTACCACCCTCACTGTAAAGAACTTCCTCCTAACATCCAGTCGGAATCTCCCCTCCTCCAGCTTAAACCCATTCCCCCTCATCCTGACATTACAAGACCTTATAAATAGTCCCTCCCCAGCCTTTCTGTAGGCTCCCTTCAGATACTGGAAAGCCACTATGAGGTCTCCTGGAAGCCTTCTCTTCTCCAGGCTGCAGACCCCAACTCTCTCAGCCTGTCCTCATAGCAGAGGTGCTGCAGCCCTTTCATCATCTTCGTGGCTCTCCTCTGGACTCGCTCCAGCAGTTCCATGTCAAATGTTACTGTTTCTCTGTGCTAAACATGGTTAGGTCACGTTTCCATGATATATTCTAACATATAGAATCATTAGGTTGAAAAAGACCTGTGAGATCACCAAGTCCAGCCATCAACACAACACTACTATGACCACTAAATCATGATCTGAAGTGTCATGTCTACAAGTTTTTTGAACACGTTGAGGGACAGTGACTATACCACTTCACTGGGCAGATGGTTTCATTGCCTGACCACTCCTTCAACAAAGAATTTTTTTTCTAATTTCCAATCTAAGCCTCTCGTGGTGCAACTTGAGGTCATTTCCTTTTGTCCTATTACTAGTTATGTGGGAGAAGTGATCGACCTCCACCTGACTACAACATCCTTTCAGGTAGCTGTGGAGAGAAATATGTTCTTCTCTCATCCTTCTCTTCTCCCACTCCCTCAGCGGCTCCTCATAAGACCCATTTTCCAGACCCTTCACCAGCTTCATTGCCCTTCTCTGGACATGCCCTCACTTCTCAATGTCTCTTATACTGTGGCACCCAAAACTGAGCACAGTAGTCAAGGTGCAGTCTCAGCACAGTCACTTCCCCACTCTCACTGGACACATTTTTGATACAGGCCAAGATGTGGTTGGTCTTCCCAGCCACTTGGGCACATTGTTGGTCATGTTCAGCCTGCTGTCCACCAACATCCCAGGTCCTTTTCTGTCAGGCAGCTTTCCAGCTACTCTGTCACAAGCCTGCAGCATTACATAGGGTTGTTGTGATCCAAGCACGTGACCCAGCACTTTGCCTTGTTATACCTCACAAAACTTATGTCAGCACACCTATCCAGTCTGTACAGATCATAGACTCATAGAATCAGTCTGGGTTGGAAGAGACGACAAGGATCATCTAGTTCCAACCCCTCTGCCATGGGCAGGGACACTCTACCCTAGATCAGGCTGGCCAGAGCCCCATCCAGCTGACCTTAAACACCTCCAGGGACAGGGCCTCAACCACCTCCCTGGGCAACCCATTCCAGGCTCTCACCACCCTCATGCTGAACAACTTCCTCCTCATGTCCAGCCTGAACCTACCATTCTCTCTCTTCACTCCATTCCCCCTAGTCCTGTCACTCCCTGATATCCTGATAAGTCACTCCCCAGCTTTTTTGTAGGCCCCCTTCTGATACTGAAAGGCCACAATGAAGTCACCTCAGAGCCTCCTCTTCCAAAGGCAGAAAATTCCTGCCTGCAAGCAGTTCAACACTCACACTCAGTTTAGTGTCATCTGCAAACCTGCCCAGGGAGCCTTTGATTCCCACATCCAAATAATTGATAAAGACATTAAATAAGACTGGCCCAAATTCTGAGCCCTGGGGAACACTCTTTGTGACTGAATGTCAGCTGGATTTAATTCCATCCTCCACAACTCTCTGGGGTCAGCCACCCAGTCAGCTTTTAACCCACTGAAGAGTAAACCTGGCTAAACCATGAGTTGCCAGCTTCTCTAGGAGAATGCTGTGGAAGACAATGTCAAACCCTTGCTACAGTCCAGGTAGACAACATCCACAATCTTTCTCTCATTCAATAGACAGGTCATCTGGTCATAGAAAGAAACTGAGTTGGTCAAGGATGACCTGCCTTTCATGAACCTGTGCTGGCTGGGCCTGATCCTCTGGTTGTTCTGCACATGTTGTGTGAGTGCATTCGGGATGAACCATCCCATAATCCTTCCCATTACTGAGGTCATGCTAACAGGTTAGTCTTTCCCTGGATCCTTCTTCTGGCCCTCCTTCTAGATGGCAAAGTCTGACTGTCTGGGACCTCCTCTGCTAACCAGAACTACTGACATGATGGAAAGTGGCTTGGCAAGCTCTTCAACCGTCTCAGCACTGTCAGGTGGATCTCACCTGGCCTCGTAGGCTTGTGAGTGTCCAGGTAGCATTGCAGATTACTAACTGCTTCCTCCTAGATTATGGGAGGTTTAGTCTGCTCTCTGTCCCTGTCTTCCAAATGAGGATAACCAGTCTTGTTATTAAAGACCAAGGCAAAGACAGTATTAAGTACCTCAGTCTTGTCCTCATGCTTGGAAGCAATATTCCCTCTGCACGTGCAATAGAGGATGGAGATTCTCCTTACCTCTGTTTTTGTTGTTAATGTATTTATAGAAACCTTTTTTAAAGTTTAGTGTTCTAAATTGATTTGGTGTCTTAGTTTTGTAGGGAAATAACAGAAGGAGCTATATAATTGGTTTGTAATGCTTTTTAACCTTTTGTTAACACTGATGCATAAGATGTTGATGAGATGTTGCGTGGCAAACTTTGTTTCTTCAGCCTCGTTTTTTTTTTAAGGAAAGTGGAAGTGACATGCAGAACTGCACTGAGGGAACAGCATTTTTGTGGGTTGAAAATGAAACACTTAAAATTTTAAAGATATCTGCATAAAAATAGCTTGTGCAATATAATTAGCGAAGTAATACTGTATAGAAACTGCTACCATGATCAGAAACTTCTTTTACCATGGTACTCCACTTGTATTCAGCAGTCAAGGAGGTGAAGCAGTGTTGGGTCTTCTCTATAGTAGTTTGTGAAAGAAGTTAAGGTGAAAACTGCAAGGAGATAGGGCTGCTACTCTATTGTGGAAATTCATAGGAGAATCCTATCCATCTGTTTTGCAGCACTGTGCCATGCAGCCTACCTATCTTCACGCCTAAATTCAGTTTTACTTTGTTGCAAATACTCAGACCGCTTTCTCCATAAAATAAAGACATTTATACTGGTGACTTACTCCACTGCCATCTAAACTACTCAGTCATCCCAACACCATCAAGGATGTCGCAAAGAAATAATTAAGTACCTCAGTCTTTTCCTGATCTTTGATGGTAGTCTTCCCCACTTCACCCAAGAAGGGCTGAACATTTTCCTTGACTTTCTTTTTGTCGTTAATGTATTTATAAAGCTTTTTTCCTATCCTTCACAGCAGCAGCCATGTTGGATTCTAACTGGACTCCTGCCTTTCTGGCGTACTCTTTGCATGACGTGACTAGATTCATGTACGCCTCTTGAGTTGTGTGCCCCCCTTTCCAAAAGTGGTAAGCTCTCCTTTTTTCCCCTGGGCCCCTGCAAGAGCTCCCTATTCTGCCAGGCTGGTCATCTTCCATGACACATAAGGACAGCCTGTCCCTGCACCTCTGATACTTCCTTTTTGAAGAATGGTCAGCCTTCCTGGACCCCTTTGCCCTTCAAAACTCTTTCCCAAAGGACACTCTTAACCAGTGTCATGAACAGTCTGAAGACTTCCTTCTGAAAGCCCATGGTAGTGGTTTTACTGACTCTCCTGCTTAGTTCACCAAGAATGAGGAAGTCTATCATTCTATCATTTCATGATCACTAAGCACAAGACAGCCTCTGACCACCATATCTGTGCCAGGAAGTTAACTTCCATGCTCTCCAGGAACCTCTTGGCTTGTTTCTTCTGTGCTGTGTTGTATTTCAAACTAACATCTGGTAAATTAAAGTCCCCATGATAAAAAGGGCTGGTGATTTGGAGACTTCTGCCAGTCGGCTGTAGAATGCCTCATCAGCCTCCCCATCCCGTGTGAGTGGTCTGTAATAAACTCCCAACAGGATATCTGCCTTGTTAGCCTTTCTTCTAATGCTTACCCACAGACACTCAACCTTACCATCACTGTTGTCAAGTTCTACACAATCAAAACACTCACTTAACATGAAGTGCCACTCCACCACCTCTTCTTCCCTGCCTGTTCCCTCTGAAGAGCTTATAGCCATTCATTGCAGTACTGCAGTCATGATATATTTTGCATACAGGGAAGAAAGTCAAGGTTTATGCACTTCTTCCTGTCCAGATCAAGGTAATATATATCCAACTTAGCTAGCAAAGAAACAAAAAAATACTTGCTGAGATGCAAGTAAGAAAAACAAAAGCTAGGAAAAGAAATATGAGAAAAAGAAAATTAAATGATATTTTGAAAAGGTATTTTTTTTCTGAAACAGATTAAGTCCCTCTGGTGTCCAGCCAGCTCCATATAAACAAGGCTCCATCAGAAATAATGGTATCATCAATCTGAACACCCCCCCCAGTCTCTCTTCTTATTCATAGAATCATAGAATCATAGAATCATAGAACGGTTTAGTTTGGAAGGGACCTCAAAGTTCTAACCTCCTGCCATAGGCAGAGACACCTCCCACTAGAACAGTTTGCTCAAGGCCTCAGCCAACCTGGCCTTGAACACCTCCAGGAAGGGAGAATCCACAACCTCCCTGGGCAACCTGTTTCAGTGTCTCACCACCCTCACTGGAAAGAACACTTTCCTAACATCTAGCTTGACTCTCCCTTCTTCCAGTTTAAACCTATTACCCCTCATCCTGTCATTACAAGACCTTGTAAATAGTCATAGAATCACAGAATCAACCAGGTTAGAAGAAACCTCCAAGCTCATCCAGTCCAGCCTAGCACCCAGCCCTATCCAGTCAACTAGACCATGGCACTAAGTGCCTCATCCAGTCTTTTCTTGAACACCTCCAGGGACGGTGACTCCAGCACCTCCCTGGGCAGCCCATTCCAATGGCAAATCACTCACTCTCTGAACAACTTCCTCCTAACATCCAGCCTAGACTTTCCCTGAGCACAACTTGAGACTGTGTCTCCTTGTTCTATTGCTGGTTGCCTGGGACAAGAGACCAACCCCCACCTGGCTACAGCCTCCCTTCAGGTAGTTGTAGACAGCAATGAGGTCACCCCTGAGCTTCACCTATCTGACCTACTGATTTTAGTTTAGAAGAAATTAAATTCATCTGAGAGGGTATGCTACCTGTACAGAGTTTCTAAACTCTTGCTGAAGTCTCTCCACATCATTCTTCATTTCATTCCACACACGGAAGACACTAATGGTATTTCAAACTAGCTAGTAGGAGAAAATCAGGAACTGGATACTTCAAAGTTTATAGAGGAATTTTTTAAGTGAAGGTTTACAGAGATACATAGCAAGTGAAAAAAATATAATGAAGCAATATTCAGACAATAAATAATGTTTATGTGAGCTATTAGATAAGTATTTTAGCTATACTTCACAAGCAGGAAGGAAACTTCTCAGCAGTTCACAATTTCTCATCCTTTCCCTTCTCCTAGGCAAAAGGAAGCAAAGAATCACAACTCCAGAGTCCACAGAAACAAACAAACCACAAAGCATGCAGTCTGACATGAAAGGTCTATTAAAGTAAATTGTTCCTGTATTAGTGTAAGCACTGTGCACCAAAATTGTCCCTGTTGCACTTTCTGAATGCTCCTCAACTCTTACTTTAACATGTTTCTAGTATCTAGCTCTTTTTGAACATTAGATATGTGCTGCTTGAACTTCTTTAGGAGTTCAAAGCCAGTCAGATATGTTATTTACTTCTCTTGTTTTTTCAATTTGACCAATACTTGTATTGAATCTTTAGGATTTGCAGACTGCTATACTTTCTACAATCATCTAAATATGCTGAATCTTTTGTTTTTCTCTGCTTCCATTGTTTGAAGATTTTCCCCTCCTCTACACTGGCAGTGTCTTCATATTCCCCATACCAACCCAAAGAATAGTCCCCTACTCTCCTCTTTCCTGTAGCTTTAATGTCTGAGACAAAATGAATGGGAATGCCTAGAAACACATATCAGTAACCCTGTACAGCTGCAAGGTACTGCTCAGAAATAAGAAACTAAACGGTAACTAAAGTACATCAACCAGCACAGAAGGCCAATTAATGTTACATTTTCCTTTGGTGTTTGCTGGTGGAAAATATGCCATCTCCATGGTGTGACCTCCCAAGAGCAGAACATGTCACCTCTGTGGTAAATTATGCAAAAACCTTGTCCCAGTATTTATACTCTCAACTATATCACACAACAAAGACACTGACTCTTAGGGAGAGTAGAGCAGGAAAAGAATCTAACCTCTAAATAAGCTGAAAATCTTTCTTCAGAAGCTGCACTAGAGAATTTACCAAACTGTAGAACCCACCACTGCACATTTGATTGACTGAATTGTAATTAGTTTTCCAAAGCAACAACTGGAAAAGCACAGCAGTGAACCAAAATATAAAATGGACAGTAAACATCTACTGAACATTGTACATTATAAACAGAAAATAAAAAGAAAGGCACTAAATTAGTTGTATCTTGAGCATGAGAGGAAGCCACATTTCTGAGTAACTTCATGGAATTAACTGGCATCACAAAAGCTTTTATATATTTTTTCCTTCCATCTCTTCCCTGTCTATCTTTAATTGATAAAACTTCTGCATATTACAAATTCTAACACCTATTTAATTATACTGTTAGAAGAGAAGTGGCAGTGTATGTGGTATTTAACTAAACTAGCCTTACGGCTATTGCTTGATTTTCTTGTTTAATCCATGGCACTGCAAAGCACAAAAGCAAGATAAAAGAACAGAAAAGGTAATGGAAAATTTGTATTCCCATAGGTACATTATCGTGCCAACGTGCAGGAGTCCTTTGGCGCATTTTCCACTGAAAGACAGGGAGCCAAACATTTTGTTCTTAGTTAAATGCATATCTGCTTACCAAAAAGATGAACTAATGATCTAGAGTCAGTCTTAGGTGTTGAAAAATTTTGTAAGAACCCTGAATGAAATGTGCCTGATTTTTGAACCAATTCATGCTTGAAAGTGAGGAGTGTTTTCTAACCTAAGGAAGAAGTCAACTCACCACTTTGAAGTACACAATAGGATGAATACGAGGAGAGGCTGAGGGAGCTGGGATTGTTTAGCCTGGAGAAGAGGAGGCTCAGGGGAGACTTTATTGCTGTCTACAACTACCTGAGGGGTGGTTGTAGCCAGGAGGAGGTTGCTTTCTTCTCTCAGGCTGCCAGCACCAGAACAAGAGGACACAGCCTCAAGCTACGCCAGGGGAAATTTAGGCTTGAGGTGAGGAGAAAGTTCTTCACTGAGAGAGTCATTGGCTACTGGAATGGGCTGCCCAGGGAGGTGGTGGAGTCGCCATCCCTGGAGCTGTTCAAGGCAAGTTTGGACGTGGCACTTGGTGCCATGGTCTAGCCTTGAGCTCTGTGGTAACAGGTTGGACTTGATGATCTATGAGGTCTCTTCCAACCTTGGTGATACTGTGAGACTGTGATACTGTGACACTTTGAACGTTCACATAAGATCATGTTTGGATAGTGACAGAAGATTGGACACTCCTTTCCCATTCTTCAAAACACAGATTATATCTTCAAACCAAATAGTAATGAAATAGAACCTAGAGAAGATTCAGGATATTACTCATACAGCAGTGGAATTCACAAGATGAAATAACCTGGGGAAGAAAATGGGAAAAAAAAATCCATAGACATCTATTCCTTTTTTTTTCCCCTTCCCAGTCACAGTGTAAGTATTTTGGGGAGAATAACGGCTTTATGAATTATGCGTGCTTGATAATGCCTAGAAGGTGCAGTAAGTTGAAGAAGCACAAGAAATTTGCTTCATGCTGGTAATTTGTTAATAATACACCAGTAAATTATACAGAAGAAGACATCTGAGAAATAGATTGGACAGATGTTTGGCAGATCAAGAGAACAGACAGAGAACTGTGAATCATAAAATGCTAGTAGGAGACAATCGCCCAATAGGGTAGAAAATTTCATAAGAAACAATATCACAGGAATGGAGAGAGAAAAGATAAATTACGCCTTGACAACCATTTTAAAAGTGGGAGAGGAACAAAAAGGATAATTAAGAAGAACATGGAAGTAATGAAGTGATCAAGGAATCCAACCATCAATAGCAGCTTAAATGCAAGTAGCTGTAACATTTGTTTGGAAGTTTTGATCAGAAGGATGACTATGCTTTCACTGTAAGAAGTTCTGTCTAAATGTCGGACTCCAAAACTGGAATTCAAATCACCTCAGATCTCTCCAGATTTATCATGTGAGATATACAGGAATTGATCTGGTTAGCTCTGAAGGGAGGGAAAGAGGGGGAGGAGGTTTGATTCAGGAGTCTCCTGGCAATCCGATGGGAGGGATTTTGTCTTTCTGTATTACTTTTAATTTGTATGTAACTGTAAATATTTGTGTATATTGTGTATATATGTGCTTGTAAATTGTGCTAAGCTGTAAATATAGCTTCATTCCTTAACTTCCTGTTGTGGCAGGCCTGATAGGCCCAAAATAGGCTTGTACATGTCCTGCCTTGCCTAGGCATGTTTTCCTGTCCCACCAGAGAGGCAAGCACGGGAAACAGACACAGAACCTGGAGCCACCGAATCTGGCCTGCCCAGGGTCCTGTGGTGTAAGGTACACACACTTAGCTTGTGCCTGCCTGGTGTAAGGCCTGTGCTTTTCCCAAATTAAGGAAAAGTGAGCCTCTGGCTTTGCCTAATATGGTAAGGTTTGGCTAACTGCCATCCTGACTGGCTGTTCTTGTGTCCAAAGGGCAATTAATCTCGGCCCACACTGATAAAAGGAGATATGCAGGTGAACAATCTGCTTTTGTTTCCCTGCTTTGCTTCCCTGCTCTTTGCCTGCTCTCTCTGCTGTGCCCAGCCCTGCTGCTACTGCACATTGCCTTATTGCTTGCCTGCTAAACTCCACTGCCGTGAGTTACCAGGAGCAGATCTTGGATTGTCTGCACGTGATCAGCCTGTGTGGCCAGCGTGACATCATGCTGAGACTGCACAACATCCTGCCTTCTGCACCAGAAGGTCCTGCTTAGAATCCCTGGACATACATACAGATTGTCCAGAAGAAGCCAGGAGAACAAGGTCGGAGATTGTCTATGTCCTTTTCCCAGAAGCCAGGAAGATTCAAGTCTCAACATCCAACAAGACAGAGTCCCCTGAAAGCATTTGGGGACTGTCTGGACTGTGGCTATCCCCCAGAAGTGGCTAATAATAATTCATGAATAAATTCTTAAATGCTTCTTTGTAATTCTCTACTGCCTTCTGCCATAGAGCAGAAAGAGCTTGAGCCCATCTAGTGGGCAAGAGGCATATTGACTTGCAAGCAGCATTTGACCGCAGAACCTTCTCTTTCAGTTCAGTTATTGTTCAAATATTTTGCTGGTTATTACTAGATCTAGATATTGTCCATAGAATGTTTCCATGACCGTGTAAGAACCAAAATATTATTAAAATGAGTGGTCAGGGGTGGCGAGAGTACTGAATAGCAAATTAATAAACAATACTAATTTTGGAAAATATCATCTCACATCCATAGTTTCCCTTCCCCAACACTTCCAGCCATCTGAGTCTAGTCTGGGTAATTTCATCGTGTGGAGGGACAGGTAACTCCCAAACCATCACACAAGTTCATTCATTTAGGTCAGAACAATTACCAGTATCAAGAAACTTTTAGAGATAGTGAGGAATGAAAAACTGGACATTGTCCTGCAATGTGCACTCACAGCCCATAAGGCCAACTGTATCCTGGGCTGTTTCAAAACAAACACAGCCAGCAGGTTTATGCCCTCTAGCCAGTGTCATGAGTCAATGCCTTGTCTCTTGTGACAGTTTGGGAGTTACCTGCCCCCCCACATTAGGAAAATCACCCAGACTAGACTCAGATGGCTGGAAATTAAAGAATGAAGCTATATTTACAGTTTAGCACAATATACAGGCATATATACACAAATATATACAGTTATATACAAATGAAAAGTTACACAGAAACGCAATACTCTTCCCAGAAACAGAGTCCCCAGGAGGGTTCCCAACCCAAACCCCCTTCCCCCTCCCTCTTTCCCTCCCTTCAGAAATAACCAGATCAACTCAGGTATATCTCACATGATAAAACTGGAGATCTGAGGTGAGATATCAAAAAGAAACGACAAGGAGGTTAGAGGAAAAAGGGGTTAGGTGGATTAGAGAGTGAAGGTCAGAATCAGCCAGAGACCAGACCACCATAAAGAAGGCACAACCCAAAGTGAAGAGCTGAGCAGTGTGTGTGTGTGTGTGAAGTGCCCATCTTATCTATATTCTGACTAGTTGCGTTTCTCAGCAAAAGAATGGTGATATAGGGCACATGTTGTTTTTCTTCTTTCTTCTCACAGCTGATTTAATTTCTCTAAGCAAAAATTAGCCTCAAACCAGCATATCTCTGTTAAATTTACTAGTTGGGATGCAGACTTTGTTCCACAAAGCTGTTCATACAGAAGTCAATTAGGAAAGATCTAGTCTGCAACTGGAAGATAAAAACTTAGGATAAAATTCATAGTTAGAATTTCATTTCTGTGTAGAAAGAAAAGATGATACCTTAGCTGAAGTGAGATGAAGATTAGCATCTGTAAAAAATTACATAAATTGAAAAAGATGCTTAAATTAGATGTAGATATTAAAAAATGTAAAAGAAAATAAAGGACAATTATAGACAATAAATATCTTTTTTTTCCCAAATAAGTTAACGGTTTTAATTAAATCATACAAAGCAAGGTAAATATATTTCCCCAAATTCCTTCCCATTGTCAACTTGTGCCTTTTAAAATTTTCTTTGCTCAGTGTTTATCCTGTGTAGCATATTTCCATCTTTCACTTTTCTAAATTCCATGTGTGCCTGAAATCCTTACTCTTATCACCCACATACCGTATTGAAATATGTTCAAATGTGATTTGACTTAAGCTCCAAATCTAACACTCAGCACTGTTGTTGAGTACTTACTGGTTCATTTGCTCTAAGATATATTTATTTGAAAAATTCATGTCTGTAGGGAAAGCAAACTTGAACTGTTTGACATTGGTCAATAGGCTGCAATTGTCTGAGCATGTTGGCACACATCCACAGAATTAATCACAATGTCCTGTTGACCCAGTTTGAATCCTGTGTTGGGATTATACACACTATATTCTTTGGATTCAGCTTTGGTTTGGGGAATACCATTTCCAATTTATGCAAGTTTTAATTCTGTTTTCACAGCTGTTGACTAGCTCTCTCCCTGCTGCTTTTATCTTGTGGATTTTGTCATGTTCCGTTCCCTCTTAAAGCTTTTATTTGGTGTTAGGAATAGGTTTACATTTCTTTGCCAATGCTACATTCTAAACCTCACACAAAATCCTCTCATAGGCCTTCTGAGAACCCAGCTTGGAGGGTACAGAGACATTTTAGAACCATATCAATCTTTCCTGTACGACACAGTTATTTTTTCCCTATGTTCTTTTATCTCCATGCTATTTATTCTTTTCCTCTTCAGCAGCCTAAACCCCTTCTCAGTTGGTCATGGTGTAATTCAACTGCGCTTTAATAACAGCAGCAATGGCTCATATTCCACTACCCAGTATGTGAAATGAGGGTGTATTCTGTTCTTCAGTTTCCTTAATATCTGTTTAAAATCCGGTATCAGGTAAGTGCTGGAAGAAATAAAGAAGTATCTGTTAATTTTTTTGGTAGGCATAGTTTAACCATTACACATTTACCCCTTGCTATAACTACGTAGGCAAAGAATTTTTAAGACAAAATACAGAGTTATTGAAGAATGTAAGATATTCATGAAAGTGCTGCAACAAGATTTATGTATGTTGAATAATGACTTTAAAATGAAATCTAGCAGAAATCCATAAACATGAAAGTGGGAGAGTAAATAAACGCAGCTTTCTGTGGACATGCATCACACTGAAAGTGTTACTGATAAGGTAGTAGAATAAGTAAGACTGACTAAGGTGTAGGTGGAGAGATGTTCCTGGGGTGCTGCCTCCAGCTTGAGGTGTCCCAGGTGATGTGTCCCCACTGAGAAAGCTGGCATAGCCCATGTTTCTGGTTCATTCATCATAGGTCCACCTGGCCCACATTAACAATGACTGTGTAGTTTCCAGGGGTGACTTCCAGGCTGGTTTTCCTTGTATGTTTGCAGGGGCTGATGCCGTGTGGTCTCCGCCCCTCTTTGCCATCCACTGTCCACCACAGCCCCTGGGGAGTTGCTGTTTCAGTGGGCAGAGATGGGTCATTCAAGATGACCTTATGTTTGTTGAGACACCTCTCAGTCCTTAATGTAATCGTCAGGATCACAAGGTGATTTACATGTTCAAGACAGAATTCCTTCCCTCCCTCTAGAAAGCTACCAATATTCAGGAAAACTCTAGGTAGTTACTATCATAGAAAAACATTCTACTAAATTTTGACTGAAAAGGACTGACAGGTGAGAAAAGGATATAGATGCAGATAAACTCTCACTACTAGGTAAACCAAGAACTTTTAGAATATTGACCTAAATACATTAAGTTTTACTTATCTATAAATACACGCTAGTGAAAAAATAATACTTCTATCTGTTAGTTAACAAAGGTAAACCGTTCCTGGAAGATAAAGATTTCACTGAATTCTACTTGGCTTTAACATCATCAAAATTAGTAAATCCTTTGTAATATGAATTCATTTAAAATTTCTCTGGAAGTTTTTTACATCAGAATCCATTAGCTCACACAGATGCTGTAGTGCTGAAGATCTGAAAAATAACAACGATGGATATTTTATCAGGAACAGTGTGGCCAGTAGGAGGAGGGAGGTTATTCTGCCCCTGTACTCAACACTGGTCAGGCCTCACCTTGAGTACTGTGTCCAGTTCTGTGCTCCTCAGTTCAAGAGAGATGTTGAGATGCTGGAATGTGTCCAGAGAAGGGCAAAAAAGCTGGTGAGGGGCCTGGAACACAAACCCTATGAGGAGAGGCTAAGGAACCTGGGATTGTTTAGCCTGGAGAAGAGGAGGCTCAGGGCAGACCTCATTGCTGTCTACAACTACCTGAAGGGAGGTTGTAGCCAGGTGGGGGTTAGTCTCTTCTCCCAGGCAACCAGCAACAGGACAAGGGGACACAGCCTCAAGTTGTGCTGGAGGAAGTATAGGCTGGATGTTAGGAGGAAGTTCTTCACAGAGAGAGTGATTTGCCATTGGAATGGGCTGCCCAGGGAGGTGGTGGAGTCGCCGTCCCTGGGGGTGTTCAAGAAAAGCCTGGATGAGGCACTTAGTGCCATGGTCTAGTTGACTGGCTAGGGCTGGGTGCTAGGTTGGACTGGATGATCTTGGAGGTCTCTTCCAACCTGGTTGATTCTATTCTATTCTGTTCTATTCTATTCTGTTCCATTCTAAAACTAGCTCTAGGTTACTGAATGTAAACAATGAGGTGAAACAACAAAGTAATTGAACTTCTGTCAATCTGACCATTTGACATGGTCAAACTGTAGTTGATCAACTCTATTTTCTTGTAGCTATCACAATCTTCAGGGATAAAACCACAAAACATTAATTTCAATGGACTAAGCATATGCTTAACATTTTATCTAAGTGTAGTTTTAAAAACCCATTTCAAAATATGCTGGAGGCATCTTTGTTTCTGAATTGGGATTTTAATTAGCACAACCGCTTGTATGCAGCTGAAATTTGCATTACATTTATGTTATTATTTAAATATAGCTTCCCAAGGAATTAAAGTCCATGCAGTTTTGTGCTATTTCTGTCTGCATGTGTTTACTTCTCTTTGCTTTACTCACGTCTCAATATATTTCTTGTTGAATGGTGTGCTAACTTGAAGATAGCTAGAATGTTTTGGTGAGAAGAACTAGATTAAAGGCTGTGAAAGGGAAACAGTGGTGCTGTCTACTTCCCTCATAGTCTTGCTGAGACACATGTGTAACAAGAATTCTTGTATAAATAATATATATTTATAATACATGATATATATTT
>WAAF01013954.1:105428-143209 GCA_013400475.1 Tricholaema leucomelas
TGGAGACTCAGGTTTCTGGGAGGGGAGTTGTGTTTCTGTATTACCTTTTACCTTGTCTATTTCTGTCTATAACTGTATATACTGTAAATATCTGCTTGTATATTGTGCCAGCTGTAAATATAAGCTTCATTCATATTTCCAGAGCCGGCTGAGTCTAGTCTGGGTGATTTCCAAAGTGTGTGTGTGGGGGGAAATACGTAACACCCAAACCATCACAAATGGAGTGCAAATAAACTTGAGTAAATAAATAAATATGCATTGATAACATTTTATAATATCTATATAAATTTATAAATTTCAATGAATTTAAATTTCAGGAAAATCAGCAGCCATGTAGAGTGACAAACCCATACTACTGCTCTAGCCTTACTAACTATGAGGGACTACATCTATCTGAGAACTATTTTGATAGTTGTAATAGCAGGTAAATTACACTTCTTGCCTCCTCTGAGACACTAGATCGTCTAGTCACACGACAAAAAGCCCTAGGAAAACTGGTTTGATTACTTAGAACTATGCTTGTTCATAATTTTCATAATTCTTCTTAAACACTATCTGTCTAAAATGTGTGAATGGTGCCCTAGGTTTTTCAAATGGGAGAGTAAAGTATGTAAATTAAGAAACTTTCTTCTATTACTCCAACAGCATGTCATAAAAGAAACAGCTGGAATCAGAGTATCTGCTCTCACTAGCGCATTCCACCTCAGCGTTCCTCTGCTCACCGGCTGTTTCCATGCCTGAAGCCTCATATTTGAGCTTTATGTTTTGCACATCAATTTCGGATGTGTTACAATGTTGTCTTAATCTGCAGCTGCAGAAGTCTGTAGTCTCATTGGGATAGACAATAACTTACATTTCAGCTGTGTTTCTTGTTGGGATGTCTGAGAAAGGACATTTTCCTGCACCATTACTTCAACTGTGAGGAAAGCTGGAATACAGCAGGGCAGTAAATGAAACAAAAATCAGCAAATCCTGAAAGTACAGAAGTCCATTGCTGGGAGTTAAAATTTCAGTTTTACTATAACTAAATACTTAAGTGACAGGAAGCAGACTGCCTAACATAATGTTATTTAAAATCTGTTGTTTGCACATTTGTGAGCATATAAAAGGTGTTTATAACACCTTAGTGTGTCTGACACAAACTACTATTACTCCTGCAAGTACAAATGTCACTCCTACGACACTATATTTATTTCAAAGATAGAATTTCAGCAATAGTTGGCAGGAGATTTCATATAACCAATGGTAGTATTTCTTGGATCTATTTCCAGCAGACATAACCACTTTCAAATTTATTTATCAAAATATCTTTGGGTGTGCATGATTTTTTTTTTCCTTGAGTATCATATGCAAAATGTTCCAGCAATGAATACAAAAACAGTGGCTGCTGTGGTCTTCTTCTGTCTTATTATACTTCTTTGACATGGTAAGAATGCAAATTATGTAGCTGAACAGGTACTGGTTATCAAACAATAGACATTAGCAGTATGTAACATGGTATAGTGGCTTTCAAGAAAAGGTCTCCAAGCTAGGAGGAAGTTCTTTACAGTGAGGGTGGTAAGACACTGGAACAGGTTGCCCAGGGAGGTTGTGGATGCTTCCTCCCTGGAGGCGTTTAAAGCCAGGCTGGATGAGGCCTTGAGCAGCCTGCTCTAGTGGGAGGTGTCCCTGCCTATGGCAGGGGGTTGGAGCTGGATGATCCTTGAGGTCCCTTCCAACCTAAACCAGTCTATGATTCTATGAGGAAAACTGATCACCTACGTAAGCACTATCACACGTTTCTGAGAGGCACATATTTACATTAAAATCTTTACCAGCTAACCCAGTGAAAATCTAACTAAAAAATATTCTTGCTTACCAATATCCTACTACTTTTATCAAAAGAAAATAACCATCAAATAAATAAATTAATAAATAAAGCAACACCAACAACTACAAAAACAACAGCAGAAGTGATTTTGTTCACTAGCTATTTTTGTTCTTATGCATTATTCCCAAGATGGGCAGTTTGGAATAGAAATTGTTATATTTTCTTTTAAAAGATGGTTGAGCCCTCTTCTATAAACAATGGAAATAATATTCTTGATTATTGCATTAAAAGGCAGGGTTATTTAGTTTTGAAAATGCTCACTGTCTGTTTCATCTATGTAACCAGAAAGACACTGCAAATTTTGTAGCATCTAAGTAATTGAATGGTATTGTGAATTGGGAGTCTTATGACTTAGGCAAGTACGAAAAGAATCATGCTGCATTGCTGGTTGTATAAGGAAGCCCATTAAGAAACTTTTCCACCCCCTTCCTCAACTTGCACTTTTGCTAAGTAACACTGTGAGTTAATAATTAGCTGTAAATTAAAAATTGCCTATTGTTAACCATCTACAGTCAAAAACACTAAGTGAGGCGATCTGTGAATAATGGAGAGAGAATAAATCACATAAGAATAATTTTAAAGGCTCCAAATTAGTTTATTTTAATATAAATTATTCATAACTAATTATTCACAAAGTACTGATTTTTCAATTCACAAATCTGGCAGAAAAATAGTAATTAAAAAAAAAAAAAATACACTTCCCTCAGTTCCCCAGGAAGATGAACTTCAGAGCAGTTGCTTACTTGCCAGAATATAGTTAAGTATGTATTTAAAACTACAGTTCCCATAGGTGTAATTCATGAGTGTTCCTTATAGAAGGCTATGGGTCAAAGAAAGATCTGAAACACTGAATTTTATTCTATGTTGTTATTACTAGCAATTCTGGACAGTATCCTGATACAATGGCTAGCTGTGTCCCCAGCAGTCTAACAGTGAGGATACTCCAAACACGAATCAGCTGGCTGATCTTCTGAACCAAAAAGGCTTGAGGATTTTCATAGAATCATAGAATGGGTTAGGTTGGAAGGGACCTCAAGGATCATCCAGCTCCAACCCCCTGCCACAGGCAGGGACACCTCCCACTAGAGCAGGCTGCTCAAGGCCTCATCCAGCCTGGCCTTAAACACCTCCAGGGAGGAAGCATCCACAACCTCCCTGGGCAACCCGTTCCAGTGTCTTACCACCCTCACTGTAAAGAACTTCCTCCTAACATCCAGTCTAAATCTCCCCTCTTCCAGCTTAAACCCATTCCCCCTCGTCCTAACATTACTAGACCGTGTAAATAGTCCCTCCCCAGCTTTCCTGTAGACTCCCTTCAGATACTGGAAGGCCACTATAAGGTCTCCTCGAAGCCTTCTCCTCTCCAGGCTGAAGAGCCCCAACTCTCTCAGCCTGTCATTTTACATTTTCAGCATTGTAGATAAACACATCCACATTCCTTGGATCGGGATATTATGCATGTAAATGAAATGATTCCTGTTTAAGGCATGCAAATCACACATTTATAAAATCATAAAATCACAGAATAATTGAAGTTGAAACACAAGGCCAACAAACAGACTACCAAACCTACAGCATCAGGGCAATGCACCTCAAAAATAATCCACACTAATTGTCTATCATCAGGCATAATTTATGTTCTGAGGTCTGTTGATGTAGTCTGTCTGTCAATGTACTCTAAGCAAGAGTCTGCTCTTATCTGTACTTTAGCTCTTAAGAGATTGATGTCTTCTACGTATTTAACAACAACAACAGCAAGTTATATATTATTTAAGTGACAGCTTCTCCTATTGAAAACTACTCCAAAATCCTTCGCAGTCTTCAAAGGACCTCAGTGTTGGTTGATTACTCTAGTGCCATGCACCCCAAAATAAAAAATATTTTCAGCACATTTCAGTTTTGCCTTAACTGATCTGGACAAGGCACTGGCCATGACTAATGTCTATAGTAGGTTAAGTATACTAACATTCAGTAAGAGTCTTTAGATGACAACATTTCAAATGGCAATTTGGTGTTGTTTTTTTTTTTTCCTAATGGATCTTTTCTTACTAGATAAGTTACTATTGAATTTCAGTGAAAGAGAGAAATGGTCTGAAATTTGGATGGTGTCTGGATCGGAAACTTTGGCAAGGGTAGATACAAGTAAGAAATGGAAGTTTAGAAGTTATCAGGAGATTGAAATTGTCTAAATAAAACTTAGTGAGCCAGTGGGACTTAATTGCTTAAATGTCTGACATGCTAGATCACGCCTCCAACACTGGAAGCACTTTCTGTTATAGTCAATATACAAGTCCCCTTTCTTTCATTCATAGTATTGAATTTTTATGTACTGGATGTACCCACTCACAGAAGGGCTAAGGTTGAATGGGATTTGGTTCAACCCTCCTACTCAAGCAGAGCTACCTAAAGTCAGTTGCCCAGGACAATATCTATACGAGCTTTCAGTATCTCCAAGGATGAAGATCCCACAACCTCTCTGGACAACCTGTGCTAATGCTCTCTCATGTTAAGAGCAAAAAAAATTAGTTTCGTGATGTTTGAAGAAAACTTGTGCTTTAGCCTGAGCCCATTGCCTTCTGTTCTGTCATTGCACACAGCTGAAAAGAGCCTGACTCCATTTTCTTTGTATCCTCCTTTCAGATGTTTATACACTTTAATAAGATCCCCGCCAAGAGCCTTCTCCAGCCTCCACTCTGTCAGCTTTTCCTCATAGGAGAGATACCTTCAGCCCCTTAATCCTCTTAGTGGCCTCTTGATGTACTCCCTCCAAGTAAACCCATATCTCTCTTGTATTGAGGATCTCAGAAGTGGACCCAGCACTTCAGGTGTAGAAATGCCACACAGAGGGAAAGGATCACCTCCCTCAATGTGCCGGCAGCACTCCTCCACTAGTTTAGCACTAGTCTTCTTTACAGCAACAGCACATTGCTGGCCCATGCAAGAAGGACAGATATTGTGTACTTGTCTACAAAATGTTCATTGTACTTGTGTAAGAAAGACATACTGAAAGACATACTGAAAGATAAGTAGCAAGCAATTCCAGCAAATTTGTTGCTATTCACTGACTGGTGTTTTTTTAAATTAAAATGCTATCTAAAATTATCTGCAAGCTGCTTTTTGAAATATTAACTGCTGTACTTCTTTCTCAAGTTAACATAGCTTTAGATAAGAGTTTTAACGATCTTTTCCACCCTCCTGATGGAAACTTCAAAATGTAAGCACAGGGAGGCCGCGAGTACCTGCAACTCTTGCCTAGCTTAAAGGATTTATTCAGAACCCTTAAGAGATAACTTACAACGGTAAAATTTCGGTGACATTTTGTGATGATTCAGAGCTCTGAAATTTGACTTTTCCGTGGCTCACTATTTCTATAAATTAGTTATAGAAGATGAGTTTTACAACTTTGGATTAATCTATCTGTTGGGGCTCCAATTTCTGGGACTTGTCAATAGCCAGAAAGTTTTTGAGATGATAATTTAGGCTTATGATCAAGATAAGGCTTAGAGAAGCCTACATATTTTTAAAATCTGGATCTGAGACAGGTCACCATTTGTGATTTATATTAAGTAGGTTCTTTGCTCCTAGTCTTTGCCTAAAGGTACAGAAGAACATCATGTTGTTGTTTTATAAGGTATGCTAGTTTGAGGCTAGCTATGGTGATGTCTACTTCCCTCATAGTCTCGCTGAGATGTATTAGAATAAAAAGCAAAACATAGATAAAGTCACTTCGCTCTCAGCTTTGGCTTCGCTCTTCACCTGATGGAGAGCCCGGGGCTGCTGGCTGAACTGCACCTTACTCTCTAACCTCGCCCTCCATTTGCTTTGGCTGATTCACCTTGCTTCTTAATCCCCCTGGCCAAACCTCCATTTCTTCCTTGGGATGGGGGTAAGGTTGAAAGGGGTAAGGGAAAGGTGAAGGGGTGGTTGAGAGCCCCTCCTGGGGACTCAGATTTCTGGGAGGAGAGTTGTGTTTCTGTATTACCTTTTACCTTGTATATTTCTGTCTATAACTGTATCTACTATAAATATCTGCTTGTATATTGTGCTAACTGTAAATGTAAGCTTCATTCATATTTCCAGAGCCGGCTGAGTCTAGTCTGGGTGATTTCTAAAGTGTGGGAGGTGCAGGGGACACCCAAACCACCACATAAGGAAATGGTGATGATTAACAGACAAAAGAGCAATCAGACTATTAAGCACAGGCTTAAATAATGACTGTGAGTTTCTGCTTACAAGTAATTAAAACAATAAACAGCTAGATAAATATATCCACATACCAGATTTTATGTTTCCATGAGAGTCTACCATAGGAAGCAGCTGAAGAAAATACAGGTTCAGAAGAGGAGAATATCTTCATAATTTAAGATGTTTACATTAAATATATACTACTTTGTTAGGACAGATCAAAGCAAGTATGCTATACTTTTATGTGTACAAGAGGTAGCAGTAGTCTGTGTGAAATATTTGTCAGACTGGATAAAAATATTCTGATCTGTTGTCAGAATGAAGATCATTGGAATGCAATTTTCTGTGGCTGGGAAGAATTTAAAAAGCAGTTATCAAAGGTTTCCTGGGTCTACAGGATCACTTGTTTTCTAATGAAAGCTCTCTTCTACCTGAATTGAAGCAGTATTGCTAATACTTGACAATGCCTATCTAAAGATGAAGCTGGGGAAAATTAGGAAAGGAGAGATGTAAGAGAAAATGGAAGATGCAGAAAACAATCTATCTGAAGAAGAATTAATATCTGATTTGAGAAATCACAACTGTAATTTTAGAAGTGATTTTCTCCATTGTAATTAAAACACTTATTATAGCAAGCCTGGTGAAAGGCAACAGATTTAAGATTTGACAGCTCCAAGTTCAGGAAAGCTCTTGAGGCCAATCACTGGTGCAGCAACATTTCATGTGAGATAGGATCTCTTTTTGGCACCACTGCTGAGACCTTCAAAATCTACCCAACAGTAATGTATACCCTTTAATGATTATTCTCCCTTTCTGGCACATATAATGCAACAAGCACAGAATTACTTGCACACAGATTTCCTTGGCACGGGGACATTTACTTTTCATAAAATCAAGGGAGAAAAATAATAGGCAAATGTAGTCTATCTCAAAGTCCTGTTTGAAGCAAGGCTTTGATGAATTTGGACATTACAGGTCATGACAACCAATAGACAAAAAAAAAAAAACATATGCCCCTCTTTAAGAATTCTGCACAAGTTTTTTATTCAGAAATTCTTGCAAAGTCTGTTGTTTAGTCATTGAGGTAAAAACATGTTGTATCAAATTCTGTATGTCAAGATTTCTGTCTCCTTGGTACCTCAACCAATGTATTTGCCTTTTAGGATTTCTCAGTGATGAATCAAGAAGGCCTTGACTTAACTGTCAGCTCCTAGAAAAAAACTCTGTAAAAAAAATCTCTACATCAAAATAATGTTTTGTGTAACATATTCTTTAGGATGAGCTTCAAAGACGAAGACTTGCATGTTAACCCTGCAGGCAATTTGAAGCACTTAGATTACCTGTCTCAGTCTTGCCCTTGAAATCGCTTAGCATCCTTTCGAAAGTTGCATTCTTCAAACTGGTGACAGCTTAATGGAAGGTCATAGTACTGTGGAGACATTATCCTAGTCCATCAGTTATTTTCCTAGCCACAGATTGTAAACACAAGTGTGGTGATAGTTGATACAATTTTCTAGCATGTGAAGGTAAGACCTATGCCAGAAATAGAAAACTGTTCAGAGCATTATTGAATCATGCAACTGATTTATTTGGCAACCATGATATATTGATTTGTAAAAGCTTATAATAGTGTTGTTTCCTTTGAACATCATCTTAACTTTTCCCAGACCATTCTTAAACAATATAAAAAAAAATGACAATAATTTTTGTGTGTGTGTGTCTAACATGAAGTCTTTAGCTATCTCACCCTATTTCCATTTCCTCACAGGACTAAAGAAAAAAAAATAGCTTTTCCTCTGGTAAAAAATTGCTTTGTTTTGAATCATTCAGTCCTATTTAATATCTTTATTTGTGTCCTGTTTTACATCTTTATCAATGATCTGGATGAGGGCACAGAGCTCACCCTTAGTATGTTTGTAGACAACACCAAGCTGTATGGATTTGTCAATCTCTTTAAGAGTAGGGAGACTCTGCAGAGGCATCTGGACAAAACTGATCAACGGGACAAGACTGATTGTATGAGTTTCAACAAGGCCAAATGCCAGGGTCGGCACTTTGGTTAATGATCAGACTTGATGATTTTAAAGGTCTTTTCCAATCTAGGCAATTCCACGATTCTGTGATCCTTTGATTCTCTGATCTGAGAGCCCTAAGGGCCATACTTTGTTACCACTTTGTTAGATAAGCTCTTGTTTGACCTCAAAAAGATATTCTTATTAGGCTGAACACATATGCTACCAGCCAACAATAGTTCTTGATAACAGATTATGAACAATAATTGTTAAAATCATTTTGAAGGTCTGAGGTTTTTCCTCTCAGTGAATACTAAAATAAGTGAGAGGGCCACAATGGTTCCTATGTCGAGTATTTACCTGCTGTCATTCAAGGAGCCCATGGCAAATGCTGCTAATTCTCTAAGTGAAGTCTTTCAGTTGACAATGATCTAGATTCTATCAGTCAGCCTTGCTCCTGCTGAGGAGTAACTTCTTATCAAGTACAGCATGACCTAACTCACTGCCATTCATTAACTTACTGTTAAAGAGAAAAGTAACTTCTCTGACACGTTTAGACTTTATATCCCTTATCCATAAAGCTAACGTCCAGCTTCCCTACACGTGAAATCAATATCACCTTACTTCACAGCTAGAATTACAGTTTATCAACATCTTACACTATGGCAAAGTTGGGAAATCCCATTACTTCCTCTTGAAAATCTTTCTAAGCCTTGTTGTAAACAGCATATTGTGCTATGCAAAAGGCAGATCTCAAGAGGAAAGTTGAAACTTCTCTATTTGGACTTCTAACAAAAAGCAGGAGAAAACACTCTCAAAAGAGAATGTAATCATGAGACAAATCAGTACCAGCTGTAATGAACACCTGAGACCCTTAAATACTATAAAATGAAAATAGCTTTTTGCCTCCTCCTCTTAACAATGAGAAAATGGACTTTTTGCAAGGGGTATTATCTAATTTTAATTTGATTACCTTTGTTGAATACTAATTCACTGAACAGTAACTTGAAGCTACATTGTGTTATCCTTTAGTTCTTTTCTAGAGACTCCAGTACTAACAGCCAGTTATTAAAGGATTAAATTCTTCTCAGTGTGTAAACATCTCAGTCCATTACAAAGCCGATGCTTTAGTCTCCTGTTTGGGGGTTAGATACTTGTTTTCACTGCAAGAAAAAAAAACACCTATATATATATATATGTGTGTGTGTGTGTGTGTCTTTTAGCCACTCTATTATCCTTTCTTCATCCACTGTCATAGTATTGACTAACAATCTAGGTTTTTCTTTCTCCTTTTTATCGCTTTGCCCTACTTCTGTCACTGACTGTAAAAGACAATGTGAAACAGTGGGACTTGCTGCTGGGGAATATACAGTGGAAAACTGGGGGGTTTTGAGTTTGCTTGCTTATTTGTTTGGAGGTTTTGGGGGGGTTCTTTTTGGGTTTTTGTTTGTTTGTTTTTGAGGTTTTGAGTTGTTGCTGTTATTGTTCCCTCTCATTCAACTTGACTGGAGTTTCTTCAGATTTATGAAATAGTGTGAGAAGCAGGATTTAAGCTTAACCTTTTTATCTTTTTGCTAGCCTCACTCCTTTTTCCACTACTAGATTACAGAAAAAGAGGTAAACAAACCAAACAGCGAAAGAAAAACTCCTAAACTCTTTAACCATGCTGACAGCAAGCAAAACATGAAAATTACTACCATTTCTTCTCCTCTATATTATACTGTAACAGATTTCCATTTTAACCTCTGGAGTAAGAAAGAAACACAATAGAAATGAGAAGAGGACTCAGAGCTAAGAATTTATGGCAGGAATCACAGGTGAGATGCCCCCTAGAACTTGGCCTCTTGCTAAAAACAAAAAGATACTAAATTAATTTTTCATTGTGTGTGGTTGCAAGAGAATTTGAGTCATCTGAAAAGCTATGCAGTTGTTTGGGTTTTTGTTTTTTTTTTTTGGAGGCCAAGGAGAGAAGCTTGACAAAAGAAAAGCAAATAATATCTTGATTTTCATTCTTCCTGCTGGTTCTCTTTTTTTTATTTGAGTTGTGTGTAGCCTTTAACTTTTTCAAGTGGATTTTTGTTACAGGAAGATCACTAAGGGGGAAAAAAGGTCAGTCAAATAGGAGAGAACAGAAAAAGAAAGGAAGAAAAGAGTAGAGAATGGCATCAGTGGGAGTGAGACTGAAGCAGTGAGCTGGATCAAATAGCTAGGCGATACCAAGAATGTTCAGTCTGAAAATTATACACACCCTGCACAGAGTCAGTGTACAAAGGTCTCCAGGTCAGCAGTAAGGTTCGGGCAGCTGAATTACATTACTAATGGTAACGTTTTTCATTTTAGAGACTCTCTGATCAACACAGAAGATTAGGGGAAAGGGAAAAGTGTGATGTAGATGCGTAAAATTTGCCTTTAAGAATTACTCTCAGGCCTCACTGGATATATCTTGGCAGGACAGGGTTTTCCTTTGCACTTTAAATCAAGTGTAAAACCAGCTTTTCTTTATGTTTTCCTTACTCAATTTTTTTTTTAACATCACATATCCATTTTAACAGAGAGAAGGAATGCTTATGACCCTAGCCCAGGATTTCAAGCTAACAACTCATGGCAAAAATCCTAGTTTCCATGTCCTCTAGGACTGTTCTTAGAGTCAAGTCCTTTGCTGAAGAGAAAATAGAAGTAATGGACTGTCAGAGCAGGAATGAAGAGACAGCCTTGATCCCAAAACCTTTGGCTTAGAGACAGATTCTGCTGAAGATTGAGACAGATTCTGCTGAAGGTGTTAATTTTTGGCTTGCCATTCTCGCTGTTATTTTGTAATATCTTGGGTATAACACTGGCTATCTCCTGGTAACATTATGAGCTTTTGTTTTTCAGTCTTTCCCTGAATGCCTTTGTAAAGAAACCTTCTGTTACTTTTTTTTGACACTTCTCTCTCAAAAGCCTAGCTCCCATAGACATGCCCACGCAGAAGTACACAGTCCTTGGGTTGTTTTGTATCTCTCATATATGGGACTAGAGTGAGCACTTAAGCAGGACAGGCATAATTCAAGAAGGCTAAAATTTGGGTTTGTTTCAATGTATTTGTAATTTCTGCTATTCTAAAGCAGAAAGAGGAAAAAAATTAAGAACATTTTACTGCTCTTTTGCTTATACATGTCCCTAACCAATAAGTGTACTTTTATACTGACCTAATTTCAAAGACATAGATAGGTTGTTTTTTTTCCCTCTGGTATATGTCAATCAAGTACAGATATTTATCAAGTATGTTTCTGCCTCTCCTCTTAAAACAAAATAAACTAAAATAATTTTTAAAAGGCTAAAAATTTCAAAGATGTCCTGCTTTGAGGATCACACTGAAATCTGAATTTCAAGTCAGTTGTAAAGAATGCATATTTGAAAGTAACAGACTCCTCAATACTGAGCAGAGTTCAGAGTTTGATATGTGAATCCCAGACTCTTTCATCAAACTGTTAAAAAAAAAAAAAACAAAACAAAATCAGACAGTAGAAGTGGATCCACTGAATCTGAGCTCACAAGGTTTCTGAAACTCAAATGACTGTGATCTTTTCTCATTTGTCTTTTTTTTTCCCCCTTATTGTGGTACTTATTGAATTTGATCTAGGGATACACCAAAGAATAATAATAGAGCACAGCTTTTTCTGCAGCAGGTAGTTTCTGAAAAATGTATGTGCAAAGAAGAATAATCTATGCTTATGTACTAAGCTCTATGAGGAAAAAAAAGAGAAATCATCTTCAAGAGATGGTTTCATCACATTATGTTTTCATCATGTTACTTTCAACGTGTTAGCAGTTTTGTTATCTCCTTAAGAAAGCAACACCTGAAAATGAGAAAGAAATTTCTGTATTTAAGAACAAATTAGATTCTTCTCTCAACTAATTACTTTTATCTAAAGCTGTGATAACTATCTTGCTGCTGTGTCAGGTTTCTCACCTTCTTTTCATGCAACAGTTAGCTTGGATAATTTCACATTCAAGCCACTCCTGATTTATGGTTCTCTGAGCATTTCAGGTAAACTTGATCACTCACACTTGGCCATTAACAGAGATAGCATTACTTTGAAGACCAAGAGGGCTTGCTAGGTATTTGTCCTCTCCACTCTCCTTTGTGAGTAGCCCTAGCTGCTTTGCAGACTTGTCTCCTACCTGTGGGGCATTTGCACCAATGGTATGGCATCTCACCAGCCACCTTAGGATTGGCTTTCCTGATTCCCTTGCGTATTCCTTTCTAAATTCCCTGATCTCTTTGAGGGGATCATTGGAATCCTGGATATCATCCTCCTCCTCTTCCTCTGGTTGTCCTGGCTGTCCTCAGCCTGGAAAGAGAATTTTCCTAAGAGCACTTTTAAACTCCTCAGAGCCATCCTCCCTCTTGGCGGCCAATCCAGCCGAGAACATAATCTCCAAATTCCAGGGACATCCCCTTACTCTTTCTCCACAGCAAATCAAACAAAAGGGAACCAAACTTCATTGTCCACTCACAGTTAAAGTAAAAAATCAATAACTGGACATGCAACACCTCAAAGTAAACAAAATAGCTCCATTTTAACTTTTGAGCTTAATTAGCAATCAAATTGAATTAGCCCCATGTGGAAGTGTCAAAATATATCATGTTCGTGAGCACCTAAGGAATCTGAAGGTGCACAAATCTGTGGGATCTGATGAGATACACCAACGAGTCCTGAGGGAACTGGCAGGTGAAGTGGCTAAACCACTGTCCATCATATTTGAAAGCTCATGTCAGACTGGTGAAGTTCCTGCTGACTGGAAAAGGGCAAATGTAAATGTAACACCCATCTTCAGGAAGGGAACAAAGGTTGACCCTGGGAACTACAGACCAGTTCGTCTCACCTCTGTGCTTGGCAAGATCATGGAGCAGATCCTCCTGAAGGCTCTGCTAAGGCAAATGGAAAACAAAGCAGAGGCGATTGGTGGTAACCAGCCATGGCTTCACCAATTTGTCATGCCTGAAAAATGTAGTGGCTTTTTATGATGAAGTCACAGCAATGGTGGTCAAGGAAAGGGCAACTGACGTCATCTACCTGACCTGAGTAAGGCACCTGACTGTCCCACATGACATACTGGTCACCAAACTGGAAAAACGTGGACTTGATGGGTGGAGCACTGCTGGATAAGGAATTGACTGGATGGTTGCATGCAGAGAGTGGTGATCAATGGCACAATATCCACCTGGAGACCAGTGCCGAGTGGTGTCCCTCAGAGGTCAGTGCTGGGACCACTGCTGTTTAACATCTTTGTCAGTGATATGGACAGAGGAATTGAGTGCACCTTCAGAAAGTTTGCAAATGACACCAAGCTGTGTGTCACAGTCAACTTGCTAGAGGGCAGGGATCCATCCAGAGGGACCTGGACAGGCTGGAGAGGTGGACCAAGGCCAACCTCCTGAAATGCAACAAAGCCACTTGGTCCTGCACCTGGGTCAGTGCAATCCCAAGCACAGATACAGGCTGGGTGGGGAATGGCTGAGAGAGCAAACCTGGGGGGTTGGATTGATGAAAAGCTCAACATGAGCCTGCAGTGTGCACCTGCAACCCAGATAGCAACTATGTCCTGAGCTGCATCAAGAGAAACGTGGCCAGCAAGGTAAGGAAAGTAGTTCTCCCCCTTTACTCTGCTCTCATCAGACCTCACCTGGAGTACTGTGTGCAGTTCTGGAGCCCTCAACACGGGGACACTGAACTGTTAGAGTGAGTCCAGAGGAGGGCCACAAAGATGATAAGAGGACTGGAGCACCTCTGCTATGAGGGCAGGCTACAAGAGTTGGGACTCTTAAGCCTGGAGAAGAGAAGGCTACAAAAGACTTTACCTTTCAGTATCTGAAGTGAGCCTACAGAAAGGCTGAGAGGGGACTATTGACAAGGTCTTGTAATGACAGGACAAGGAGTAATGGGTTTAAACTGGAATAGGGTAGAGTCAAACTAGATGTTAGGAAAAGGTTCTTTCCAGTGAGGATGGTGAGACACTGGAACAGGTTGCCCAGGGAGGTTGTGGATGCTCCTTCCCTGGAGGCATTCAAGGCCAGGCTGGATGAGGCCTTGAGCAACCTGTTCCAGTGGGAGGTGTCCCTGCTTTTGGCAGGAGGTTAGAACTGGATGATCCTTGATGTCCCTTCCAACCTAAACCATTCTATGATTCTATGATTCTATAACTGCATTTACTCTTTGGTTAGAGTTTAATGTCCTTTATAAGATGCACATAAAATGTATTTTTTCACCTTTGGTCTGATACCAATTTTATTTGCATGTCCTCCAGCAACCTTCCAAAGACTTTCCCATATAGATTATTCTTTTCAAAAAAGTCTTCATAGGGCACAAATCCCTGTAGGCAATATCTCCACATTAAACTGTGTGTACAATCTTCTCAGAGTTCCTCCCAAAATTACCCCTTCTCTCTTTACTTCCTTCTCATCTCAGTCTTTCTTCGCAGATAATTTCATTCCTCCTTGAGATAGAATTTTTTTCTTTTTCTGCTTTGTCTTTGTATTTTCAGGTAAATTTAATTTTATCAGCTGTTAAAGAAAATTTCATTTAAACACAGTGCTTCTGAATTAAATACATATTAGTACAGAACCAGAATTTTTGCTCTTTCATTTTGCTAACTATAACCCAGGTCTTTTTTCACCATTTCAAAAAGAGTTTTGCTCATATAATGCTTGAATCCAAAGATACTAAGCCATGCAGCTAAAATGGATATTTCTCAAATTACAAATCCTCCAGGGAGATTACTATGCCTGGACTGACTGGATAGAGTTAGGTGATTCAGACTAGAAGCATATCTTTACGAGTTAGGAAGTCACACAGTATTTCAGTTTATCCTTAAGAAGCCAGGAGGCCTAGGATATCACAAGCATACACAAAAATGTGCATAAAAACCTTAAACAAGATGAGGTCTCCACCTTGTGCTTGTCTGGACTTGCTTATAATATCTGCAGTGTAGAAACTTCAGTCTGATCTGTGCTGACATACCTGTAACAGTGTGATCTACACTTGCTCTCATCCTAAGGGCCATGGCTTGGCGTCACTTAGTTGAAGCAATAACGAATGTAACAAAGACATCGACCATCTGCAGCAACTCATATGTTTTGCCACTTGATTTTAACAAAAACAGTTGGAAATGGAGAAACCACATTGCTAATAGAAACAATGAGAAGACAACTACTACTTTTGCATGGGTAAGGCTAAGGAGCAAATTGAAGAAGAAGAAAATCCATCCAATATGAGTCCAAGCTGGTACAAAATCACGCCTCTAACATAATACCTTCACTATCGAGCCAAGTTCTGAGACTCTACTTGACCATCAGCCTGTCTGAGTCACTGTCATACTTGCAACTGTTACAGTTATATTGGAGCATAGGCACAGTGACTCTTGACCACCAGAAAAACACAACTGTGGATAAAGTGTATGTCTCACATCAGAAGCCTGATATGTTCAGATTAGTCCCAGATGCAATGCCACACACAAATAGATTTCCTGCATGTGAGCAGCTAATTCTTGGGTCCTTCTTCCAAACTGCATCTTAATACCATGTCTTGAAAGCAGACTGGACAGATTGACATCCCTAGGAGAACTTTAGTCTTCCAGATTTTTTCCATGGCTTGTATTATGAATACACTACCAGGATTATTTAATATTTTTATTTCAATACTCAGATAATTCCAGCAGGTAAAATTAATATCACATCGCTTTTGTGAACAGGATTTGACATGTTTATACACAATCACACTTATGTAAATAGTAACATCAATTAGTAGAGGGATGGATTGGTTTAGAACAAATAAAAGAAAAATAAATGTCCTTTTAAATCAAACTATTTTGGGAAAACACAAATATATTATTAAAATTTGTATAATATTTTATACTATGGAAAAAAAATTAATATTCTATTAAACATTTTTACTTTGAAGGTGTATATTGATTTGAGAACATCTGTCACATCCCTAGGGACACACTAAAACCTCAGATTGCAGACCAGAAAAGCCAGTGTGCTGGAGAAGTCACATACATCGAATAGATAAGGAACCCCAAGGAGTGGCTGAGAAGTTAGTCACATAGGGAGAAATGTCTGCTTTCTTCAGATCCAGAAGCTGGACCCTTCTCCTGAGATATATTCTTTCAAAAGACAGAGCCTTTTCTTTTAAAATAAAGCCATGATACAAAGTAATCTGCCACCAAACTCATGTCATTTTCCCCCTGAAGAATACTCTAACAAATTACAGGCCATATTTTGTTCAGAAACCTTCTGCCAGATGAAATTTCACAACTATACAAAGGAGAATTGAAGATCCATTAGAAACACTCAGCACATGACTCTGTAACCTTGTGGGGTAGGCACTCATCAGGGAAATAGTCAATTATGAGTTTCTTGTCAACTCTGCTCATCTTTTTCCCCAGAAGAGTGGTTACTAAAAAGTATAAAACAACATCTTGAAGCAAAGGCAGAATTTATGAGCACTATAAATGCTGAATTATAGCATAATATAGTTTTCTACTGCTTCTCTTCTCACTTGCCACCAATTTCTTCTTTCACCTCTTTCTGTATACTCCTGTGAATATTCCTGCAGAAGAGCAGAAGATGAAGTAAGAAGTAGCTTCCCATTGCTAACCTCAGCTAACAGCGTACTCTAGAAGCATAAACACGTTCAGACATGTGTGAGTTTAAACCTATTAATCTGAAGAGGGCATTGAACCTGTGTGTATGAATGCTACAAATCTTCAATATGTTTTTAGTTTGTTGAGAGCTCTACTGTCAATGTCAGCCCCGTGTTCTTAGGAAATGCATATTAAGTGTCCTTCAGAGACCTTTGGTATTTGGCTTCTCTTAGGCATTTGGTAGCTGGTAAATTGTGTAGACTGCAACAGTCTTAACGTACCTGAATAAGAAAGTCACACTAGGCACTGGGGAAGTTTAAGTGACAGAAAGGGAGATATCTGTGAGGTTTAAACACCTACAGGGTTAGACTTTTTATTGTCATTTATAACTTCAGTCTGTAAAATCTGTCTATATCCTTAATTTGATATAACCTTCCTGGCCTTGGGATACACAGATCTAACAATACAATTCACTGCAGCAGAGGGGAAAAAAAAAAACAACTATCAAAAAAACCCCAACAACAAGAAAAAAAAACCCAGACTCACAACAAAAACAACAACAAAACCCACAAACCAAAACAACCAAACAGCAAGAAAAACCCCAGACCCACAACAAAAACAGCAACAACAAAAAACCACAAACCAAAACAACCGAACAAGAAAAACCCACACCCACAACAAAAACAGCAGCAACAACAACAAAACACAAACCAAAACAACTACCCACAACAACAAAACAGCAACAACCAAAGCAACCAAATAACAAGAAAAACTCCACACCCACAACAAAAACAGCAACAAAAAACCACAAACCAAAGCAACCAAATAAGAAAAACCCCAGACCCACAACAAAAACAGCAACAACCCACAAAACAAACCAAAACAACCAAACAACACGAAACACCCCAGACCCACAACAAAGACAGCAACAACAAAAAAACCCAAAAAAAAACCCAAGAAAAACCCCAGACCCACAACAAAAATAGCAACAACCCACAAAACAAACCAAAACAACCAAACAACACGAAACACCCCAGACCCACAACAAAGA
This sequence comes from Tricholaema leucomelas, assembly GCA_013400475.1. Classification (NCBI taxonomy): domain Eukaryota; kingdom Metazoa; phylum Chordata; class Aves; order Piciformes; family Lybiidae; genus Tricholaema lacrymosa; species Tricholaema leucomelas. The sequence goes on from WAAF01013954.1 coordinate 123,175, forward strand.
CAGCAACAACAAAAAAACCCAAAAAAAAACCCAAGAAAAACCCCAGACCCACAACAAAAATAGCAACAACCCACAAAACAAACCAAAACAACCAAACAACACGAAACACCCCAGACCCACAACAAAGACAGCAACAACAAAAAAACCCAAAAAAAAACCCAAGAAAAACCCCAGACCCACAACAAAAATAGCAACAACCCACAAAACAAACCAAAACAACCAAACAACACGAAACACCCCAGACCCACAACAAAGACAGCAACAACAAAAAAACCCAAAAAAAAACCCAAGAAAAACCCCAGACCCACAACAAAAATAGCAACAACCCACAAAACAAACCAAAACAACCAAACAACACGAAACACCCCAGACCCACAACAAAGACAGCAACAACAAAAAAACCCAAAAAAAAACCCAAGAAAAACCCCAGACCCACAACAAAAATAGCAACAACCCACAAAACAAACCAAAACAACCAAACAACACGAAACACCCCAGACCCACAACAAAGACAGCAACAACAAAAAAACCCAAAAAAAAACCCAAGAAAAACCCCAGACCCACAACAAAAATAGCAACAACCCACAAAACAAACCAAAACAACCAAACAACACGAAACACCCCAGACCCACAACAAAGACAGCAACAACAAAAAAACCCAAAAAAAAACCCAAGAAAAACCCCAGACCCACAACAAAAATAGCAACAACCCACAAAACAAACCAAAACAACCAAACAACAAGAAAAACCCCAGACCCACAACAAAGACAGCAACAACAAAAAAACCCAAAAAAAAACCCAAGAAAAATCCCAGACCCACAACAAAAACAACAACAAAAAAACCCCACAAACCAAAACAACCAAACAAGAAAAACCCCGGACCCGCAACAAAAACCACAAACCAAACCAACCACCACCAACAAAAACCACAGACAAGCAAAAACCCCAAAAAAAGACCAAACAACAACAACAAAAAAAACCTGAAACAAACACTAGAAATAAAAGGTCTTAGAGGTACAAATTAAACCAAAATTAAAATATGATCTATGTTTTCAAGGCAAAGCAATACATTAGTTTCATTCCCCATCAGAGCAGCACCTTATTTTGTTTGCTGGAATGGCTGGATTGTTTTGTAGAATAAGCCAGAGTTTAGACAAGCAGTCAATTTTAATTAACTCGATGTGCAGGAGTCTCTGGCACTTGTGGAAACTGGGCACACTGCCAACCCCCAAAGCACCTCTGATCAGTTTGCCTGGAAAGAGGTAAAGAAAAGGAAGATGTTTGCCTAGAGAGTTTAGAATAATAGTCTGAAATCTCAACAGCTGGTAATAAAATTACTTACAAAGTTCTGCCTTCTTTACTGATCAGTGTAGCACCATCCCTGTAACTATTCACTGAGTACAAAGGAGCCTCTCCTCTGGAGATACTGCTGACTATATGGAAATGCTGCTATATCAGTTTGTCATGTTTCTGTTGATGTTCAGCGTACCTAAAGTACTTCATGTAATAATAATAACAACAACACTAATATCTATGTTATTTAAACTCATACATGTCTCTGCGTGTGCCCATTTTTAAAGTTTCAGTGGAATATTTTTTTGAGTGACAAGGGGGAAGAAAAAAGCCAAATAGTTTCTTTTATATGTTTTGAACTAACTCCATGAGACACCATTAAGGTGGTAGATGTACACTGAATTTTCCAAGAGCCAGCATTTTTTATTCTTTTGTTGAATCTGAAATACAGAATCCTCAGTATGTGCAACCTTTCCTCTATTCCTCTAATAAAGCAGCAGTGTAATCCCTCTAAACCAGTATGTGTGTGAACACAAGTAATTTATTTTACAATTGACTAAGCCTAGAAATAGCAAGGTAACCTTTTAGGATTTGCAATGAGAGTTTCTCAAGAAATAAAAATGTGTATTTTATCTAACTAACAAAATAGCCACATTTAGCCCACCACAGCGTACGGTACTCTAAAAAAAAAAATAGAGCAAGTTTATTTCTCTACTCAAAAGACAGAAATCTGTCTATAGAACATTTCTTCCATTATTCAAATCCTTTATAGACAACAAAATGGTTACAGTATTGAAATTTAATGCAAAGATAAAAATTGTCCTTTCGTAGTCTTAAATGCAAGCTTGTACTGGAACTTGGTAGAGTATTTAAGGATATTTTTAAAAATAAAAACAATCAAAAAAACAACAGCAACAAAAAAAAAACCAAACCCTGTCCTGGAGTCCTGTATACCCCAAAATCCCTCTCCCTCTGTGGTTTGAACGGGAGAGGAAAAGGCGCAAAAAACTGTTTACCACTGCCTCCTCCACCCTGCAGATGTGAAGGGGGGGAGCAAAGGGCTCTTCCGTCATGAGGGGTGCCCTGTGCAGTGCCCGCGCTGGAATCGGGCTGGGGATTGGCTGTGGTCTTCGTGCCTAGGCAGTGGTAACTCAGCTCTTTGTCTAGGAAGGGTATAAATATTGGGGGACTTCCTGCCTTGGGGTTCCCACCTTAGAGTTCTCCCAAGCCTGGATAGCTCCTGCAGAAAGAGTCCCCTGGCGCTCTGAAGGACAAGCTCCTGAGGGACAGGACCGTCCCTGCTTTGGATGACTTCCCACCATAAGCACCCCCTTTATGCAGGCCTGATAGGCCTTAACGAGCCTCTGACGTCTTTTGAAAGAGACCCCACCTGGAGTACTGTGTGCACTTCTGGGTAGAGGGTTCACTGCTAAAGAGTCTGCTGTGGAGCTGGAACCCCGGGTTTTAGCAGTAAATTTGCACACAATTTCAAGATCTAACATTTGTTACTTCTTTTAATGTATGTAAGCAGTGTGAAATATTTTCACAGGCTGCATTAACAGCTTGGATTTAAAATGAATGTACACTGAGTCTTGGGATATGGTATAAACTTTCTTGTTCTGAAGTATAGTCTATTTTGTCTTTGTCTGCTTCTTGTGCCTTTAGCAGTTATAATCCCTTACAATAACCCCTTTCTGACTTGTTAGCAGCCCTCTTTCATTGATAAATCTGAACTGTACCAAAGCTAAGCAATTGTTACTGCTTCAATTAAAAAATGTCTTATTAACTTCATAGTGGTGAAATATGCTGTAAATTTAAGTCATGGATCTTTGTATTTGGTGCAACTTTGTAAGAGTTGCAGCAGGTTGTTGAGTAATATAAAACATAAAAAGATTACTCTCTTTAGTTTCTGTAAAGAACTGGAGACTTTCAATGAACTGGTTATGCTATAAGATGAAAGCTTGCAACATGAAGCCTCCTGCAAGGAGTAAGAAGGCTCCATCAATAGGCTTCCCTTAACGCAATGGCCTGTGCCTGCACACCAGCCACAAGGTTGCCCTTGTTGCCTTGGTTTTTGATTTTTACCCATAAGCTTTCAACTTGCTTGTGCCTATTCTCCAGAGAGAGCTTTTCACAGCCTATCCACTTCTTGATGTAGAAGGCAATGCCTTCCCTCTCCTTCCTTTCTTGTCCCTTCTGAAGATCCTGTAGCCATTGATAGTTGCACTCCATGGGATTTGTCCTATCAGGTTTCAGTAATGGCAGCCAGACCCGCAGCATGGTGGCTTCCGTCTCCTCCTGTTTGCTGCCCATGCTATGTCCCTTGGTGTAGAGACACTACAACTGAGTTGTTGACTGTGTCATCTCCTTAGAGGAATTCCCATTAATTTATTTGGAGTATTTCACTGATATTTCCTATTATCTCAGGATATGGCTCATGTTTTGTAAGATGTCATATGTGCTACAATGACAGCAGCATGCCTCAGCGAAACAGGCCAAGGGACCTCACTAACACCCTATCCCTCTAAACAGTGTGTCATGCCACAGCTTGTCACAGACTGTAATAGCATTATCCCCTTCCCCTTTCAAGTCTACTTTATCATTTACAGTCTACATAATTTGCTATTGCTAAGCCTTTTACTAGCCCAAATATATGTTGCCCCAGATAACTACCAGTTTCATATAGAGGATAGAGCCACTATCTATAAGTGATAAGATGATAGGTGCATCTCAGGTCATTCTTATGGCACTGAGGGACAACAATGTAGCAGGAAAACAAATACATTTCCCAAACCCAAATGACAAATTACTTTGCACAGCCTGGGACATGATTATTTGAGCCTATTTTTCTTGAGCTTGTAAGCCAGCTTTACAATATTTTATAGTTCAGTGTAATATCAGAATAGAAGTTATGATATGGTTACAAGAGAAGAGGTGTAGTGAGTTGAGGAACTTCCCCCCGTAGCTATTGAAATTTACCAGGCCAGGTCAGACGGGTTGGAAGTAAGACAAAGCTAAATTTACAAGCATGTATACACAATATGTTCACAGCCATTTGCAATTATATACAATTGAGAAATAATAGAGAAATCTAAATTCCCCTCCTGGACAAAGAAGCCCAGAAGGAGCTCAAAGCCACCATCTCTCTCTCTCTCCCAGATAGAAAACAATCCATAAATCTTACTTATCTCTTAGTGGAAAACATTAGAGTGGAGCAAAAGGGAAGTGGAAGGAGCAAGGGCTCTGTGGCAAAAGAAGGCCAAATTGTTTACACTTTGCCTTTTTATCCCTTTTAGCAAAGCAGTGAATGATATAGACTTTATAATTAATTTCTTTTTACAACCAATGATCGAATTTCTCTCATTAGAATATTCTAGTGTGATGGTTTGGGTGTTCCCCGTCCCCCCACACTTTGGAAATCACCCAGACTAGACTCAGCCAGCTCTGGAAATTGAATAAAGCTTGTCTTTACAGCTTAGCAGAATATACAAGCAGGTATTTACAGTACATACAGTTATACACAGAAATATACAAGGTAAAAGGTAATACAGAAACACAACAGCCCTCCCAGAAACCTGAGTCCTCAGGAGGGGTTTCCAACTGCCCCTTCACCTTCCCCCTACCCCTCTGAACCTTACCTCAGTCCCAAGGAAGGATGGAGGTTGGGCCAGGGGGTTAGGAAGCAAAGTGGATTAGTCAAAGAGGCTAGAGAGAGATGCAGGTCAGCCAGTTCCCCAGCAGAAGTAGAAGCGAGTGCCTTACCTATGTTTTGATTCTTATACATCTCAGCAAGCCAATGAGTGAGGTAGACATCAGCCTCGTTTTCCTTCCACAGCCTAGAATCTAATTCTTCTCACCAAAACGTTCTAGCTAGCTTCAAACTAGCACATCTAGTTAGCCTCAGAGCAGCACAGGAGGTAGAGAACACAGCACTCTGTCAAACTTTGCAAGATTGTATAATGGTTTTCACAGAATTCTTATTAAATTTCCATAGATGTCTTCTTGTTGTTTTCAACTCCACAAAATTCCATCCAACTACGCAAAACCACTCCTCTTGTTCTTATTGTTCTCAGCCCTCTTTTTCTTATTATTCTCAGCATGCAGGAGTATATTTTCCATGAAATGTGACAATCTGGTCACAGAAGTGACATATCTAGGAAGGAAGAGATTGTGGTGGTAAGGATGGGATGTTAATTTTAATAATTCATTTGGGAAATGTTGTACTTGATGTCTCAAAAAGCTGATAGGCAATGCAGAAATCCATAACTTGTAAATTATTGAATTTCACACTTCCATGGCTCAGTGAGCAATCTATACACACATACTTGTACTAGTCCCAAAGGTCATAATGGACAATGACTCCTTATATGTGTTATAACATTGATAAACAAAGTTCTTAGCAAGGCAGAAGTGGGAAAAGAAGCTCTGCAGTTTTCACCTTAAGTGTCAGACAGAAAATGAGTCTTAAATCTCACTTGTGAGCAGCAGTTTTTGTTCTATTGTCTGATCTAAACTCAACCATCTGATGCAAACTCAGACAAGTTACTGAAGTCTGAAACACTTTTCATGAGTGAGGTGATGAAACAGCTGTTTTGCTTCTATTAATCATAGATTCATGGAATGCACTAGGTTGGAAAGGACCTCCGGAGGTCAACTAGTTCAACCCCCCCCTGTAGTAAACAGGGACATCCCCAACTGGATTAGGCTGCTCAGGGTCCTATCAAGCCTGACCTTGAATGTCTCCAGAGATAGGGCTCCCACCACCTCTCTGCACAACCTGTTCCAGTGTTTCACCCCTCTCATAGCAAAGAAAATCTTCCTAATGTCCAGTCTAAATATACTCTTCTCGAGTTTAAAGCCACTGCCCCATGTCCTAGTGCTACATGCGTTTGTAAACAGCCCTTCCCAGCTTTCTTGTAGGCATCTTTCAGGTACTAGAAGACCACTAACGTTACCTTCTCCAAGCTGACAAGCCCCAACTCTCTCAGCCTGTCTTTGTAGGAGAGGTTCTCCATCCCTCTCTTCATTTTTGTGGCCCACCTCTAAACCTTCTCCATCCAGTCTAACCCTTCTTGGGTTGAGAGCCCCAGAGGTGGACACAGTACTCCAGGTGAAGTCTCACCAGAGCTGAGTACAGTGGCAGCATCACCTCTCAATCTACTAGCTATGCTTCTTTTGATGCAGCCCAGGATGGAGTTGGCCCTCTAGGCTGGAAGTGCACGTTACTGGCTCACATCCAGTTTTTTGTGCACTCATACCCTCAAGTCTTTTTCCACAAGGCTGCTCTCTATTGCATCATGTCCCAGCTTGTGTTGGTTTCTAGGGCTGTCCCGAACCAGGTGCAGGAGCTTGCACTTGGCCTTGTTCAGTCTCTTGAAGTTCACTTGGGCTCACTTTTACTCCAAGACAATCTTTCAAATTCATGCATAGGGGAAATGACATTGTGAAGCAGAATTATTTCACAATCTCCAAATTATTTCAACATGTAACTTACTCCCCCATTTTGGTTGCACACAGATCCTCAGGAGACCACCAACCAACTCAAAGTAACCAATGTGCATAACACACTGCCTGCACACCAGTCTAATCTAATGACAAATCTAGAGCACAAGCCCTGTGAGGAAAGGCTGAGGGAGCTGGGGTTGTTTAGCCTGGAGAAGAGGAGGCTGAGGGCAGACCTCATTGCTGTCTACAACTACCTGAAGGGAGGTTGTAGCCAGGTGGGGGTTGGTCTTTTCTCCCAGGCAACCAGCAACAGAACAAGGGGACACAGTCTCAAGTTGTGCTGGGGGAAGTATAGGCTGGATGTTAGGAGGAAGTTCTTCACAGAGAGAGTGATTGGCATTGGAATGGGCTGCCCAGGGAGGTGGTGGAGTTGCCATCCCTGGAATGGATGGGAAAAGCCTGGATGAGGCACTTAGTGCCATGGCCTAGTTGATTGGACGGGGCTGGGTGCTAGGTTGGACTGGATGATCTTGGAGGTCTCTTCCAACCTGCTTGATTCTATGATTCTATTATTCTAATTGTGTTTATCTCCCCCAGATTTTGGACAAAAGTAACGTGGTTTTAAGCAGGTAATTAGATTGTTCCACACAGCAACACTAATTATCAAGTCTACATCTGATAAAGGCAAAACTATTATTTTCTGTAGCTCATTTCAATGCTAAAGTCATAAATATGTATAATTTTGATTATTTTGCTCACAAATCTCTAGGTTGCCCAGACCTCTAATGTATTAGAATATAGAAAATCTTTCACAATTTATGCACTTATAAGATAATTTTCTTCCAAATTTCTCCCATCCTCTAGCCCCAGGGTTTCAAAGATATATAACCACTAATAAGTATGCTACTTCACTTCCCATCCTGCTTTAAGCCTTAATGTATTGCATGCAGTGTTTTCATTTGTAAAATGAAAATCAAGCTAGCAACATTCCTGATACTTTGCACATCATTACCTTCCCATAAAGGCTAAAAAATTGGTCACTTTTTCAACTGTTCGATTAGAAACTAGTGTATCAATATCCCATCTGCCAAACAAGTGTGTTTAATGGGAAATATGGTTTAAAAATATTATAAAACCAAAATTAAAGGAATGGCTTAATCACTAACATCTCAATTTCCTTTAATATGAATTACACTGGGCATTTTCACCTTATTTGTTGCACAAAAAGATAGTAAAAAGGAGTGATATTATCCCACAACATTTCCTCTTGCCAGCCATCCTCTATCCAACAATGCATTCACTTCCTGAAAAAATTGTTTTCAGCCACAGAGTTGATACTGGATTCTTTCATTCATTGTGTGTGCAGACTTCACTAAAGATCTGAACCTCTCTATTCCTTCAGTGCTCTGATGCCTCTTCCCATTGTTATAGTTTTGCTCTCAATCCACTCCTTCCACGACCCCAGATTAGTGTGTTGTGCCAGCAGTTAAGAAGACTAGTCTCAAAGGAGATTCAAAAGAAACTGAGCTGGATAGCAGTTCTTTTAAGTGGTTGTGTCAGACACTACCATGCAAGAAATGCATTTTCTCCGCATAAGGTTTGAAGATACAAGTGCAGTGTTTATATAGCTAATGCTGTGTCTGCCCATCCCAGTGAACACTTCAGAGACAAAAGTTCAACCTGTTCAAATACCAAAAGTCTTGAAGATATAGATGATGCTAACTCACTTGATGCTCTGTTTGTTGGTTTTATCAAAATTACGTGCAAACATCCATATCTCGCTTCCATACTCCTTAAAGCTCCCCTTTCATAGATTGTATTTACAGGCACTACTCCTTCTGTCAAATAAATATGCCTTGTAACTGTGAAGATGCATACCTTGGCTCATCATAATTAAAGAACAACTAGGAAATATTCCCGAAACTCCACTCAAAACATTCAATTATTTTCACATCTTTTAAACTATAATTTTCTCCTAATAAATTCTTGACTTCTGTTAAAACTACCACCCATAAATATTATTCACGTAGCTCCTATTCCAGTTCCCATTAACATCTTCTGGTTAATTTGCAATGTCCATTAGCTTGCTGTTTGTTTGTTTGTTTGTTTCTCTGTTTTTCTTTCCCCCCCTCCCCTAGTATTTAACACATTGCTTCCACTTTGCCATACCACTGGTGAATCACTCTTTCTGTGAATAGTTTTTTTCCTGACATCCAGCCTAAACCTGCCCTGGTGCAGTTTGAAACTGTATCCCGTCATTCTGCCACTAGTTGCCTGGGAGAAGAGACCAAACCCCACCTGGCTGCAACCTCCTTTCAGGTAGTTGTAGAGAGCAAGGAGGTCTCCTCTGAGCCTCCTCTTCTCCAGGCTAAACAACCCCAGCTCCCTCAGCTTCTCCTCATCTACTTGAGCTAGAACAGAGCAATCTAAAAAAAAACAAAAAAAGAAGCTAATTTGTGGAGTGTGATTTTGGGGGGTGAGGTGGGAAGAGGGATGTGCATGCTGAGGTTCTTTTTTTGTCTAATGATATAATCTTAAATTATTCCATGTTTTTTCTTCCACTCCAACCTAGCACCCAGCCCTATCCAGTCAACTAGACCATGGCACTAAGTGCCTCATCCAGGCTTTTCCTGAACACCTCCAGGGATGGTGACTCCACCACCTCCCTGGGCAGCCCATTCCAATGCCAATCACTCTCTCTGGGAAGAACTTCCTCCTAACATCCAGCCTATACTTTCCCTGGCACAACTTGAGACTGTGTCCCCTTGTTCTGTTGCTGGTGGCCTGGGAGACGAGACCAACCCCCACCTGGCTACAGCCTCCCTTCAGGTAGTTGTAGACAGCAATGAGGTCTGCCCTCAGCCTCCTCTTCTCCAGGCTGCAGCTGCAGAAATACGTGGATATACTTATATATACTGTATAACAGAAAAATGATGGTAGTTAAAAATCGTTTTTAATTTGACAGAATACCAACTGTACTGCTTAGACAGGATGATCATATTTGGAATGCTGTGGATTTCTGTGACTACAACACAGGCATACATATTTCTGCATATTGTTGCATTCTGCAAAGCTGCCTTTACAGACAACACCAGCAAAAGCCATAAACATCACCCTAACCTTTCACACAAATATGGAACTTCCTGAAGATTCCTTCCTTCTGATTCTTTAGATTTCTTTGTCATAAAAACTTCTTCAGCAAAGATTAACCTGCTGCTATTGACCCAGTGAGAAAAAAATCCACCTCTTTCCGTATAGATCTGTGCATCTGAAATGGAACAGATGAGTATGACTCAGTAGAAATTATCTTCTAAAATCAGAAGCAAAAGCTAAAAAAAAATAGTAGTAAATCAGTGCAGCACACTAGACTTCAATGTAAACATCTCAGTTTCATTGCAGAAGTAAAAGAAACATGATTTTCAAAAGCTCAGTAATATAAATGAAGCCTCAAAGACACCATACACAGCTTCTGTAGAAAGCAAGATTTCTACAAGATTAATTTGAAATGAATAGCTTTTAAAGTCAACATGATGATAATGGTCTTTCCCCACTGAAACTGTTCTATGATTTGGCCACTTAAGTCAATGTTGTATCTTCACCTCCCAATCTCTTTAGGTCTACCTGATTTGGTATTCTCACAATTACTTTGCATTCAGAAGTAGAGTGTTCAGCCTTCTTTGTTACAGCTGGCATGTTCTGTTCATTGCAGGGTATCTTGGAAAATCAGCAATTGTGTGTGCATGGATGATCAAGAGGACCATTCAAATCAAACAGCAGCTGATAACACAGCTCAGAAAGAAGAGCCAAATTCATTAGTGTACACAAATTCATACCAGATAAGCACATGTTGCATTTATGTATCCAATATTCACAGATACATTTGTGGTTCTATTTCTGTTGTGAAGTAAATAATGTAATTTAATAACCTACCTGTAATCACAGAAGTTCCTCTTTCAATTTAAGATAAGCAGATACTTGTGACATGGTACTCATTAACAATACAAGTAGTTTCCATGTTTCTGTTGAACTACAAACTTTAATGCAATTACTCATAAATGTCCAGTAAGCAGTGAAAGAAATACTCAACCTTTCTACCAGCTCATGTTCAATGGTTTTCATGCAATTGCATCATTTCAAATGGATTTACACCTATTTTAAAAAGGCTGAGACCTTCAGTTTGCAGAAATAAAGGTGACATTAATTTTAACCAAATGTATTTGGTAAGTTTTAGCCAAGAATGTCGTTCATGCAATAAATATTGTTAGGAGAAGCATATGTTGGCCATCGAAGCAAAATTTGTGGATGAGACAGGAGTTTATCTGGCATCTTTATCAGCTCTTTGCTAGAAAGACCAAGAAAGTAGGAAAGTAGGACTTCATCAATATTGGTGTGTGATCAGTCCCACTCCAGCTAGACACTAAGCACCTGCAAAAAATGTGACTGACTGGCAACGTTAAGGCCAAATAAAAGACATCCTTATTGGAAGCATCAGAAAACTCCAATAAATGAGCAAGAACCTCTAGCATTATTTCACCTAACACTGCCAATCTAACACACTGAGGAAAAGAAGTAGAGATCGTCTTTAAATTTGATCTGTTGTTGGTTCTAATGTAGGATTTAAAAAAAGGTCTTAGTATATCAAGGGCATATAAGACAAATAATAGTTGAAATATGTATTAGGAGGAATGGCAGGAAAAACATACAGATTTAACCAACTGAGGAAAACAAAGTTCAATCACAAACTGAGAGGGAACTAGAGGATGTGACTGTGTAGGTCCTGTGATATAGTAATTGTCACTGCAGTTGCTGGCAGAGACAAAAAATGGTGTCCAGAGAAAAGGAAAAAAAAAACAACAAACAAAAAAAGCAAACAAAACAAAATAACAAACAAAACACAAACAAAGAAACAAACAAACAGAGAGAGGAAAGATAGTGAAGATAGAAAAAAAAATACAATGAAGATCAGAATATACTGAAACAGATTTCAAGATATACAAACAAAAAAAAGAAAGAAATATTTTACCTCTGCAATTATTTTACTGCACTGTAAGCACTTTGTTGTTCATTTAGTTTAAGTGATGAGACCTACATTTAAATTTATCAGATTTTTTTTTTCAATATATAGCTAATATCTGATTAATGTCTTGATTAAGTATTGGAAAAAAACATTCAACTTTCCATGTACAGACCAAAGAAGATTCAAAGTAATGAGAAAGAATTACATCCTACTGGCAGAACATCAAAACTCTGGAGGGCTGTACATTCTCTACCAATTTTCATGTTCTGACAAAGGTTAGGAAAGTCCAGCAAAGTGAAATTTTGTAATTTGACCACATGACACTGTAAAGAATTTAACTACATATAAATAGATTTTAAGTAATCTAACAAAAGTTAGGGTTTCCTCAGTTTTAAATCAATTAAAATCCTCTCAGTATTTCATTTCATTGCAACATGTAATCCCTTATCTAGTGCCCTCCATGTGCTATATTACCACTGACTCTCTACAGTGATTAACCTCAAAAAAATAATTAAAATGTAATCAATTTTATGCTTTGTTTATTTAGCAGATCTTTGGTGAAAATAAGGTATTAGCTGAAGCTTGGATGTAACCATTTCATCATATCAAAAGCTACCAAATATTTTATAAACTGTGAACTATGTTCTGACAGTAATGAGTAAGAGCCTCATGAGTTATCACCATGCATATAGAATCATAGAATCATAGAATCATAGAATGGTTTGGGTTGGAAGGGACCTCAAGGATCATCCAGCTCCAACCCCCTGCCAGAGGCAGGGACACCTCCCACTAGAGCAGGCTGCTCAAGGCCTCATCCAGCCTGGCTTTAAACACCTCCAGGGAGGAAGCATCCACAACCTCCCTGGGCAACCTGTTCCAGTGCCTTACCACCCTCACTGTAAAGAACTTCCTCCTAACATCCAGTCGGAATCTCCCCTCTTCCAGCTTAAACCCATTCCCCCTCGTCCTAACATTACTAGACCGTGTATAGTCCCTCCCCAGCCTTCCTGTAGGCTCCCTTCAGATACTGGAAAGCCACTCTAAGGTCTCCTTGAAGCCTTCTCTTCTCCAGGCTGAAGAGCCCCAACTCTCTCAGCCTGTCCTCATAGCAGAGCTGCTGCAGCCCTCTGATCATCTTGGTGGCTCTCCTCTGGACTCGCTCCAGCAGTTCCATGTCCTTCTTGTGTTGGGGGCTCCAGAACTGCACACAGTACTCCAGGTGGGGTCTGACGAGAGCAGAGTAAAGGGGGAGAATCACCTCCCTTGCCCTGCTGGCCACACTTCTCTTGATGCAGCCCAGCACAGGGTTGCTGTCTGGGCTGCATGTGCACACTACCCGCTCATGGCATAGAAGAGATAAAAGAGGCAGATTGTGTCAGTCACAGAGTTTCCAACAGTAACTGAAAGTCTGATGGTAGAAAATTCTTTGCTATAGTATTTGTGCATACCAGGTTCTGCAGTTCCTCGTGATTGTAATTGTGATCTTATTTATTTATCTGTTCATTTCTGTGCACAAGAGGACTACCATCCCACGGAGGCCTGGCTGCCAGATGTCTCTTTTTCTGCATGAAATGAAGTTAGCCTCCATGTTCTAGCCAAACACTAGATGGGATATTCACCTTCTGCTGACCTTAACGCAGCAAATGTCCAAGTATCAAGGCTGACACTGAAGACCTTGGGACATATAAAAAGCTATGTGCAGGCTAAACACTTTTCAAAACACAGCTCAGTTAGTGGCATATATAAGGTCATCGGATGTAAATATTTTCATTCATGTTCTTCCCATGTACCTTGAAGCAGTGGCATTTGTTACTGGCCTTATCTGTACTTCCCTCTTTGGTTAAAGGGGGAAATGGCACTTTCAGAAGATGAATAATCATATGTAGAATCTGCTACTTTCATCATCTTCTATTCCTTCCTTGCTAAAGATTAGATAATATCAGCCCAGGCCAATGGGCTGGCATGGACAACCCAAAATTTCACTTCTGTTAGGATGTGTGCTATAGGCATTCCCTGATTGTATAATTTAGACAGACTTGTGATCAGAGTAACAAATTTACTGTACTGTTCTGAACTGCAGTGATCAAGCACAAGCATCTCTAAACAGCCCCAGTTGCATCTGCTCCTTTCTTTTAAATTTCTTTTCTTGATCTCACCCAACACTACTCTCTTAGTAGTGACTTGAACATTACCTCCCAAATAAACAGTCTTCCTGTGTTTCTCCTTTGACTGGCTGTGCTAGTTTGAAGCTAGCTAGGATATTTTGGTGAGAAGAATTAGATTACAGGCTATGAGAGAGAAACAATGGTGATGTCTACTTCACTCATAGGCTTGCTGAGACGTATAAAAACAAGAATCCAAACATAGATAGGGAGATGTTCTCTGTCTGGGCTGTGGGCTGCATTTCTCTCTAACCTAACCTGTCATCTCTCTAATTAATCCACCTGCTTCCTAACCCCCCTGACCAACCCTCCAGTCTTCCTTGGGCACAAGGCAACATCTGGGGTAAGGTAGAGAGGAGTGGGAGAAGGTGGAAGGGCAGTTGGGAGCCCCTCCTGGGGACTCAGGTTTCTGAGAGGGCTGTTGTGTTTCTGTATTACTTTTTTTTTACTTGTATATTTCTGTCTATAACTGTATATACTGTAAATATCTGCTTGTATATTGTGCTAAGCTGTAAATATAAAGCTTTATTCAATTTCCAGAGCTGGCTGAGTCTAGTCTGGGTGATTTCCAAAGTGGGGGGCCGGGTAACAGCCAAACCATCACATTGACATAGCTTTAATTCATGATAAGATTACCCTCACTGTTTTCATTTTAATAATCTTAATCTCCCTTTTTACAACAGTCCCTTCTCAATACATCTGTTGCTCTCTGCAGAAGAGAGTTGGTTTCCTCTGAAAAGAACATAATTGTCTAACCGCATTGATGGCAACAGCAGTACAACTTTCAAATCATTTAAAGTTGTGTGCCGTTGGAGGGCATCTGCAGAAGCAGCCACAAGCAGCCTCTTTCCTTATCCTAGATGTAAAGTAGTCTTCCTTTCTTTTGGCAAAAGGACGGGCTAACTACAGTCAAATCAAAAGAGTAATGGCATTTATCCACATATCACTCAAGCAATATAAAACAGAGCCTTTTCTAAAAACCTTTTGTGGATCATCAAATAAACAAGATTATCCATTTTTTCATTTCCTGCTAGCACTTGGGCACCTTGCAAGACAGTCTCCCTGGAGAGTTGCCACATTGTTGCTAACTGGCTGTGTGCTCACATCAGAGATTTTTTTTCCACGGCAAAACACTTGAACCTCCCTGAAGAAATGTCAGCAAAGTCTACTGGCTATGAGGAAAATGCAGCTCTAAAGTAGCCAAATGTACTGTCACCGTTTTCATTGCGATGTCACCAGAGATTCCTTTCCTGTGTTGACTGTAACAACTCTGGGATTTCTGGATTAAAACAAACAAACAGAAAAACTAAACACAACCCAGTGGTGTGATTCAGCTACTTACATAAAACTGAAATCAGTATGGACCACACATAATTCCCTCAAGTACAGTTTTGAAGTCAGTCTGCCAAGCAGCTGCCAATATGTTTAATAAATAACATTTAACATCTATCAAAGCAGTTCCACATGGAACCCTGATAAAGAAGTACCTCAGGAGCAAGACCCTGGAAATTCAACACCAAGGAAAGGCACTTCAGCCAGAATGGAACTGCCACTACTGAACAGAGGCGAGAAGGTCTGCCAGCCTCTTCCTATGCTTCATGTTTCAGCTATTATGCCATCTACTCCTGGCACATGTTCCACAATGTCATTCTCTTATGCAACCTCTTTATCCTTCCCTATCACTTTTCCTATGTGTTACCTACTATAAGAACTGCTCCAACAAATGCTTGCCCAGCAGAAAATCTTTTAGAAAATAGCCTGAGTATTGTATGAATTTTCTGCTTTGCTCAGTTGTATTTCCCCCAGATAAAGCCCCTTAACAAAAGCAGATTGCACCAAACTTTGTTCTCTTTTCTGCCAAGCTCTGGATTCAAGCTAAGAGTAGATGAATGCAAGATGAGTGAATTGCTACTACATGACCAGACTACCATTACCAGAAAATTGAGACCTTTTATATCTCCATTAGTAGCATTGTTTAATTCCCCACAATGCACAACAAAAAAATCTTTTCTATCCTTTTCTCCTTTTTATTTTTTTTAAAGGAAATGACACTGCAAAAACTTTTGAGTACAAAATCCACATTTCAAACACCAGTCTAACTCAACCACCCTATTTTAAAGGAATGATTGGTTGTCTTTTTACCTTTTTCAGGACCAAAACCTGTTATGTAGTTAGGGACTTCCAGGTGAGAGCAGAGTTACAGATACCTACAAGCAATATAAAGAACTGTGATATTCAAGGTATGGAAAACAGAACTCAGGAGACACTCTTCTTGTGGACCTAACATGTAGGTCATAAAGACTGCTTTCACTAAATGGAAATATTAGAAATGTAATAAAATATTCCTTTAGTACTTGATCTACTTATTCCTGCTTTCATTATTCACCCTAAATATTCCTTTTTATCATTTCAATCAGTTGGCATGGATTTTTACTAGCCTGATATAGATTCCTAAGTTTACTAGCACATACGTAAAATTTGATTACACATTTCAGGTTTAGTAGATGACTACTTCTGAAAGAATCCCTGTGACTGTATGCTAGCTCTACTTAAAAATCAAATTACTTTATGCACTGAGCTTATTTGAAATGCTGAGTTTGAACCTTAGCCTTGGTTTAACTCCAATAATCAGAAAGTTTTAACTATGATATTCAGCAACGATTTTCACTTAACGTTGACACTGACATTTTCACTGTGTCTGCACATCAACAAACATTTAGAAACTATTAGTCATGGTGCAGAATACTTTTCAGGAAAGATGACTGTCAATTTTAATACATACTTAAATGGTGTAGGTCAGGATCTATTTTTCATTTGTCTGATCTGAAAATGTGTCTTATCAGAGTGCCAGTCTGAGCTGACAAGGCATTTAAACAGAGGCATAATGTTAAATCTAGCAGCCTGACTGGAGTCAATGACACTTTTTGAATGCTTAAAATTAGGCAGTGATGAACTGTCTTACTCAAACAGGGTAGCAGCCATTATATTACTTACTGCCTTACTCAAACACAGTTATTATATTGTTAGTTAAAGATAAGGAATCACATTTGAAATGTTTAAGCTAAGTCTGAACAAATGCTTGAAGAATATGCCGAAAAAAAACCACAACAAAACAAAACAGAAGAGTTGAGAGTGGGTGTAGATGATCAAATTATTTGTCCAACCTTGAAGTTATTTGTTTACACAACATAGAGTGACTTGTGACTCTACATAATGCTAAATTCAAATTGTTGTAATATAAACATTCTGATAATCTAAAAACACATATTTCTTTTTAAGAATAAGGCTTTTCACTGTTTAAACAGTGAAGCATTCATTACATTAAATATAATTATATACATATAATATTTAACATTTCATAAATAAATCACATCAATAAATTACATAAATATTACATAAAGTTACATACATATAATATTTAATATGATTTTTAATAAGACTTTGCACTGTTTAAGCAGTGAAACATTTAATATTACATTAAATACGATTACATACATATGTGCAGTTCTGGAGCCCCCAACACAAGAAGGACATGGAACTGCTGGAGCGGGTCCAGAGGAGAGCCACCAAGATGATCAGAGGGCTGCAGCACCTCTGCTATGAGGATAGGCTGAGAGAGTTGGGGCTCTTCAGCCTGGAGAAGAGAAGGCTTTGAGGAGACCTTATAGTGGCTTTCCAGTATCTGAAGGGAGCCTACAGGAAGGCTGGGGAGGGACTATTTACAAGGTCTGGTAATGTCAGGACGAGGGGGAATGGGTTTAAGCTGGAAGAGGGGAGATTTAGACTGGATGTTAGGAGGAAGTTCTTTACAGTGAGGGTGGTAAGACACTGGAACAGGTTGCCCAGGGAGGTTGTGGATGCTTCCTCCCTGGAGGTGTTTAAGGCCAGGCTGGATGAGGCCTTGAGCAGCCTGCTCTAGTGGGAGGTGTCCCTGCCTCTGGCAGGGGGTTGGAGCTGGATGATCCTTGAGGTCCCTTCCAACCTAAACCATTCTAAGGAATATTACATAATTAAATCACATCAATAAATTACATCAATAAATACAAACATTCTGACACTCTAAAAATATCTATTTCTTTTTAAGAATAAGTCTTTTCACTGTTTAAACAGTGAAACATTTATTCCATTAAATGTAATGATATACATGTAATATTTAATATTACATAAATAAATCACATCAATAAGTTACATAAATTGCATAAATAAAATTACATACATATAATATTTAATAGGTTTTGTTTAAATAAGACTTTTCACTGTTTAAATACATATAGTATAGAATAGAATGGAATAGAATGGAATGGAATGGAATGGATAGAATAGAATAGAATAGAATAGAACAGAATAGAATAGAATCAACCAGGTTGGAAGAGACCTCCAAGATCATCCAGTCCAACCTAGCACCCAGCCCTATCCTGTCAACAAGATCATATAAGACTTTTCACTGTTTAAACAGTGAAACATTTATCACATTAAATATGATTACATACATATAATATTTAATATTACATTAATAAATTACCTAAATATTGCATAATTAAATTACATAAATAAAATTACATACAGATAATATTTAATATTCTTTTTTAAATAAGAGTTTTCACTGTTTAAATGGTGAAACATTTAATATTACACATGTATACTCTGTCTATGAATACAGAACTAAATTTCCAAGCATGTACATTAATATATGTCAAATCTACTCTACTGATTCTGTGACTTCAAAAAATAAACTTACCATCAAAAAAAAACCCCAAGTATTTTCATCTTTTTGTGTCACATCAACTTGTCTTCTAGGAAAAATAATAATTAGTTTGTTAAAACATTTTCTGAGCTTCCTGACTCCCCCTTTGAATTAGCTGAGTCAACTGACTCAGCATTGCCAAAAGCAACATCAGATTTGTCTACATGGTAAGGACTGCTACACAGGGTGTAACTACCAAGAAAATGGCTAAGCTAAAAACCAAAAAGCTAAAAAAATGTCAATTAAAAGCTGATAAACATTTTTTTTTAATTTTCTAAAAAGCCTTGTGTCTTATTTTCCATAGGATATCATGAAAGTTTAAAAGGTATAATGATAATTCTTTTAAACAAAGATATTACAGGAAAAAAAAATCTTTTCTGATGAGCACTTAAAACCAGTACAATGTAAAGACAGCAGAAATACTTTCAGCTTCTGAGAACTATGGAGTACCTGAATAAGGGGAAAAAATATTTAACCCAGCCACCATGCTTTACCCTGCCTCTTTACAACTCAAACTTGGACAAATTCATGCCTTTAAAATATGGGATATATTGGGTAACAGAGATGTCCTTATTTCTTTTCTCCTTCCCAGGACTCTGCATGTAAGATTGCAAATATGTTCTGCAGCAGTAAACCCACTCCTTCCCCAACATTGCTCTGAATCTGCAGATGAGAATGTTCTTAGCAAAGCTAGGTAAGAGTCTCTATACTCTGTTATTTAATCTAACAGAAGTTTCATGTTCCATAATTCAGAATATATTTCATGCAAGTCAATCAAAATAGTCCTGCTAACTTCAGCCACTTCAGCATCCACAGCCCCAAAGGAATCGTATTGAGTTCACTTCTACCCACTATCAGTGTTTACTTGCTATACAGTGTCCCTTAACCCACAGCATTGATACACTGCTGCAGTTGTGGAATGATGGGTTGTGTATTGCACATTTACTTTATCTTCTGCCATAATAAATTCATCTTTAATGACAACAAATGCTACTCTCTGTAAAGTTAGTTTTGGATCCTAATGAGATCCTTTAACATTTCAAACTGAATGTTTCTACTAATATTTTTACCAGCTGACATAGTTTTTTTTTCAAAACTATCACAATTTGTGCAATTAAACTATCCTGCAAGTCTGTTGAGGATTAGCTTCTTAATAATATTTCACTTTGCATCAGACTATGCTGTCATTCTAGAGTTTTTCTGTTTGACTGCTGTCGCGGGGGGGGTTCTGCCTCCTACGCCTGTTTGTGGCGAAGGGAAGAAATCAATGGGTGAGAGATAATTTTATATAAAAATATATGTTTATTAAACTCAATATTCTTAACTCTCAACACCCCCCAACCACTATATTAAATATGATTCATTCACGGTTAT
>WAAF01013954.1:169396-269745 GCA_013400475.1 Tricholaema leucomelas
ACCTCAACATCTCTCTTGAATTGAGGGGTCCATAACTGGACACAATACTCAAGGTGTGGCCTGATCAGTGTTGAGTACAGGGGCAGAATAACCTCCCTTGTCCTACTGGCCACACTGTTCCTGATACAGGCCAGGATGCCATTGGCTCTCTTGGCCACCTGGGCACACTGCTGGCTCATCTTCAGCCTACTATCTCTAAGTACCCCCAGGTCCCTTCCTTCCTGGCTGCTCTTCATCCACTCTGTCTTCAGCCTGTAGCGCTGCTTGGGGTTGTTGTGGCCAAAGTGCAGAACCCTGCACTTGGCCTTGTTAAATCTCATCCCATTGGCCTCTGTCCACCCATCCAGCCTGTTCAATAGGATACTTTAATTTTAGCAAAAAAAAAAAAAAAATCAGAACCAGTAATCAGATCTTTATAAAGGTATCAAGTGGGGAAAGTGTTGACAATTCCATTAAAATCAACTTTTTTTTTTTTAATAGGTAAAAGTGTATAGTGAAAA
Organism: Tricholaema leucomelas; assembly: GCA_013400475.1. Taxonomy (NCBI): domain Eukaryota; kingdom Metazoa; phylum Chordata; class Aves; order Piciformes; family Lybiidae; genus Tricholaema lacrymosa; species Tricholaema leucomelas. The sequence goes on from WAAF01013954.1 coordinate 169,897, forward strand.
AATGGCTTTGACTATTAAGCTTTTAATTTAAAAGAATCACTTTCTAAATATCCTTGACAGCCCTAAAGGACAAATTAAGACAGAACAAGTTAATGTAGTCTGTTCCATCTGTGGCAATACTTACAAAGAAACAGTCAAGTCAGCACACACTAGAAAAACCTATCCAGCTATTTCATCACAGTACTCTTCTATCCTTACACATCAGGTAGACATAACTGAACCAGAAAAAATAATCAACAATCAAAATTTAGAAATGTCTAAAGTATAAATGGATAATTTTATATTCCAAGTTGTCTCTTTTTAATCTCCCTTTCTTTTCTTGCTACAATCCTTATTTCTGTACTGTGTAGTCATTTTTCCTATGTTTTTTTCATGCTATAATGAAAAGTGTATATATATATAAAACACGTAAAAACATTCCCAGTTTTGACAAGTGAAGATATAGTTCTGCTTAATCCTTCTTTTCCTTGTTTTATTTTATTTAAAACAAACAAACAAACAAATACACAAGCCACAAAAAAAACCCAAACAAACAAAAAACCCCAACCAAATAAATAGACAAAACAAGCAATCAAATGTCCACACAGCTTCCATACTCTGAAAAAAAAAAATCTATCAGCATACAGTGGGGGAATCCATGTTAATCTTTCTAGGTGTGAATTTATAAGTCTAATTCTAAAGTCAAGGTTCCCAAAACCAATTTATCCAATAAATACCAATTTCTTCATTAAAAATAGACAAATAAGATTGTCCAAATAGCCATATACAGAAAGGTCAAGTATAAATTCAACAGTGAAAGGGAGTGGCAAAATCTTCCCTTGTATTTTAATTTCAAAGGTGATGGGGAAGTGGCTACAAGATGATAGAACCATATCTTGCATCAGAAGAAAACAGCTTTTAAGGTATTTTATGGAATGCCTCCAAGATTTGTGGATAGATAGCCATCAGTGTTTGGCAGGGGGTAAGGAACTCAGGCAGACCAGTGTCCAGTAAATGTATACTTGACTCTTCTCCAAGCTTTCAGATTTCTTTTGGGATTTCAGTTGGTGTTTTTGACAGCAATGCAAAGGTATCATGTTCATATTCCCCATAGTCCACACGAAGTACTCAGAAAAGCACCAGACTGAATTTCTCCTTGTACAAGGAAGATGATTATGTAATAGTAGGTTCGCTACACTGAACATTGTTTCCAAGTGTGAACACCAGTGGTCTCCTTCCATTCAGAACTGCTTTTTTGTTTAAAAGCCTGTAAGTTATATAACTGAGAGTATCACCTGAAATTTTCTCCATGACTCTGGAACAAAAATATGGAATAATATCACAGTTATGAAAGATATCTGAAAAGCTATAAGAAAATGGAAAAGACAATATATATAGAGAGATATTTATTATTCCTAACTATATATTCCTGTTCTTTATGAGCAAATCATTTTGCATAGTTTCTATTACTTTCACCAATTCATCAAATATTTTGACCATTTAGAAAAACTAGCTTTCAGAACTACGACCTTCATGCCAAGTCTAAGCTTAGAGCAATTTTTACAGCTGAGTTATCACCCCTTGAAGACTGGTATTACAATGAAACTGCTGACACAACCTTTACTATAGCAATGCTGCTGTAATAAAATTTATAAAGGGCAATCAAGTCTCCGGGATGTCTCAGGCACTGTCATCCCTTGATGCATTTCTTGATACCAAAAGGGATCAAAAGAGTGACAATTCAGATGATTATACTATTGTAATAGCTTTTCAAAACAGTGCTGGAAAGAACACTAAAGTGATTTAATTTCAAACATCTTTTTGTTGCTCTTTCGAGAAATACAAAATTATATAATTCATGTTGAAAATAAAGGGTAAGAATTGAACTGAGGGATGGTGATCCCTGCAGACTACAATTATCATCACTTCTTATTCTTAACAAAATGTGGCATGGCCTAACAGACCACAAAAAGAGCAAACCACCAACAGGTTCTTTAAAAAGTAGCAATCAAAGACTCACATAGTACTGAATTTTGACTTAAAAGGAAATAGGTACTACTGTAAAAAGCAAGGAAATTTTAATTGTATGATGATAGCCTGTCCTCTCAAATGTGTCATTCAGCTTATTCAAAAAAAGAATACATTACTGGCAGCATGAAAAATGTGAAATGGGAAGGCACTGTGCATTCCTTTTGAGGAATGCTTATGTAAGAGTTGCAGACTGATTACTTAGTATGTTTTTTTAATTAAATATTTCTTAGTATATACACTAAAATAAACATCAATTGAAAACTCAGAATAAAGAAATGTTAGAAAATGTATAAAAGATTTGTATGAGACAATCTTCTAGAGAGATGACCAAAAAGTGCCTTCACTCTTTAAAATGCAACTGCTGATATATGTCAGGTTTCTACTGGAAATCATATGTTGGAAGACCATATTTATTATTAAGAAGGTAAAAAACTATGATGTCATACACTCCATATGATTGAAAACAAATATCTCTACTACTATAACTACTATTGGAAAGTTTTTCTTTGTTCTATATTATTGGGGGGGGGGGGAGAAGGAGAAGTTAAGCAAATTAAATAATAACTAGACCAGATTCAGCTTATCTTAGAAACATTTTTTGTATTGTAAAATGCAATGAGGCCTATTCAAAGTTTTTTGACACTGAAAGCAAGTGCTTCAGCAGTGGTTAGGCCACACCTTGAGTACTGTGTCCAGTTCTTGGACCCTCAATTTAAGAAAGATGTTGAGGTGCTTGAATGTGTCCAGAGAAGGGCAACAAGGCTGGTGAGGGGGCTAGAACACAGCCCTGTGAGGAGAGACTGAGTGAGCTGGGGGTGTTCAGCCTGGAAAAGAGGAAACCTCATTGCTCTCTACAACTACCTGAAAGGAGGTCAGGTGGGAGTTGGTCTCTTCTGCCAGGCAACCAGTGACAGAACAAGAAGACAGTCTCAAGCTGCACCAGGGCAGATTTAGGCTCAATGTTAGGAAGAAATTATTCACAGAAAGTGTGATTGGCATTGGAATGGGCTGCCGAGGGAGGTGGTGGAGTCACCATCCCTGGAGGTGTTTGAAAGGAGACTGTATGAGGCACTTAGTGCCATGGTTTAGTTAATTAGAAGGTGTTAGGTGATAGGTTGGACTTGATGATCTCAAAGGTCTTTTCCAACCTGGTTAATTCTGTGATTCTGTGTGATTCTGAACACTGGTGAATGCTGAGGATAGTAGAACCATAGAATTATCAGGGCTGGAAGAGACCTCAAGGGTGATCTAGCTCCAACCCCCTCTGTCATGGTCATGGATGCCTCACACAAGATCAGGTTGCTCAGAGCCACATCCAGCCTGGCCTTAAAAATGTCCAGGGATGTGGCTTCCACCACCTTTCTGAGGAACCTGTTCCAGTGTCTCACCACCCTCATGCTGAAGAACTTCTTCCTAACATCCAATCTGAATCAAACCACTTCTAGTTTTGCTCCATGTTCCCTAGGCCTATCACTACCTGACATCCTAAAAAATCCCTCACCAGCTTTCCTGTAGGCCCCTAGGCCCCCTTCAGATACTGGAAGGCCACAGTAAGGTCTCCTCAGAGCTTTCTCCTCTCCAGACTGAACAGCCCCAACTCTTTCAGTCTGTCTCCATAGGAGAGGTGCTTCAGGCCTCTGATCAACCTCATGGACCCTTCTCTGGACACATTCCAGCACATCCATGTTCTTGTAACAGTGGCTCTAAAACTGGATGCAATCCTCAAGGTGGGGTCTCATCACAGTGGAGTAGAGGGGCAGAATCACCTTTGATCATGCTTCTTTTGATGCAGCCCAGTATATGATTTGCTCTCTTGGCTGCAAGAGCACACTGACAGATCATGCTGAGCTTCTCATCCACCAGTACCTCCAAGATGTGACAGACCATCCACGCTAAGGATAGCATGTCATACCAACATGTATATATAGATGCACACTATATACTTGAACACCACAACAATTTTTTTTAGCATTGTCTGTAATGTTGCATATGTCTGTAATAATATACATCTGTGATTTCATACTGTCATCAGTGTCCAACATCAATTAAAAGAACTGCAGCAGATTTCCATAAAAAAGTCCATCTATAACAGTACTTGATATAAAACAGATACCATTTACTGTAAGTTTATGCTGTCCTAAATGTTCAGTTTTGAAGAAATATCCTTGTAGACCTCTCTGTCAAAGGTGTTCACAATGAATATTCTGAAGATACTGCTGAGCTTCATATAAAAGCCTGAAAGGTCTGCAAAATTCAGTCTTGTGGTATGCATTTTTGCCTTTAAAACAGATCACCACAACCTACAAACAAGAAATACTGCTGCATTTTTTAAAATGTTTTGTCTGACATATATGTTGAGGGTATATATAAGTATACCACTTTTAATTGAATGTTTTATGCTGTGTGTGTTGGATGTGACGTGACAGGATAGGATAGAATAGAATAGAATAGAATAGAATCAACCAGGTTGGAAGAGACCTCCAAGATCATCCAGTCCAACCTATCACCCAGCCCTATCCAGTCAACTAGACCATGGCACTAAGTGCCCCATCCAGGCTTTTCTTGAACACCCCCAGGGACAGTGACTCCACCACCTCCCTGGGCAGCCCATTCCAATGCCAATCACTCTCCCTGTGAAGAACTTCCTCCTAACATCCAGCCTATACTTCCCTCAGCACAACTTGAGTCTGTGTCCCCTTGTTCTGTTGCTGGTTGCCTGGGAGAAGAGACCAACCCCCACCTGGCTACAACCTCCCTTCAGGATCTGCCTCCTGAAGCTGCCTAGTATCAAGTAATACAATATATGTCATATCATTTATGATCTAAATCAGTATATTTCCATTTCTCTTTGTGCAAACCTATTCAAATTCCTCATGACAAAGTAAAATCCTGAGGAAAAATAAACACAGAACTGCGTGAAAGTCTTTGTACGTAACTATCATATTTATGGTTTGGGTTTTGTTTTGGTTTTTTTTCCTTGGATAAATCAATTTCTACAAAGGTTGAAAGTTATTGTGTTAGCAAATTTGAAACATTTGCTGTGCCTAGAAGGTAAGAAGAAAATAAGAATGACAATTGTAGGGAAATAATGAATACATGGGCAAAAGGAATATTACAAAAAAAAAAGACCCATTGTGTGAAGCAGCCCAGATGAATGCTAGTGATGACTAGAATACTACAAGCATTATGGGTTGCTGCTTCTTTGCCATGCATTTAGAAGGCGCAACAATCGTATGAATAGTTTTTCCTGGAGGAAAAAAACCTGTAATGTCCCTTAAATCGTGGGTTTTATTATGTTATTTAGATATTTTTTAACACTTTCATAGTCTAAGGCAGGGGTCCTCAAACTTTTTAAACAGGGGGCTGGCTCACTGTCCCTCAGACACTGACAGGGGCCAGACTATAGTTTGTCGGGGGCCGGACTATAGTTTGGTTCCAGCCCGATCCCGGTGGGTGCTTGGGGGCTGCGGAGGTCGGCAAGCAGATTAAATGACAGAAAGTGACTGTTTGGTTTCCCCCCCAACCCTCCCCCCCCGGGGGAGGGGTTCTGTAAATACCAGCGGATAGTATTGAGGACTCTGGGGGGCTGTAGTTTGAGGACCCCTGGTCTAAGGAGTAAATACATGCATGATGTTAACAAGATAAAGCAAAGTTCCACGTGTAACATTTTGAGAGACTGTATGAAGCACTTAGTGCCATGGTCTAGTTGATTGGATAGGGCTGGGTGATAGGTTACACTGGATGATCTTGGAGCTCTCTTCCAACCTGGTTGATTCCATTCCATTCTATTCTATTCTATTCTATTCTATTCTATTCTATTCTATTCTATTCTATTCTATCTTAAATAGAAACAGTATCAAAATTAGCTTTCTGACTTGAGCTAAAACACTCCAGAATGTATGTATTTTATTTACCTGGGCGATGGGGAGGGGTGAAGGACGAGGTGCAGTAAAATCAATATATCAATATTACAGCAGTTGCTAAGATTAATTCTGAATAATGTTGAACTGAATAAGATTTCATTTATGAAAATGAAATCAAGGAACTCACAGATGTAGACACAAGGTCTAAACTTTATCCATTGGTATTCAGTCTGTTCTTCAAAGTTTAAATATGAGTTAAAGTTGGGGTTGTTTTCAACTGATAATGTATCTCAAAATGTAGCTGAGGTTTCACTTCAAAGCTAAAGATTCAACAAACACAGCAGAATTCTGTAGCTAAAGAAAGAACGTTCAGAAAAAGAAATGTACCTATCTGTTATCTTGGTGAACCTTTAAGTTCATATTTGGGAGAAACACTGCAGTGCCTAAGTTTTATAATTGGGCATTTGCAGTCCCTGGGGACCATGTCAGCATTCTCAGGCATGAAGAGGCAAAATATAGAAACCACCTCTGATTGTAAAATCTCTTGGAAATGCTGGTTTGCTAGAAACACTCATGCACTAACAGCTTCCAGAACAACCACATGGGGACTCATTCCCTTTCAGCTCAGAGAATTAATAGCTTTAGCTTGAAACTATTTCACCATATAGACATCCAGTGAGAGAGTGCCTGACCTTGCATGATTTACATGGTAATTCACAGCCTTTACCATGAGTCTGGAAGTACTGATTACATTCTCCTTCCAAGGAAGAGTTGAATGGGTGATAGAGAGAATGACATCAATTCTGCCCTTTCCACAGGAAGAGAGGGTAGGGCCTCAGCAGTCTGGAACATAGTATGTGTGGAGGCAGCTCGGTTGTATTACTTGTTTCAAAGATAATGCACCGAGTGTTTTGTATAGGGATTTGTTGCAGGTTTGGGTTTTGTGGGTTTATTTCTTTGTGTTGGTTTGTTTGTTTGTTTGTTTTTTCCTCCAGAATATTCCCTCCTACCCAAAGGATAAAGTACTGAATACAAATAATGAGAACAGGATGCCAGGTGGGACTCAGCAGTAATGATTAAGCTACTATATTTTATTGCTCAAAAAACTGCAGATCAGAAAGTTCTTGTCCTCCGGGACTTTTAAGTCTCTGGAGCTGAATATACTTTGTATCCCAGTAGCTTAGAAAAGTTTTCCTGAGTCAGTGCTCTTAAGTCTTTTGCAGTACTGAAAGGGTCAATATGTTCAGATGGAACAAAAAGAATTATGGAAGATTTAGTATTACACATTTGTGACAACTGTGTTAGAAGCACTGAAACATGCCCCTCGTATTTTCTAATTTGCTCTATGTGTTACCTTGAAAGTAAGCCACTGCTGACGGTGTGTTTAAATGAGCAATTATCCATTTGAACCTACGCTGGGGATGACACCTGGTCAAAGGATTATCTAACAGTGTGCAAGGAAAAATCTTTTTTGTCTTGGATGAGGTGATTCTTGGTCTACAGGAGTAGCACTCTGTTTTCAGAGGGGGACTGAAGGAAGTCTGTACTAGACTGCATAAAACCAAGTCTTGGCTGTCCTGTTATAGCAGAGCTGAACAATAGGGAACAGGTAAGTGTCAATATAGAGCTTTTAGTGCTTTTTATAAATCTGTCATTTTCGTATCTGCCCTGACAGTGTCCTAGTGCTAAGGCCTGGTCCTCCCCTTACCGACCCCGGTCAGCAGTGGGCAAGTGGTGGTTACCATGCCAAGGTTCAAATAATTCCCTTGGAGTAAATGAAGGTGAAACTATGCAAAGAGCTAATGAACTGGATTTATTAGCCTGAACCAGAGCAGAGGGGAAATGAGGGGGAAAAGCAGTGGGAAAAGTATATATCAAAGATGCGAGAAAGAAGCTCACTCTTATAAAACTTTCACCGAGGAACAAAGTTAGTGAAGCAAAGAAGTACTGAATGCATGCTTCAACAGGCCACATGCACACCTTATCAGAGAATCATAGAATCAACCAGGTTGGAAGAGACCTCCAAGATCATCCAGTCCAACCTAGCACCCACTCCATCCAATCAACTAGATCATGGCACTAAGTGCCTCATCCAGGCTTTTCTTGAACATCTCCAGAGACAGCAACTCCACCACCTCCCTGGGCAGCCCATGCCAATGGCAAATCACTCTCTCTGGGAAGAACTTCCTCCTAACATCCAGCATATTCCTTCTCCTACAGGAAAAAAATAAAAGGAGGGGGGAGAGGGCATTTCTTTTTAATTCTTCTCACTCTGCCACTCTTATAAGCATTATTATCCCTCTTGCTGTGTAATGCTAAACACACTTTCTGTCACATCTCTGACAAGAAATGCAGTCCTGCATTAAGTCATTAAATTTTATATTAAAACATTTAATACATATATTCAAAGTGCTGTTTTGATCACAGGTATCAGATGTTAAAGTACTTCAGAAAATGACAAATAAGGGAAAAGAAGGTGCTTTTTTTTTTTTTTTTGGCCAGCATTCATGGAAACATAGAATCACAGAATGGTTTGGATTGGAAGGGAACTTAAAGATAGATCATCAACTTCCAACCCCCCCTGCCATAGACAGGTACACTTCCTGCTAGATCAGATTGTTCTACTCCCCATTCAGGCTGACTTTGAAGAGTTCAAGAGTAGAAGCCTTCACAACTTCTCCAGTTAACCTGTTCCAATGCCTCTCCACCCTCACGGTGAAGAATTTCTTCCTAGTGTCTATCTAAGTCTAGCTTCTTCCAGTTCAAAACTATTGCCTTTCATCCTGTCAGTTCATGCCCTTGTAAAAAGGTCCTCTCCAGCTGTTCTGTATGTCCTCTTCAAGTACTGAAAGGCTGCTCTAAGTTCTCCCCAGAGCCTTCATTTCTCCAGGCTGAACAACTGCAACTCTTGCAGCCTATCTTCATAGGACAGGTGCTTCAAACAGTCTGATCATCTTTGTAGCCTTCCTCTGGACCCATTCTAACAGTTCCATGTCATTCTGGTATGGGAGGTTCAGAGCTGCAGAGAGTACTTCCTGAGAGCAATCTGGTGGCTATCCTTTTTGTGTGGCCCATGATAACAGCTGGCTTTCTGTTCTGCAAGTGCACATTGTCAATTCATGTTCAGTGTCTCATCTGGCAGCACCCTCATGTCCTCCTCCTCAGATTTGCTCTCTATTCATATTCTTGCAAACCTGTATTTATGCTTGGGACTTCCCTAATTCAAATACAGGGCCTTGCACTGCACTTGGCTTTGTTAAATTTCATGAGGTTGTTACTGATGCTGGCCCCTCTCTCATGCTTTGGATGGTATCTCTTCAGCATCTCAGCTGCACCATACCGTTTGGTGTCATCAACCAGTTCAGGATCTTTAGGTGGTCTTGAACATGATTGTTGTTTATAGTGAACAATTTTTTCATTTTCCCAGTCCTTGCTTTTGCCTTCTGTTACTTGGATGGTGTGGTTATAGACTTTGCTGGTGAAGATTGAGGCAAAAAACTTGTTGAGTACCTCAGCCTTCTCCTTATCTCAGGTTATGAGGTCCCCTTTTTCCTTCCACAGGGGTCCGACCTCTTCTCTAGTCTTTATTTTTATTACTATTAACATACCTGCAGAAACTTTTATTGTTGCTCTTGATGTCTTCAGCCAGATTTAATTCTATCTGGGCTTTAGCTTTCCTGACCTGATCTCTGTCTACTTGGACAAGTTCCCTATATTCTTCCCAGGATTCAGGAGGAAATTGCCATCAGCACATTCCAGGAACAGATTTCATTCTGTTTACTGGCTAAAACTGCCTCTAACTCTCTCACTAAAGTTACCATTGGAAGCATTGATATTTAAATCTATTTTCAATGTAACATGTCTTCCAATTCCATTTCAATTTGAAAAATTATTTGCTAGGTCACTATTTAGCAAGGTATTCAGTAATTCACTGCCTTGCTCCTGGCCTATAGATGTTCCAAACATACATTTCTTCAACTCCTCAGCTCAAGTTGCGTGATTGTATTTACAGGGGAAAGAAAATGTCCCTCGTGTTAATAAATTTGTCACTTCTACAGGCTGTTAATTAAATTGTGACCCACTTTATGAATATCCAATGGCATCAGTTAATTTCCAAAAATAACAAAGACATTAAGCATTATGAGACTAGAAAGATACATAAAATGCCTGTCTTTACACAAATTGTCCACTGCCATCTTATAATCAGAAGTGTTTACACAAAATATATTGCCTGGAAAATCAACGCAACTTTGCTATTATCCTAAATGGTCATTAGGTGTCATTTTCATTGTTACCTGGGAATATGTCCACAATTAGTCCTAAATGTCTGACAGTAGTTCCTCTTTAAGATAGAAATTCTCTTTTAGAATCTTAGAGGTAGGATTCTGTTTCTGGCAAAGCTTAGGAATTTTGTACATTTCTTAATTTTTTTTTGTGTGTAACTGGATTCAAAGTGGCTAAAAATAAAGGAATTGGCATAAATGGAAGAGAACAAAATAAACTAGGGACAGTTCCATGCCACAACTAAAGTTATTACCTTGATATGTGCAAACTGTGGATAGATGCAAATATAAAGAGGACCTAAGAAAATTAAATCTCCAAGTACTGAATGTGAAATAATTCAAATCTGTTTCTGTGTCTTAAAGTCTTTGTCTCAGCAGTTTCCAGTTTTGTTTCCAAAGGAACTGTCTGTCTTAAGACCTTGGACAAAATATGTAACTGACAAGTTATCCACTGAATCCATTAAACTCAGGATTGGCCTCTTGACCTCACAACCATGAACTGATTCCTGATTTTTGGGAGCATCTCCTCTCCTTTAGGGTTTTATGTTTAGCTCACAAATTTGCCTTCTCATCACTTTTTTTCTAGGAGGCAGGTGGAAAGAGGTGCTGTGAAATCCTCATGACTATACCAGCGATGAATGTGGAATAATTTAATGATGAAACAACCGCTGGATACCCTTTGGTACTCACTCAGGTCTTAAATCAGGTAATTCTAAAGAGGCACAGCTGATGTAGATGTAGTTTTCTCCATGTCTATTTCTTCACACTTTACCTTTGGGAGAACAACCTAAGTAGTGCTGGTGATGTAGAGATTGCTCACTAAATTTCATTCATGCAAGAGAGACTGTGCTAGTTTGAGCCTAGCTAGCATGTTTTGGTGAGAAGAACTAGATGATAGGCTGTAAAATGAAAACAATGGTGAGGTCTACTTCCCTCACAGTCTTGCTGGGATGTGTAAAGAAGAAAGGCAAAACAAAGATTAGGGCATTTGCTTCTTCTCCTCGCTGGGGAACTTTGCCTGCTGGGGAGCTCGTGGCTGCTGGCTGGACTCCATCTTGCTTTCTAACCTCACCCTCCTTTGCTTGGCTGCTTCACCTTGCTTTTTAACCCTCTTGGCCGAACCTCCATTCTTCCTTGGGACTGGGGTAAGGTTGAGAGGGGTAGGGGGAAGGTGAGGGGTGGTTGAGAGCCCCTCCTGGGGACTCAGGTTTCTGGGAGGGGAAGTGTTTTTGTATTACCTTTTTTACCTTGTATATTTCTGTCTATAACTGTATATACTGTAAATATCTGCTTGTAAATTGTGCCAGCTGTAAATATAAGCTTCATTCAAATTTCCAGAGCCGACTGAGTCTAGTCTGGGTGATTTCTAAAAGTGTGGGGGGTGGGGGACACCCAAACCATCACAAGAGACCAAGTATTTTATGAGAAAGATTAGTTTTTCACTGCTTTTTCATAATTATTCAGCACTTAGTGAAAAGTTTAGGAAGGCATGTTCAAAAATATCTATTGTTAGAAGAGTAGCAAAAAAAAAGCAGCACAAAGGAATATTCACAGCAAATGACAATGTTGATCTGTATTATTTACTACATGCAAGCCTCTGAATCTTGAAAGAATATATAGTATAAGAAAAAAAGTCAGAGTAGTGGCTGAATTACTGGCCTTTTCAAGATCTTGTATTCTTGTCTTCTCATTTCCTTCATCCTATCTAGTTCTTTTTAGAGGGCTTGTATCCCTTGGAGGCAGTATCAGAAAACACAATAAAATGATAAGCACCATGTTTCAAGACATGAATGTTGCACTGTAGCAGAAAGAGTGAAATCATTTTCAAGCACATGAGTACTAGTTGATCATGTGTGCTAAAATCTCAGCAGAAACTGTATTATGAAGGATCTTAGAATTCTTCTTCACCTTTCAGAATGGTACTAACACACCTCACAAAAAGATTATCCAAGCTACAAAAAAATACTGGTCAGATTTTAGATCAGCTGTATAGAAATGCCATGTTGTGCTATTTTTATAAACCCCCAAAAGCCTCTCAGATCTTTGCCAAGAGATTAACTTGTATTCTCTAATTTGCACCATTAAAACTGCTGCAACCACTACAGAAATTGGTCTAAAAACCTTGAACAGTCATTATACTGTATCCCAGGTTCTAATTAATACCACACATCAGAAAAAAAGGGTTCAAGTAGACAATCTTGGAGGTCTCTTCCAACCTGGTTGATTCTATGATTCTATGATTCTATATCTCATCCAACTCTTGTCTATCATTCCATATAGTTGCAGAGATTTTCAAAACAGTTCATGGGAATCACAACATTCCTTTATTTTCTTGGTAAACAACTAGACAAGAAAATGGCAAGCTAGTATTTCAAGAACTGGGCAACCTTTTGTGATAAAAACATGAACTATTCAAGATTTTGTTCATACAGATTTTTCCATATGAAATGATTTGTGTCTGTGATTTTCTACCTTTCTTACAGTCAAAGGTTTAGAATGGGTGTTATTAACTATAGCATTATCATAGAATCATAGAATGCTTTGGGTTGGAAGGGGCCTTAACTATCACCTATTTCCAATCACCCTGCCATGTTCAGAGACATTTTCCACTAGACCAGGCTGCATTATGACAGTTCATGTTATTGTAAATGTTTGTAAATCAGTATGTGATCCATGTGCAGCCATTGTCAAATCAGTGTCATATTTGGTCTTATAAGGGTATTTCTTTTTAATGTTCATATATTCATGCATGTTCTTGCATGTATTAGGTATATCCTGAAGTAGCTTCAAATATGTGAGATAAACTATGACCTAGAAAATGCCTTCTAATGTAAAACTTATGCATATTTTTGTATTTATTTTATTACAAGCTGTAGAATCACCTGAAAACAGAAAGAGATTAAATCAGCCAACAGGTTTGCCAGGTGCTTTATGTGCACAGTGATCACTTTGGTAACATTATGGTCATGAAATAACAAGTCTGTATTGTTAGATTTGTTTAAGAACTGTATACTATTTCCTTTCCATGCTACCTGTGCTGTCAGCTGGAAAATAAACTCACACATAGAAAGCATATTTAAATGAAAAACTATAATTGGTTTTAATGAAACAAAGCTTTACAATAGTTGGAGGCTAGGTACACATGAGCACCATTGTGCACAGCCACAGTGTGCTCCAGTTCAGAAGTTCCTGGAAAATGCCAAAACAATCAAGCCCTTTGGACTACTGCTAGGACTACAAATCACCACCTCAGTTCTTATTATAACATGACAACCTCCTAAACTCCATTTTACCTGCTGAGAACAAAGCCAGCAAACTAACAACAACAACTGAAAGAACCCAACACAGCTCAACAACAAGATTGAATAGATTATTTCTCTGTAGATTAACTTTGAGGATTGAGAGAGGAAACATCTCTGTGAATCAGTCTTGTGGGGCTGTTTCAGACAACTATCGTGAGACTCTATAACCTCTCCAAGGAATGTACAGGCTTATTGGCTTCCCAATCCTTACCTGCTGCCTCCCTGCAAAGTTATGTTCTTTGATGTAGCTATATTGTCCTCCTCTCAACGTGCATTAAAACAGCTCTCAGATAAACCTTCCCACATTACAACAGAGAATGACTCAAAAATCTCACAAGTGCCAAACAAATTCCTTTTATAGATATTGATAGAACAGGGCTGTAGGGGGAGGTTACGCTTCACATGAAATTGTTGCATTTGATCATTTGCCAGAGAAGTGGCATTCATTCAAACTGCAATAATTTCAAGTCCCTGTGAATACAGTAAGTGGTTTATCTCTCCAATTACATCCAAAACAAGAATAAAACATTTGCAGTATTAATATTTTCTTCTAAAATGTAACAGTATTTTAAAGACACCCTTAACAAAATAGCATAAAACATTGTATCAAATGTTATATAAAACAAGTGAGTTGACATTTAAAGTAAAACCGGTGAATAACAATTTCAGGCCTGAGTATTTTTCCCTGCATAAATCCTTTCCTCTATGACTTTGTCTTACCATTTATGCCAAAAGAAAAGGGATGTAAAAATATTTTTTTTTCCTAAACTGTAGTGTACTTCAAATTCACACAAACAAAGAAGTATATAAACTGTTTTTGACTTGGTTAAGTAAAAGAAGCATGATTACACCTAGTTGCTGTGATGATAGTGCTAGTAAATTGAAAGAAAATAATATGGGCACAGAGGTTACTCACTTCTGGATGGCCTGACCAAAGCAAGGATGAGGCTCACTGAGGGAAAAGGACCTGTGGATTTGGAACAGATTCTCTGCAAGGTCTTTACTGGACTTTGGGACACTTAGCCCTAAACCATGATCTCCACAAACTCTAGCATATTTGTGTTCCTTAGTTCTAAGTTCACCAATGATAATGAGCTCTTCCAACACGTTGATCTGGAACTATTCTTCACAATACAGCTATTATTTTCAGGTGTGCTCTTTTATGGTCTTTAAAATGTACCAAATGCATGCAGTGAACTATCCCCGCTATTTTTGCAGAAACATGAGGCAAGAAGTGTGAAAAGTTCTTTCCATATATTCTTACCCATGATATTTCCCATATATTCTTGCCTCCAACAAACTGCTATTTCTTTGTCTTTTCAGGAAATACTGTTTGTCACAATTCCAAGGTGATAGTATAAAGCCTTTTTTTAACTATCCTCTAGATTTTTCATAGGTCTGATTGGTTTTGGAGGGTTTTTTTTCTGTTTTTTTAAGCCTTTGTGGTACAATAAATTATACCCGGTGATGGTGATCAATAATGAGACACTTCATAGTGAAGCTGCTGTGAAGGAAATAGCACAAACAAGCAGAGTTACCTGTTACCACATGACAAAGTTCAAGTTTAAGAAGCTGCTTGCCAAATACAATTGACTGTATGAGTGATAAATTAGATCTTAATAGTAGTAAAAGTAAGCTATAAACCATTGCTTTCTCTTACAATATAAAAGCCTCTCCTTTTAAACACTGTATGATGAAATGCAGTAAAACAAAAGTCATAGTGGGAAAACCAGTAACGTTTCTTTTTACCCACAAAACAGTGAAGTGTGTTAATATTTTTATTGATTTGTTTCTGTCAAGGTCAATTTAATTTTGTTGTTGTTATGCAAAAAGAACCTAGGCAAAAAATACATCTAGCCAGGATTTCTGTAAAGTTACTACTAATGTTTCAAAATATCTCTTTAATTTTTCAGCTTGTAAGCAGCTTTAGCAATAATTTCAGGGCCACAAAAATGATCAGGGAGTTGGAGCACCTGTGCTGTGAGGACAGGCTGAGGGAGTTGAGGTTGTTCAGCCTGGAGAAGAGAAGGCTTCAGGGGGACCTGATAGCAGCCTTTCAGCACCTGAAGGGGCTACAAGAAGGATAGAGAGAGGCTGTTTACAAAGGCCTGTGGTTATAGCACAAGGAGCAATAGCTTCAAATAGAGAAGAACAGATTTAGATTGGATATTAGGAACAGTTTTTTTAGCATGAGGTTGCTGGAACACTGTAACAAGTTGCCCAGGGACGTGGTTGAGGCCCCATCCCTGTAGATATTCAAGGTCACACTCAACAGGGCTCTGAGCAACCTGATCTAGTTGATGCCTGCCAACTGCAAGGGATATTAGACTAGATGACTCTCAAGGGTCCCTCCAATCCAGACCATTCTATGATTCTGTGATTCTAATTACTTGTTACATTCTTAGTCAGGCTATTTAAATGTTTCTCTCTTTCTTCTGAACACCTTGCAGTGGAAAAAAAAAAGCAGTATAAATTTGCATAGATGAATGGTAAGTTCAGAGAAGAAATGAATTTTTGTTATTTAGGAAACTCATATATTTTTAGTTTATTTCCATTCGGAAATGTAAGCAATGATTGTTTTGGGTTTGGTTTTGGTTTTAGTTCTTCAGAACAATAAAATCCCTCAAAACACAAGGTATTAGAGCAGGCAAAACATTTAATCTGAAACTTCAGAATGTTAATTTTTATTTATATAAACACCTGTTTAATATAAATAACTTGTAATAAATATATATAATATTACTGTGCTCTGATGTACTTGTAAAGTCTTGAGTTTAGTCCATCTTATTTCCCCAGGACACTTTTAGTGGGCACTACTGATACGTTACGGAAGTACGAGTTCACAGAAAGTAATTCAATTGCTTCATATTCCATTAATATCATTATGATTGTCTCACAAGATTTGTTGATGATGTTATATTATTTATGGTCTTTATGTTATTATTTCTTTTCTTTCACTGAAACTTCAAGCTGTTACTTTCTATACAGCATCAACATACTACAACATTTAGATGCTGCAGATTTTGTGTGTTAGGGAAGATTTTCTAGTCTACTTTCCCATTTTGCACTTCAGCATAGCTGTGTAATAACTTGCTTTAGTAGTAAGTGCTAAGAAAACATCTCTAGGTTTTGGTAAAATGTTTTCCCCTTTGAAATGATCTTTGCAAAGTGCAAGAATTTGCTTAATTTCATTCTTCAATAGTGTAGAAAACTGTTATTTTGTGGATAAGTATAAATAATGCATGAACTCAAGCTGTTAAAGACAGTGAAGTCTGAAGACTGAAGTGCGAGACTGGCAGTCCTGGTCGATATTCACAGTTTTGCGTGGATCTGCTGTGTGATGCTGAAAAAGCCATTTGCTTGTGTTCCTTCTCCATTTGCATACACAGTGAAAATGTGAGAAGTAACATCTCTGTCCTTTGAGAAGACTCAGAAGTCACTACAGTTTTCAAAATTAACTTGAATAATCAGAAGATTTAGGGATTGATTCTTTACAGAGACTTTGATGACATTTGTAGAAGTTGGCTTAACATGTGGCCAACATATGCAGTTGTCAGACATGTCCTCCCAAGTGATGATGTTCTAAGTGATACAGAAAGAACAGTATGAGCCCTAAAGGTGCATGACAGAGACAGCACATGTAGTTGCAGGTAGAGTGCTGGAACTAAAACTGGAACAGAAACAAAAAGTAATTGAAGAGAACTCTCACTAGTATTTAATTTGAATGTACCTTACATAGACTAGAGTTTTGCTTATAAAATTTTACCAATATCAATGTTTGGGAAACTATATAAGCCACCACATTTTAATGTTTGATACTGACATTTCTGAGTATATCTAAGGACCTTCCAAAAGCAAAAAAAAAAAAAAAAAAAAAAAAAAAAACAAAAAAAACCACCATGGTTATTACCAGATTGCTTATTTTGAGAAGGTATGGGAATTCTACCTCTCCACTAGATCTCAATTATCTTCTTCTAGATCTTTAGTAGGAATACAGGACAAAAACAATCTTACAGATCATCAGATACAGTGTCTTCCACCTGTGTGATAAAAATAAAATTAAAGGAAATCAACCAAAATCTTTTATACAATAAACAAATATAATATTTAACACATTAATCTTCCTCTAAAATTCACCGAACATTAAATACCACAAGGCTATTTGCATGCTAAATTACTTTCTTTTCAGTTTCTGTTTACTTTATTGTTACTAGTATTGTTCTTCAGTGTCCAGTCCTTCTGTATTTCCAGCTGCTATTCCCACTTACAGCACATTACTTTCCTGCTTTGCTGCATTATGGAACTTTTCAGTCCCTTTTGAGAGTGTGTATTAAAATTATCTTCCTAGAGTTACTTCTGCACATGTTGGAGGCTAACTTTCTTCTTTTTTAGAACCTTTACCGTCTGTCATGTAAAAAGTAGCTCAGGTGAGGTCTCATCACTCTTTCCAGCAATATCATTGCTAATTTTCACACACCAAGAAATACTTGCTTAGTAACCCCTCACACTAGATTTCCTTTTTTCATGGCAAATTTATGGTGGTAATAGAACTTTAACCATCCATCTCTATTGATGTATCCACAGTTACAGCTTTTTGTTTTCCTGCCAGATTTTTGTGTTAGGGAAATTATTGTTTTGGGTTTGCTATTTTTTCACAGATATGTGATCTTGCACGTGATATTCTCAAGTTTCATCTGTTTCATACATTTTCATAAGCAATACAACTACCAAGAACTATATGGGCAAGACAGTACTACTCTCTTGGCCTCCAGCCCTTTGATATTTATGATCATTGGTAAGATCCCCTCTCAGTCTGCTCTGAACAGTCTCAGGCCCCTCTCTGCCTCTCCTTATAAGAGATATGCTCCAGTCCCTTAATCACCCTAGTAGCCCTCCATTGGACTCTCTCCAGTAGTTCCTTGTCTCTCTTGAAATGAGGATCCTAGAACTGCACACAATACTGTTGTGGTAGGCCTGATGGGCCAGAAATAGGCTTATACATGAACCAGCTTGCCCAGGCATTTCTCCCTAGCTTGTGCCTGCCTTCTGCAAGGTCTATGCTTTTCCCAAATTTAGGTAAAGCAAATCTATGTCTTTGCCTAGGATAGTCAGGCTTGGCTAACTGCCATTCTGATTCTGTGTCCAAAGGGCAATTAATCTCAGCCCACATTGATAAGAGAGATATGCCAGGTAAACGCAGTGTGCTCTGCCGTGCTCTGCTGTTCTATTTGTGCCTGCTGTTGCCTGCTGCTACTGCACACTGCCTTATTGTTTGCCTGGAAACTCCACTGTCACGAGTTTACCAAGAACAGATTCTAAATATCTCCATATGATCAGCCTGCATAGCCAGTGTGACATTGTGCTAAGACTGCACATCTCAGGACATCCTGCCTGCACCTGAAAGTCTCCTGCCAAGACAAGAAGTCCTGGAGATACATAGATCATCCAGAGGAGCCAGAAGACAAGGTCAGAGATTGTCTGCCTCCTTTCCCTAGAATCCTGGGAAGAATCAAGTCTCAGCAGCCAACTAGACAGAGTTCCCTAAAAGCGCTTGGGTACTGTCTGGGACTGTGGCTAGCCCCCCAAGCCAGGTAATAATTTTGTGAGTAAATGCTTAAAAGCCTCTTTGTAATTGCAAATACAAGCAAGAGCATTTCTGCATATCAGTCCTCAGTAGTAACTATAAACATCAAGTATTACCACTTCTAGAGGCAGATACTGTTTGCAAAAATATGCAGTTAACTTCAGAAAGTGCAGTTACTTAGAAGAGACTTGATTGAAAAGTAAAATCACTGAACAGAATTAGTTCTGTTCTAGCTCAAACCAAGACAACATGTCTGCAGGATGAATAGGCAGAA
Organism: Tricholaema leucomelas; assembly: GCA_013400475.1. Lineage (NCBI taxonomy): Eukaryota > Metazoa > Chordata > Aves > Piciformes > Lybiidae > Tricholaema lacrymosa > Tricholaema leucomelas. The sequence goes on from WAAF01013954.1 coordinate 189,213, forward strand.
TCAAGTCGCTCCTTTCAGCATCTAGGAACACCACATAGGAAGGGTTTCAGAACAGAACAGCAGCATGCATGGAAATAATTTGTATTCTTTTCAACTGTGAACTTTTTCATTACAGTCTTTTTTTATCATATCAGCCTGCCAGAGTACATGGGCTTTTGACCCAATAGGACTACCATCTGGATCACAAACTTCCAATTTCCCACTACTTGAAATCTACTCATTATAATAAGGGGAATTTCCTAGAAGCAATATGAGTAGAAGCATGGACAGATTAGCCTTTCATATGCACAACTACAGTTTGATAGAAACAGGACAAAGTGTGTTAATCTGCAGGGTGTTGAATAGACTTAAATCTGCATCTAAAATATCTGATGGTTAGATTCTTCCTTGGTAAAAAAAAAAAAAAAGGTAATTCAACAAATAGAAAACAATAATAAAATTGTGAAAGGAAAATGGAACAATCCAGAAAAGTAAATAAAAAGAATAAGAATAAATTGAAGTTACATCTTCAGATGTAACTTGAAAATAATTTTGTTTCCTTTGTCAGAAGGGAATGGGAACTTGCCTGCACTGGGAGCATTATCTCTTCATGGCATCCTTTGGTGAGACTTTGAAGAATGTTGATGTAATATCCTGCTAAGGAGGGGTTTGAATCTGGGTTAGGAGTGAATTGTATTGAGGCTGATGTAAAAATTATTAAATAGTTTATTAATTATTGTGCTAGTTTGAGCCTAGCTAGCATGTTTTGGTGAGAAAAACTAGATGATAGGCTGAGAAATGAAAACAATGCTGAGGTCTACTTCGCTCACAGTCTTGCTGAGATGTGTACAAAAGAAAGGCAAAACAAAGATTAGGTCAGTTTGCTCTGCACTTGGTGCTAGGCTGTTCTCTTCTGCTTTGCCTGCTGGGGAGAAGCTGAGGCTGCTGGCTGGATTCCATCTTGCTTTCTAACCTCACCCTCCTTTTGCTTGGCTGCTTCACCTTGCTTTTTAACCCTCTTGGCCGAACCCCCATTCTTCCTTAGGACTGGGGTAAGGTTGAGAGGGGTAGGGGGAAGTTGAGGGGGTGGTTGAAAGTCCCTCCTGGGGACTCAGGTTTCTGGGAGGGGAGTTGTGTCTGTATTTCCTTTTTACCTTGTATATTTCTGTATATATTTGTATATACTGTGAATATCTGCTTGTAAATTGTGCCATTGTGCCAGCTGTAAATATAAGCTTCATTCAAATTTCCAGAGCCGGCTGAGTCTAGTCTGGGTGATTTCAAAAAGTGTGGGGGGCGGGGGACACCCAAACCATCACAATTATACAAGGAAAATTTTGCCAAACTTATTGACAATTAACATGCAGAGATTCTACTATGCTGTTGGTAAAACTATTTTGCAGAATGTATATATACAATCAAATTAAATGATTTAGGAAAAGGTTTTAGAAAATGTTTATAACTGGAGAGTCTTGCAGCACAAACTGACGCTTAAAGGTTAAGCATAAACTCTCACAAACTTGAGTAAAGAGAGTTAGTTTACTCACTGGTTAAGAGTCTCAGTATTTGCAATCCAAAAGCATAAACTTGAGTACAGAGAATTAATTTACTCACTGGTTAGGGGTCTCAATATTTGCAATCCAAAAGCATAAACGGGAAAAATATAGTCGCAGCCACGTGTGGACTTTCACATGGTAGTGGTAATGGTGTGAAGGGGTTTTGCTGCTCGTTCAGTTCAGAGTGAGCACGTCATCTGAGAAGGCCCACAGACACGAGACAAATCTTCTGTGGCTCTTAGGAAGTCATCGAGTGGTCAGACACCTGGGCAAAGCAGGATCGTGGTTTGTGGGCTGGAGCAGTCTGATTGAGCGCTGTCTATAGCAAGGAGTCAACCCTTGGGCCAGAGCAGCAGGCTGGCACGGCAGGCCAGCAGGTCCCGATATCGCAACTCGTTGCTAGATCGTTGCTATGTCGTTACCTATACTCAGCTCAGCTGAGCTCCAGTGGGCAGCTGTATCCTAGCCTAAGGCCAAGCCGTTTTCAGTCCCTTGGCTCGATCAGGCAGGATCAGGGCTGCGTTCGTAGGCAAGTCCCCAGTTCCACGCGATGCAAAGTGTGGTGGCACACAGAGGCACATAAGGCAAACAGGTAGCGAACAAAACAAAAGCAGCGGCAGCAAACAAGCAGTTTGCTAGGTTTTTAAGCATTTTGATGAGTGTCTTTGACCAATAGCAACAGATAAAAACAACCCTAGAACCAATCCTGAATTATTTCTCCAAAAAAGGGAGATGCACAGGCCTAGGATCCTGACCTGTGTTTATCACAAAACAAAGCAAGCTGCAAAACAAGGCCAAATATGGAGTCTGTGATAGACTGAGAGGCACTGAGGCTTTTGTCTGCTTTCCCGCTTCTTCCACCCGGGAAGAAAAAGCAGGAAGGGGGGCCAAGGTGGGTATTCAGGCAGGTGTTTAGGGCATGAGATGGATATGTATTCTAGGTATTATTTGGACCTTCCACCACATATCCTACTACCAAATGTTTCAAGAAAGGAGGTAGCAGCAGGTAGACACATTAAATTCGCATGTCAAAGTAATGATTTCATGTATTAAAATGTCAAGATCTTGCACTACAGAAAGTGATTGTGACATATTCTCCCATGCTTTTAATTTTCCTCTTTCAATCTCGAATATTTTCATTATTTGTAAATGTTATACAATAGCTTAGCAGCTTCTATCTTGAAGACTTCCTTCAAATCATGCTCTTTATAGAGTGATATAGTGTTCAGGATTTGATTAGGTCAGAAAGGGTACTACCACTGAGGTAGATAACAAGAAATTGCAAGAAAAAAATCCTTTGTTTGCACTACATCCTTATACCAGACAGACTCTGACAGGATCATCACTCCTTTTGGTATTTTCTAGTCAGTTTCTGAGCTCTCCAGCAGGGGTAACCTTTTAAAAAGACCCAGCGGAGTAATGCGACAGCTGGTGCTTATCTCTCAGAAAGATTCTCTCATCAGAGCTTCAGCATTGGCTTTTGCCTCTATGTTAAGAGCACAGCCTGTAAGGAGATACTGGCAGCATCGCTAAACACTGTGAGATTGAGAGGGTGCCTGGAATGGGGAGGTCAGGTATAACAGAGAAAGTGACATTACACCTGCAAAGAGGCAATTAGTAGCTAGAAAGACTGCAGGAGAGATTAAATGCTCAGAAAAGAGACTAAAATACAACTAAATGAAACAATATGGCTTCAATCCTCAGAGTTGTTGTATTTTTGACTAATCAATGAAATGCCTAATCAATGAAATGACCTTTTGAAATCTCTATTAGACCTTCTAATTTAAAAACAGACAAACAAACAAAAATACAAACTAAGGGGAAAACAAACCAATTAACCAGAAAAAAATAAAACAAAAAGCAAATTCCCCACCCCAAGCAAACAAACAAACAAAATTCCAACCAATCCCCAAACAACTAATTTCAGAAGATATAATAAGCTAGGACACCAACATAGTTCAGTGAAGAACATCCTGAGCAACACTTGTAGAAAATCATTTAAGCCATTAGCTTTGGGACTCTCACAGTCAGTCTCCAGCCTGAGCACCTCCTTATCCAGCGTGTGGAAATGGTATGTCAAAGGTCAAAAAAATATTTGAAACCTTATCTGGGAAGAAGGAATACTGAAAGGAAATAGATACCTTGTTAAAAATTCTTTATGAAATAAAAATGAACTATTTTTTTTTTCAGTATTATGATAGCCACATAATAAAGCTAACAGCGTCCTGCAGATACTAAGTTCTATCCAAAGATAAAGAGAGGCCTGGGAACCTAGGGATGCCAAACATTGGCAATAGTTTTTGTATGTGAAAAAAAAAAAACCAAAACAAACAGTATTCAGAAAAACAGCAGGAGATATGGAGGCTGGGATAAGGTTTGTGTGCATGTGTAAAATTATCTGATCACTGCATTAGCCACTGGTCACTGCTTTTACAAACCAAGAGTTGCAGGTCTTTTCTACCTAACCCTAACATGTATTAACCATGGCAAATATAAGCTCAGAAAATGAATAATCCCAGTGAATCTGAGGATGACTTTCCACCACAAAAGCTAGAGGAAAAACCAAGCAACAAAGGACTCATATAGATATCATATGTACTGTCAATAAACTGCTTTTTATTTACCACCCAGTCTCATATAGATATCATATGTACTGTCAATAAACTGCTTTTTATTTACCACCCAGTCTCATATAGATATCATATGTACTGTCAATAAACTGCTTTTTATTTACCACCCAGTCTCATATAGATATCATATGTACTGTCAATAAACTGCTTTTTACTTACCACCCAGTCTCAAGGGATGATAAAGGTCAAAAGGCTCCAGAAGGGAGAGAAAATTAAGGGTATGAGTAAGTGTATATGCACAGAAAAAGAAGAAACAAACTGTATGGTGAAGAAATGAAAATAAATCTGCACTGTTAGATAATACCCAAAGAAAGCAGGCATGGGAAGAAAGAAGAACATAAATTTGACATTCAAAGGGGGAAAGGAAAAAAAAAAAAAGGCATTTAAAACAAAATGTTCAGGTGCTATTTAAAAAAAATTATCTTGGAGACTGTTCAATTGAAGTTTGTTCAATAGGTTATGGTGGCTAGTATATGCCAGTATTCTCCAGCCAATGCTACCCAAATCAGCAGTGTAATTAAGGATTAAGTCTTTGGATTATGGGAATTCATTTTCACCCGGGAGCTGGGCAGTCAGTTTCAGTACAATGAACAATCATTTCAAAAACACTTATTAAAGAACATGGGTGAAACACCATTAGATTTATATATGTATATAGATAAAGAGGTTGGAATACTATGGATATTATGTTGTCTGAAATATAATATTTGATCATTTAGTCTCTACATCATTTGTAAATAGCAACATGGTTTTATAGAGGATTCATGCTGAAAAATGTTATAAGTGATGTTTAATGTATATTATTGACACAAAAGGCTATATAAATTGAAAATAAAATAAAAGAATAAAAACACAAGAAAAAACCCAAAATACAAATATAGAGCCTACTTCCACAGTGCAGATCTATGTAGATCTAAAAAAAATCAATTTAATAACACATCTCAGCACTTATATTTCTATGTCTAGACTATTATCCTAATAAATAAGATCAACAGGAAATTGAGTTTTATTTTTCAGTCAGCGAATTTCACCTTTGCCTCCAAAGTTTTTAATTTGATAAGTGCAAGGGTGTTGTTGTTTTTTTTTTCCTGTGATAATACCTATCTCACACACCATAATCGAGTTTACTGTTTTCCTTCTGGAAAGGAGCACTTGACTAATACAGAGGCACATACAGCAGGTTAAAGGAATCAGCCAGAGAACCCCACATCACTGTCAGCTGGCCCTCCAGACAAGATTATTGTAAAAAATGTATTTCACTTCATTCTTTGCATAATTTATTACAGGAGAATACAATAAAGGAAAAATTCTGAAGTTTCCCCCTAACTCTCCCTAAATGGATGAGTCATCCACAGTCCTCAGAGTGTTATTTACTGACATGGAAATGCCAGTATGGTATTTGCCACTTTTAGAATCTCAGAAACTTAATGTACTAAATCATACACAGATGCCCAAATGTTAATCTCTGGAAGTACATCCTGAAATCCTACAGAATGAAGCATAGCAAGGTTTAAAGAGACATGGTGTAGGAGTGTTCTTGAGAAGAACGCTGGATAAAGACATTGGTAACAGAAAAATAACTAACCTATTATATTTTCGGTTACTTTTCTTCTTTGTGGGACATAATAACTGACAGATAGGGAAGAAAAAAAAATCTTAAACAGAAAATAATTTACCCCATCTTTATTTTGCAGTCATGGAGTGCACACAGTTCTTAAAGTTCAGAGAAGCTGGCTTGTTATTTCTAGTTATGACTGCTGTGAGATATGAAAGACTGTGAAGGTCACATTCAGTCAGATAACTGGACACTGATAAAAGTATGTCTTAAAACCTTTTTTCTTGACAGTTCAAGAGAATCTAAGTTATAAGAACCTGCCATTGATAAAATATTGTACTATATGATACCATAGCCATATATCATTTACAATAACATATAGCTGTCATGTAGTTACATCTATACTCTCTCTTTATATATATAATACTGTAATTAATAAATACTGTAAATTATCTATTGCAAACACTACACTGGAAGAACTCTTTACATGAATAACATAAACCTTTGTTAGTTTCAAGCAGCCACTGAGAAACAGTACCATAATAAACATCTGTAGCAACATTTTTATTTTGGCTCCTTTTAACACCACTAATTAAGGACATAGATTGATAAATAAATATAGGTGATGGGAGTGACACAAGACCTGAAGTGGTAGACAAACTGTAATGGAGACTAAATTACATAGACTCAAAATACACCAACACCTTCCCAGCATCTCTAGTGTCTTCCTGCAGAAAAAAAGCCAACACTTTATAAACTTCTTGGTACTTTAATTAGCCACTTTAGCCATAGACAGATGTATTTGACTGTACTCTCATAGATGAGAAATACTTCCAAAGAGAAGTGTATTTCCCTTTCAAGTACAGACTGACTTCGCCTACTTCAATCTTCAGCCTCATTTAAAGAGTTACCTGTTCCAAGGTAACTGTTCCAAGGTCTCTTATGGAGAGGAGGAGTAAAGGTTAAGTACCAGATGCTGCTGAGGGAGCTGGGGTTGTTTAGCCTGGAGAGGAGGAGGCTCTGGGGGGACCTTATCACTGTCTGTAATTACCTGAAAGGAGGTTGTAGCCAGGTGTAGGTTGGTCTCTTCTCTCAACAACCAGTGACAGAACAAACAGACAAAGTCTCAGGCTGGACCAGGGGAGGTTTAGGATGGATGTTAGGAAGACGTTCCTTGCAGAATGTAATTTGCCATTGGAATGGGCTGCCAAGGGAGGTGGTGGAGTCACTGTCCCTGGAAGTGTTTAAAAAGAAACTGGATATGGCACTTGGTGCCATGGTGTAGTTGATTGGTTGGTATTGGGTGATAAGTTTGACTTGATAATCTTGAAGGTCTTTTCCAACCTGATTAATTCTGTGATTGTGTGATTCCATTTGGTCTGAGAAGGCCAGGTAGTCTCTCTGGGCAGTCAATGAATGTGAGAGATACATTCAGCACCTTCTCGCATAGTTGCCACAACAGGGTCTTTCACTTTTCATACTGACACTAAAGGAAGCTAGTTGGCTGGCTCATAACAAGTGTGCCTACTTCACCCTTACTTCCTCAAATCAGCTAAACCAAACATTGTACCCACATACTGTTAACATTGACATTAAAATATTTACAAATATATTTCATGCAAATGCTTATTATTAGCCTCAATTTTTGCATAGGACTGTATTTCTAAATATCAGACCATCCTACAGTATATAAATACCACTTTCTTTCCAGTAATCCTTACTCCTAATGTGCTGCATGGTGTCCAGTTACATAAATCTGGGCATACATAAAACAAACATAAAAAGGTTACAGTAGCCAGTGAATAAAAACGTTAATCTCTTTATCATAGAGTATTGCAAACCACATTTCTGCTTCTCATTGTTGCTACAATCTTCTGAATGAATTGGTTTTTTTTTCTTAAAGAAAGAGAATGAGAGGGAAAAGAATTACCTGATAGAATAGATTGGAAATTTAACCTGACATCTAGTGGATTAGTTACCTGAAAAACAAAAACCAAACCCAAACAAAACCCAACAACTATCCACAGAGATGCAAAAAGTTATATATGTGTATGGGGAAGGGTGCTTGTTGTTTGGGGTTTTTTGGTGTAAGTCCAATTCTTATGGGCTCTTTTTTAGAATGGCAACGAGAAGAAGGTTACAAACAATCACTTAACGCTGAGCAGGTTGGAGCTTCTGTAGCAAATAGATTTTTAAAATACACAAAATGAACTGTCATCCAGGAGAAAAGGTTTGCTTCAACTTTACTACTTTAATAATAAAAAACAAAACAAAACAAAACAAAAATCAGAAGATAATCACCAGGTGCTTTTATTTCACTCTCTATGCACCTAAGTTATTTTCTTTGGCTGGAATAAGCAGCTAGACCTTACTGTAACGCTACAATGTACCTGATACACAGAAAAGTATCAATAAGTCATCAGAATTTAACAAACTCCAGAGGGAGGAGCAAAGAAAACCAACAAAACAAAACAAACAAACAAACCAAAAACCCAGACTTCAATAAAAAGATTAATAGTAAATTTGAAGTATTATATGTGGATTAAAAGTTCAGACAATTCCCTGAAGAAAATGCTTGCTTTTTACTAAGCATATGTGGATGCAAGATGTTTCAAAGTGAATGATGGCAGATCTTATACTGTGCTTGTGTATGCATGCATAAATGCAGAAATACATGTGTATGCATGCATCTTCCTAAAACTGGTTTCTCCTCAGACTGCAATAACTTTTAAGAACAGCAGTTACAATCCATACTATGCATAGCTGTTAAACATATATTCGTGATTGTTAAGCAATATACTTATCAAATACTGCTAATGAACTAAGGACAGACTAGCTGGCAAAGTATATAACTTTAGACCTTACTCTATTATGCTCTGCTCATTTATATACTGTACCATAAAGAATGAAGGATGTATGGTAAGCTTCAAATACTCCTACTTGCCTTTTCTTTCAGAAAGTCAGTATCAGCACTGCTCATCATAAAAGCCTATATATATGGTCTTATTAGAGAGAGACTGTTTTCTTTGAAGTAAGAACTTCCCAGGCACTGGTATTTCAGACACAAGCCAATGTCTTATTAGCAGCTAGCACTGCAGAGCTTCAGGCTAGGTAGGACTGGAGTAATGGCTCCTGTGATTGACACTGTTAATGACTTTTTCCCAGAGTTCTTGTTCTGGCTAGTATTTCTCTGTACTCCTTAGCTACTTTTCTCTGTACTCTGCCTTTTTCCACACTCTGCACCAAATATGTTGAATTGCAGAACTCTACTTTTAACCTGAAAAAAATTCACTAAATAGTTGTTTTATAGAGCCATGGAATTGTTTTCCCAGACAAGCATGCCTCCCACACAAATAAATGTCTTGGTGTTGGACTAAAGGGAATACATAAAGACTGAACACCATAGGAGAACATTATCTATTTATTTATTTTAATAAGAATCATAGAATCAACCAGGTTGGAAGAGACCTCCAAGATCATCCAGTCCAACCTATCACCCAGCCCTATCCAGTCATCTAGACCATGGCACTAAATGCCTCATCCAGTCTTTTCTTGAACACCTGAGCATCACTTCTGTACAAAGGTCCAGAGATATTAGTATCTCTTTAGTGCTAGAGACACAAAGTTAGTTTAAATTGTGTTTGAATGTTACAAAATTTCCTCTGAAATCACTGTAGCTATGCATATGAAAAAATGGAGTGTCATTACAAACAAGTCATCTTTTTATCTACTTCCAGCCACTCGACAGACTTTCCATCTAGGCTTGTAATCTACATGAATTACAGGGTCAGTGAAGAGAGCCAAACACCTCCAGAGTGGGAGACAGCCCTCCTATGTGAGAGTCTAAAACAAGGGGGATAAATTAACAGCTTGAGATGCTTTGCCATTTCAAAAGAAAACAGCAAGAAGGAGTAAGTTAAATAGCTTAGACCAGATACCACATTTCAAACATGAAAATTTAATCAAATCTCACACTGAATGCTTACATTAAAGAGCAAAGTCTAAGTTGAATAGTCAGTGTTGCTATGACCAAATTTGCTTACATTTAATGACAAAATTATATACATGACTTCTACTGCATTGTGAACCTACTGTTTCGTCCATTACTTCTTATAACAATGATGTTACAACTATATAAAATATAGAATCATAAACTTGTTTCAGCTGGAAAAGACCTTTAAGGTCATCCTGTCCAACCATTAACCTAGTACTGTCAAGTCCAGGACTGAAGCATGTCACTAAGCACCACATCTACACATCTTTAAAATATCTCCAGTGGTGGTTACTTAACCATTTCCTTGGTCAGCCTGTTCCAGTGTTTGATAACTCTTTAAGTGAAGAAGCTTCTTCTAATAGCCAACATAAAACTCTCACAAGGTCATTTCTTCTTGTCCCCAACTTGTTAGGGAGAAAAGTCTATCATCCACCTCAATACAACCTCCTTTGAGATATCATGGAAAGCAATAAGATCTCCTCACAGCCTCCTCTACTCCAGACTAAACAGTTCCACTTCTCTCAGCCATTGCTCATAAGGCATCTTCTTCAGACCTTTTGCCAGCTTTGTTGTCCTTCTTTGGACTGACACAGCACTTCGATGTCTTTCTTCTAGTCAGTGCCTCAAAACTGAACACAGTACTAAAGATATGACCTCACTAGAATTGAATACAAGAGACAATAGCTTCTTTAGTCCTGTTATTAAACTCTTTCTTAATCAGACCAGGACGCTGCTGACTTTTTTAGCTACCAGAGTACACTGCTGGTTAGTAGTCAGCTAGCTCTCAATCCACATCCCTATGCCTTCCCCTTTCCAGTCACTCTTTCCCAAGGCTGTAATGTTGTATGGGGCTGTTGTGACCAATGTGCAGACCCCAGCAATCAGCCTTGCTGACTCTCACACAACTGGCCACAGCCAATCAGTCCGGTCTGTGTAGGTTGCTCTGTAGAGCCATCCTGCCCTCAAGCAGATCAACACTTCCTACCAGCTTAGTGTCATCTGCAGGCTCACTGGAGGTGCATTCAATTCCCTCATCCAGATCACTAGTAAAGTTACTAAAGAGAATTGGACCCAATATTGACCACTAGGGAACACCACTAGTGATGGGCCAACAGCTGGACTTAACTCACTCCAAGTCCTTAGGACTGTCGATCCATCCAGTTCTTCACTAGCAAAGCATCCACCTGCCAAAGCTATGAGCAGTCTAGAAGGATGTTGTGGAGATTTCATCAAATGTTAGAGGAGAACAGGTTCATTGGGTATGACCTACCCTTGAGGAACCCATGCTGACTGGGCAAGATCAGCTGGTTGCCCTGTGCATGCTGTATAATGACAGAAGATCAGAATGATCTTCTTCATGATGTTTCCTGGCACCAAGGTCACTGACAGGCCAGTAGTTAAATGCAGAATATCTTCTGAGTGTTGTCCATGTTTACTCAATGAGAAAATCAGATTTTGATTTGGCCATGCACACTCCTTGGTTACTCACTAATGTTACTCACACATTAAGAAGGGCTTTGCAAATGCCAAATATTACACCTCAGAACTGCAAAGACAGGCTTGAAGACTTTGCAGATTTGAGGTATCTTTGAAAATATGGTCTGGTGATCCCCTTCCAGAATCCACTGCAGGTGTTGGAAATTCTTGCTTTTATTTCAAAAGGCTCTGGATCAAATCACAGATACTTCACCTCTTATATATGTGTGCTAGTTGGAGGCTAACTGGAATATTTTAATGAGAGAAATAAGATTATAGGCTGTGAAAAGAAAACAAGGGTGATGTCTACTTCACTCATAGGTTTGCTGAGATGTATAAAACAAGGCCATAGAGATAAAGGAATGTCTCTATCTGTCAGAGTTGATGTCTGTGTTCTCTCCCTGGGCTTTTGCTGTTCTGCTGGATCTGTATAACCCAATTAATAATTCTGCTTCTGACCTCCCTTGCCAGTCCTCGCAGCTCACCTTGCACGTAAGGCAGACTTTGGGATAAGGTAGAGGGGTAGAAAGAAGTTGGAAATGTGGTTGGGAGCCCCTCCTGGGGACTCTGATTTCTGGGAGGGGCATCATGTTTCTGTGTTACTTTTAACTTCTATATTTCTGTATATAGCTGCATATATTTGTAATATATTGTAAATGCCTGCTTATATATTGTGAATATAAAGCTTCATTCTTTAACTTCCAGCCAACTGAGTCTAGTGTGGGTGATTTCATAAGAGTAGGGGGATGGGTAACACCCAAACCATCACAATACATGATTATGCTTAGTTCGAAAAGAGTTTTGTAATATCAGAATTGAAGGAAAATTTAAACTAACTCTGCAGAGATACTAAATCTTCCAAGTCTATCTGCTTAAACTGAGAATATATGAGGTCCACAGTGTTTCTATATTGAAATCGGCCTTGCTATTCCTTGCCAGAAAAAAACCTGTACGTTTAACATTCTGAAGCTGTCTATGCAATGTTGATCTGCAGCCAGAATGAATAATTCTAGAAGGCTGATGTTTGAACACATACTACAGCACAGCAGAATTAAAGGTGCAAGTTCAAGTGCTGCAATTTCAGAGTATTGATCAATGGTAATTTTTGGCACCCTTGGGTTAGTCGTGCTGGCATATGGCAAGCAATCAAACCATGAAGGTTAAGTATGAATCATCAGTGCCACTGTAACTCACCTTCTTTTCTTAGATATACAAAACCATTGATGTTAGGTTGTCTTTCTTCTGTGTTCTTGCTGTATGCATCACAGCAAGGCACATCTTAAAGACCATGTCTTCTGTGCATGTCAAATTACAGAGGATATTGAAAAGGAAAGCTGCTTGGTTTTGTTCTTACCAATTTGCTGCTTATGCTGAAAAAAAATATATACATATTACTGCTACACTTCACTGCATCAAAGGAAGCCTCAGATTATCTTCCACCTACCCTCAATCTTTCAAAATTTTAATTGAAATATCCTCTTATCTTACAAGTTGTTTTTCTTCTTGTTACACATAGAAGGTATGGAAAGAATACTGTGTACACTCAGTTGCATACTTACCAGACCTTGTTTATTAAACCTACTTTGATTAATATTCATTTGACAACCTTTCAAGAATGATGTTGATTATGTTATACTAAATGGTGCTGCTATGTCACTTTGTTATTCAGCACTGATTCATTCACTGTTATTACATGTAGGCAAGAGAGGTGATTCTCCCCCTCCATTCCACCCCACCTTGAGTACTGCATCCAGTTCTGGAGCCCCTATGACAAGAAGGATATGGACATGCTAGGATGTGTCCAGAGAAGGGCCACGAGAATGATCAGAGGGCTGAAGTACCTCCTCTCCTGTGGAGAGAGACTGAGAGAGTTGGAGCTGTTCAGTCTGGAGAAGAGAAAGCTGTGAGGAGATCTTATTGTGGCCTTCCAGTATCTGAAGGGGGTCTACAGGAAAGCTGGTGAGGGACTTTTTAGTATGTCAGGTAGTGATAGGCCTAGGGGGAAATGGAGCAAAATTCAGAGTGGGTAGATTCAGATTGGATGTTAGGAAGAAGTTTTTCACCATGAGGGTTCTGAGACAGTGGAACAGGATGCCCAGGGAGGTGGTAGAAGTTCCATTCCTAGAGGTCATTAAGGCCAGGCTGGATGTGGTCTGAGCAACCTGACGTAGCATGTCTGTGCCCATGGCAATGGGGTTGGAGCTAGATGATCCTCAAAGTCCCTTCCAGCCCTGGCAATTCTGTGACTCTATGATTACTCCTTTCTGTCCTGGGTAGCACAAGGTTAAGTTGTAAAAATTTCAAACATGATCCTACTGTTTTCAAAAGCAAACATTAGAAGGAAAAAAAAAAAACTTTTGACGTTCAATAGTCCATTTGTAGCTTCAGTACAAGTGGTTATTTTATTCACTTTGTGCTCTGTATTTATGATCCTGACTTGATATATTTGAAGAAATACAGATCTGGTTACCAGGAGCAGTATGAAATAGTGCAACACAGAGGAGGAAATACACGGGGTGGTAAGAGATGGTAACAAGCTGGTGCTAGAGACTACATAGCAATAAACAATCCAATGCATGGAAAATGAAAATAAAAATGTTTTGCTTTTACATGGTTCCAGCAAGAAGGGAGGCTGGGGAAACAAAGTAGAGAAAAAGAGGCAATGCATTCATTTTCGTATGTACAGGTAAAATAATAGTAAAGAGTGGAGTTTTCCATGGTAAGAGCTACAATTCCTTGTGTAATGGAGGAAGTGTGGGCATTGGAAAGATGAATCTCAGACTCCAGTTAGTTTGCAAAAAGCCAACTTCTGGCAGCAGGCCAAAACACACCAAATTACAGTCTCACAGTATTACCAAGGTTGGAAGAGACCTCATAGATCATCAAGTCCAACCCGTTACCACAGAACTCAAGGCTAGACCATGGCACTTGGTGCCACGTCCAATCCTGCCTTGAACAGCTCCAGGGACAGTGACTCCATGTGCTAGTTTGAGCCTAGCTAGCATGTTTTGGTGAGAAGAACTAGATGATAGGCTGTAAAATGAAAACAATGATGAGGTCTACTTCCCTCACAGTCTTGCTGGGATGTGTAAAGAAGAAAGGCAAAACAAAGATTACTGCACTTGCTTCTTCTCTTCGCTGGGGAGCTTCTGCCTGCTGGGGAGAAGCTGAGGCTGCTGGCTGGACTCCATCTTGCTTTCTAACCTCACCCTCCTTTGCTTGGCTGCTTCACCTTGCTTTTTAACCCTCTTGGCCGAACCTCCATTCTTCCTTAGGACTGGGGTAAGGTTGAGAGGGGTAGGGGGAAGGTGAGGGGTGGTTGAGAGCCCCTCCTGGGGACTCAGGTTTCTGGGAGGGGAATTGTGTTTGTATTACCTTTTTTACCTTGTATATTTCTGTCTATAACTGTATATACTGTAAATATCTGCTTGTAAATTGTGCCAGCTGTAAATATAAGCTTCATTCAAATTTCCAGAGCCGACTGAGTCTAGTCTGGGGGATTTCTAAAAGTGTGGGGGGCGGGGGACACCCAAACCATCACACTCCACCACCTCCCTGGGCAGCCCATTCCACTAGCCAAATTAGGAAGGGTCCACAAGTCTAGTGCCCCCAAATATGGGGAGGGCAGGAGTGGGCCACACGCTAAGCGCATGGGCTTATGCAACATGTTTATAACCACGTTATACAACCTGGCAGGCCAGACTTTATGTCACCAGGCTTATTGTGCCCCTTTTGTCCATTTAATGTGTTTACCTCTGGTTTGGGCAGAAATACATGTTTGGGTAGGAAAACATGCCCAGGCAAGGCAAGGCAAGGCATAGGTAGGCCGGTTTGGGCCTACCTAACCCTCCATTACATAGGGAAAGCACAGCTTCCATTCTTGCCAGACATTTGGAAGGTTGTATTCCTTGTGACTGTCAAATTCTTCAGAAGTTAAAGCAGGCACTGAACAAGAACCTGGAGTACTGTGTGCAGTTCTGGAGCCCCCAATACAAGAAGGACATGGAACTGCTGGAGCGGGTCCAAAGGAGAGCCACGAAGATGATCAGAGGGCTGGAGCACCTCTGCTATGAGGACAGGCTGAGAGAGTTGGGGCTCTTCAGCCTGGAGAGGAGAAGGCTTCGAGGAGACCTTATAGTGGCCTTCCAGTATTTGAAGGGAGCCTACAGGAAAGCTGGGGAGGGACTATTTACACGGTCTAGTAATGTTAGGACGAGGGGGAATGGGTTTAAGCTGGAAGAGGGGAGATTTAGACTGGATGTCAGGAGGAAGTTCTTTACACTGAGGGTGGTAAGGCACTGGAACGGGTTGCCCAGGGAGGTTGTGGATGCTTCCTCCCTGGAGGTGTTTAAGGTCAGGCTGGATGAGGCCTTGGGCGAGCTGCTCTAGTGGGAGGTGTCCCTGCCTGTGGCAGGGGGTTGGAGCTGGATGATCCTTGAGGTCCCTTCCAACCTAAACCATTCTATGATTCTATGATTCTAAGTACAGACTACAAACCAGAATGTATTTGTCATATTCTTTTATTTAAAGTACCCTGTAGGATTAATGGTTAAAAGGGAAAAAAAAAAAAAAAAAGAAAGAAAAAAAGTGGCACACAAAAAAATGCCCAAAAAACATCCCACAAAATACAAAAGAAAAGCAAGCATAAAACCAACACATCCAAAAAAACCAAACAAAACACACACACGGAGACAAAAAAAACAAACCATAAAACCACTACCACTGGCTTTCCTGTGAAGCAAAACTTCCCTTAACAGTACAATGAAAACATTTCTTTCTGCTGTACTTTACAGTCATGCAGAAACTGAAAGTTTTATAATAAAAGATGACTCCCTAGGCTTTGTTGATGAATGACTGTAATTTTCCATTGTACACCTTGAATCATCTAGTTTGCCACAGCAGAGAAGCTCTCTAATTCTGAATTGAAGGTATAATTCTAGAACACAAGGCTCCACTGCAGAAGGATAAAGCATTGGCTGTGAATCTTTGACATTCAAGTATTGTTGAGGGGAAAAAAAAATACCTTAATCCTATTTATTTACAAGGAAGAGGATTCTGAAGTGGAATTTGTCACTTTGCCATTTTAATGTGGAACACAGAAACCTAATTCGGTCCAAAAGAAGATATACAACAGGGCAGAGCAGATCCAGGAATGAGCAGTTCCACAGATCTCAAATGTAAGAATATTATCAAAGGCATACAGCACTAAATGGATCAAGACATATACCATGGGATGAGTTTTATCAGGCTTTAACGCTCAAGTAAGGAAATTTCTACTTAAACTATTGTCTCTGAGTCAGATGCCCCTATATTACATGACTGTTCTATAGGCAATCATTCTTGCCATTCTTCCCCAGAAATAGGAATTCAGAAGCCAAGAGGTTGGAAAAAAAAAATAAAAAGGATCATTGGTTATTATAATGATATCGATGGAACACTGACTTCTCAGGATGGAAAAGTAATTAATGTATTAAAACTGCATCAGCAGAGCAAAACAATGTGAAAAACAGTATATTCCTAACTGAAACTACTTTTGGACATCACAGTGGGACATACAGTTGTAATTCAGTGACAATAACCAAAATAAAGCAAATAAGCTGTAAGAAGGAAAATAAAGATTAATACTATGGTATCAAGAGAGTGACAAACGCAAATATGTGATGAAGATAATGTTATGAGAGGAGGGATGCATGACACACTTAGGGGACTTAACTAACTTTATGAAAGATCTGAGTATTTTCCCTGGAGTGAGAGAGGCTAAATCCCCAGTGCTTTGCATGGTCTATATGCTAAGAAGGATGCAGGACAAATACCAAAATATTTCAGTGCTTCAGTATCTGCAGTAAAATATACTGCTTCCTTTACCTTTTCTCAAAGGTGCAAGTACCTCTATCACTAACTCAGTGTTTCCTGGGTACAGTCTCGTGCTCATGTTTGTTACCGATTTGACCTACAGAGGCCTCAGATCCCTAGGACACTGGGATGAGCTCCAGCAGCTGGCCAGGCCTCCAGCAGCTGGACAGGAGTGTCATGAACCATAGGAGCTGAAGAAATTTTACGTCACTTAACACTCTATTTTAGATGAGGTTTCAGCTAGCGCATTTGTTGATGTCAGGCAGTTCAGTGCAGGGGACTGTATTCTTCACCTTTATCACCCAAGTATATTTTAGATCTAATCCTTACACTACAGCTCATATCCCTTTTGTTTTTTTCCATACAGTTTGGAGGAACTCACATTTCTTGCAAACTTTTCAAACCATTCAATCATCAAGACAAAACCATTTCTCCTATGAAATAGAAAGCCCCTATACATAGCATGTGGGATATCTTGAGAACAACAAAGAGATCCTGTCACGCAGGCAGAGCCAAGATTTCACTGTCCATATGCAGTAATCTGACCCATTTTCCATTAGCTTAAAAACTCTCAAGACTCACACAGAATTAATAGAAAATAAACCAACCTAGATTTAACTGTATGTGAGTTATTTCTTATCAAGTAGTAGGAGAGTGGTCTTTTTGGACTAGTAACCAGATGGACAGCTGATTATTGATTCACAAGGTAACTACCAGCTTCAACTGAATGCCCTAAGATCCTGGCATGCCAGTCACACTTGGGAGATTTTCACACTTGGCCAAACTCAAATCAGGCAAGTGAGAAAACAAGCACTAAGCCTTTTCCCAAGGACTAAATGACTCCTTTTTTTTTTAGGAGGGGGAGGTTTTATAAATTATAAGTCCCTTATATAACTCTTCCAAAATACAGTTTTGACCAGTGGTATGCAGGTGAACTGGCAAATACTCATTCCGTTTCCATTTGAGGACAGTAAGAACATCCTTTTTTTTCCCTAAGTGTCAATAAACTCATGACCATCTCTATAAATAAGCACCAAACGGATTTTGTAGGATGATTTGATTGACATTAAATTGCATCTTCAAATATTAGCAATGTTTGATTTTTCTTATTTTCACTTCCAACAAACAGCAGCTGCTAAGAAAAGTAGACTTGGGAGAATGCTGCGCTCCTAATGAAGAATTAACTAAAGGCAAAACTCTGAGAGCAGTTTCCATCTGATATTCAAAGCTGCACCCCAGCAAGGATTGTTTTAGATGAATTGCTATAAGAGAGACTAAAATTGTTATTCGAGTTTCCTGAAAGTAGGAGCAAAAAGCATTCTAAACTACAACTTGACCCTGAATCTTCAGTAAATTTGCCAGGGTGTAATTGGATTAGCCTAAAAAAAAAAACCTCAAGCGTTATTCCTGCCTACTGGAAAGATGTGGGACTGAAATACAGACTAATTATTCCCAAACTGGATCTGTGAAATATCTGCTGCAACCTGTAAAGCATAAGAAATGAGTATTTAAGAAAAGATAGCTTTGAGTGTCTACGGGAAGGCATAAGAAACTGACAATCTTTAGTATGCTCTTCCATTAATTACATCAGAAAGGAGAGTAAATGGAGAAAAGTTATTTCCAACATATCATGTGTCTGTAACTCTAAAGAGCATATGCTGTATGCAAATTACTTTAATAGAAACAAAACAGTGTACATTCAAGAGTTTCTCAACATAGTGATTTACATAGAAAGTTTAAAGTATTAATTCTGAAATATTCTAAAGTACAATGGCTCTAATCTATTGTACTCTAAAGTACATTAAAGTGCTTTAATGGCTCACTAACAGAACTACAGGAGGCCTCTGCATGCATTACTGTCAAGCTAATTTATTCAAATATTTTATACTGGGCATATGCAGAGCAAATAATTAGCACAGACCCCAAACCAGTGTTTTTCACATTTCTCTTGGATTACCATTTGGGCATAAGAGTAGGTCTGCACTGAAACTGGCTGTACAAAAATCTGAATAATACCTTTGCCTTATGTTTTCAGGCCCATGTCTAGTTAGTGCATTGAATAGAATATGATTACATTCACAAAGAGGAATCTCTGCAATTTTTTTCTCTCTGTTTACCATCAACATAATTATTGAGTATATTTTGATGTCACACCAGTGTGTTCACAATATTACTATACCAATAAAAGTCCTGCAGCCACGTTTACTTAGTTCTAATCTTCTAGTGTGAACAGGGAGCCAAAATGAAAAATGTCTTGTGCTGCCTTTCCTAATAAAGCAGAAATAGGAGCAGGGAGGCTTCTGCAGGCTCTGGAACACATGACCTGGTGTTGTACAGTCTGGAGAAGAGTATCTGGGTATCAGAGAGAGTTATCATTACAGGTAGAGGTCTATGACTTGAGAAAGGATATCTAACAACAAGAAGAAACCAGGCAGAGCAGACAGCTCTCTGTGCACATGACACAGAAAAGGGTGTTTCATGCTTACAGAAACCCAGTGTAATGGTTTAAGTCAGAACAAAATGGGTCAAACTGAATCAGTGGATTAACCTGTCTGTTCTCCCAACACAGAAGTGAGGGGAAAATAACACACAAACATTTGGGACTGAGACAAAAAAATAAAAAGTGAGACAACAACAGAATTTACTGAGCAAAATCAGATAAACATACTGCAAAATGCACCTTAGCCTACTTACAGAAAAAGAATGGCACAAAGCAGCAGCAAGTAGAAACAAGCGAGCCAAAAGCCCAAGCCAGAAAACTTCTTCTCCATCCCTCCTTGTCCCTCCACCATCCCAGCAGAAAAGGTAACACCCAATACCCCCGAACCAAGACGCAGCAAGCAAAACAAGAAGCCTCCCATATAACAGCCTGAAATTCAAGTGCCACAATACTTTGCTCAGGCCAGCTTTGACAGCTGACATGACTGCGGCACGTTATCAATAACAGCAACAGATTCAATTCAATCCATGACACCCAAGCATAAAAAGAAGAGGAGCACCTAGAAGATGTTGGAAATTAAAGTCTTACAAGATGTGGCTCTATAGCCTTCACATCTTTAGTTCCTGAAAAGGTTAATGGTACCACGTGGAAAAATCTCCAACACAAAGCTTTCTAACTTATTTTCCCAATTCAGCCTCCTCTGGTTGGAAACAGTTGGATATAACAAAGCATAAAGAAACTGAAGAAAGTATGAAGATAAGGAACTAATCCATAGACTGGGTATTTTTTACAGCCCTTTGTTGCTTCTGTAGTGCAACATTTGTAAAGTTAATTTCATTTTAATGCAAGTCCAAATATATGTACTGACAACAGGTATTCTGGACTCTTGTTAACAGGGGGTAACGATGCTTTCTTACTCTGCTTGATTAAAATAATTCTGTGAACTCTCAGATGTATATTTTAATTATATTTTTTGTTATTACTATATATATTTAGAATCATAGAATCATAGATGGTTTAGGTTGGAAGGGACCTCAAGGATCATCCAGCTCCAACCCCCTGCCATAGGCAGGGACACCTCCCACTAGAGCAGGTTGCTCAAGGCCTCAGCCAGCCTGGCCCCAAACGCCTCCAGGGAGGAAGCATCCACAACCTCCCTGGGCAACCTGTGCCAGTGTCTTACCACCCTCACTGTAAAGAACTTCCTCCTAACATCCAGTCTAAATCTCCCCTCTTCCAGCTTAAACCCATTCCCCCTCATCCTGACATTACTAGACCGTGTAAATAGTCCCTCCCCAGACTTCCTGTAGGCTCCCTTCAGATACTGGAAAGCCACTCTAAGGTCTCCTCGAAGCCTTCTCTTCTCCAGGCTGAAGAACCCCAACTCTCTCAGCCTGTCCTCATAGCAGAGGTGCTCCAGCCTTCTGATCATCTTCGTGGCTCTTTGTGTTTTAGCTACACATCCATTATACTGTGTCTGTGTACAGCCTCACAGCATTTGAAGTTTAATGAAGGTGAATTGTTCTAGAAAAAGAGTTTGCATTTGTGAAGTTTGGACTTTGCCTATGAATTTCTTCTACTAGGTATGTAATATGTAAATAAATATAAAAAATACATATATATATTTATATATTTTTATCTATTTAAAATTATATTTATATATATATAATAAATATATTACTATGGAAACAAAGAAACAAACAAACAACACTTTCCTGAAACAGAAGTTTAACACATAGCTAATAAAAGTATGCAATTCAGTGTTTGCATATGATTCCAAGGACACATAGGTAAACTTTCTGATCAGATCAGTGTTGTTATTCTGGTTATCAAGCACAATTGCTGTGTCCAAAATAATTCATTCTGATATTAATGCTTTAAAGTGGTTTAATTCATTCCATAAAAGTAAGGTGTGAAGATCATCTTGCAGAAAATTTAAATTCAGTTGAAACTTTCATACATTTATACTTTTATGACAGAACTGGCTCTCAGTAGAATCATAGAATTGTCCAGGCTGGAAGGCACTTCCAAAGGTAATCTTGTCCAACCCCACTCCACAGTCAGCAGGAACATCCTCAACTAGAGAATTAAGTATGTATTCAATGTAATTAACACCAAAGGTTCTCTAATTCCAGTGATTTTGTTTGTTGGTTTATTTGTTTAGTTTTCAAGAAAGGAAAAGACTAAATTTGAAAGTGGCCTTGTAAGTGAGATTTTGTGTGCATTGGTTAAGTGCATAAAACAGAATAGGAGACCTTCTTCTTATTACACTTTTCCAGTTTCTACATTCAAAGACAAGCAGGATAAAAAAAATTAATTCTGAGGTACAGTTTTTCTTCTTCCTTTGCTATCAAATTTCTCTACTTTCAAGCAAGTCAAGTGCTGTGAAACCAGAAAAACTATGACTCAGAGAACCTGTCAGAGTTAGAATAGAATATGCCAGTTTGAGGCTAATTGGAATATTTTAACGAGAGAAGTTAGATTATAGGATGTGAAAAGAAAACAATGGTGATGCCTTCATCATAGGCTTGCTGAGATGTGTAAAAGCAAGAACACAAACACAGATAAGACAATGTGTGTGTCTCTGTTGTAATCTGTGTTTCAGCCTGGGCTTCTTCTGTGTAAACTCAACTAATCATTCTGCTTCCAACCCCCCTTGCTGATCCTTCCTGCTCACCTTGACTGTAAGGCAGACTCTGGGATAAGGTAGATGGGTGGAAGGGTGATTGGGAGCCCTTCCTAGGGACTTTGATTTCTGGGAGGGGTGTTGTGTTTCTGTATTACTTATAATTTGTGCATTTCTGTATATAACTGTATATATTTGTAACATGTTGTAAATACCTGCTTGTATATTGTGCTAAGCTGTGAATATAAAGCTTCATTCCTTAACTTCCACACGGCTGAGTCTAGTTTGGGTGATTTCATAAGCATGTGGGGATGGGGTGGGTAACTCCCAAATCATCACAGGGGCAATATGAGCAGTGTCACATATGCAGAGGCTTGATGAACACAACTGAATTAAAACATGGCTAGCTTCTGGGCACAGCAGTATCTTGGAAACTTAATTCAATCAACCCTACCTTCTCAGTCTAAACTGTGTTACTGTGATACAGTACAGTTATGAGGGTCATAGAGATATAAAATGAGAAGTTTGAATATTGTTTTTTCATGTTTTATCAACAAGCCTCCAGAAGTCTATATGAAAACATGATATGCCCTACCTTGTGTCTACAAAAGCAAACCCTGCTGTATTTAGCTGAGATATTCCAGTGTCATATTGATGTAATACAAGAACAGTATTTGATTCATTAGGAAGCCTGAGTGGAGCAGACAGTCTTGCTTCAGAATAATATATTGCAGCAGGTTTTTCCTACTTCTCAGTTGGCAATACTTGGGATGTTTTCTAACCTGCTCTTTAAAATCTGTGAATGTTTGATAATAACAAGGTCTTTTGAATTGCAGATTCTATCACAGTTGTTGAAAATACAACTTCATAGTATTGCAAATCAAGACTGAGATATATTCAGGGTAGCAGAGGATAGTTCTTTCTGCAGTCTATTAGATGTTTGCTTACATTTTTTTTTTCAATGGAGTACGAAAAATATCACAAACACACACCGTGGTTGAAGTGAAACAACCAATATTTTTGTTCATATTAAAAAAGTAACAATCTAATTGTCATAGCCAACAGTAAAAGCATAAGGACAAAACAAAACAAATAAATGGAAAGAAGTCTGAAAAAAGATCATTTGCAAAGAAAATTCTAAAACCAGTTCTAATTAATTTGTCAGACCTGAATCCTTTATGAAATCCAGTTGCAGAAAAGTTATTTTGAAATCAAAGCAATGCCAACCTTCAAGAGTTCACAGGAAATGTCAAGACTTTTTTCATGGTATATTCAGAGATGCAAGGTTTGAAAAATTAGACCAACACAATGTTGATGACAAGATGAAGTCCATGAGGCAGAAAGAGTTCCTAATTCAGTATTTCATTAGAGGTTTATGTAGTCTGTCTCTAAGGATATGCATCTCTATATGTTATAAATATACATCAGCATTTTTTTCTTAAAGACTCAGGTAACAGAATAATTAAACTGTTAAAGTGTACAAATCCTTAATGTGTATAAATATTTAATGTTCATATTGGTACATTAATCAGTGTAATGATGATAATACAGTAATTATTCCTTAACTGCTTTACTGGTTGTCTCTATTATTTACTATGGAAAGGTTAATTGTTACAGATTATATCCTCCTCTGTTTAATTCTGACTTCTCCTTTCCTTGCTCCATCTTACAACAAAGTGTTTTGATTTATTAAATTGTATCTTACAAATAGATTCAATCATCTTGCCAGCACGTGTTCCCTCTTTAAACTCATCATGGCAAAGCACTGTGCATGCATGATCAGCAGCATTCCTCACCATTTAGTTGACAATACAGTTATCATATTCATAACTCTTCACAGTCGATGGCTCTGACTATGCAAGCAATGCTAAGTTTTATAGACTACTGTTAAAGTAATTTATATTTTGGCTTTCTGGGCCATCTGAAATATGGAGAAAGAAAACATAGGGAAAAAAATTAAAAGCTGGCAGACAATAGGAGCAGATGTCTGATAGGATGCCCCTTATAAAAAGAAGTAAAAATAGTGTGTGTCTTGACTAAGATTTGGGTTGTTATTATATATTTCTACCTCACATTGGAAATTAATGTTATTTACAGTAATGTTATTTACAGTAATGCAGTGTTTCCATTTATTTTTATTATGTATCAATACCTTACTATTATTATATTTTCACTGTAAACTAGATTAAAACTAGATAGCTCCATGGAATATACTAGTCATCAGAAACCTAGTCATGAAATCTCCAACAGCAATGCATTGGACTCTGCAGTAGAAATTGTATGTTGTTGATGCTCCTTTCATGCATGCCCCATGCTTTCTTAGCCAGTCCTCTTAGTCTGGTATTCAGATTAGTGCTTGTTCCCCACTACTTTTGGGAGAGTACATCACTCAAGAGTAATTGAAGTAACAAAGTCTGTGCTTCTCTGTAGCTCAGCGTAGCATACGCAGTTAGCTTCTCTGTCGCTGGCTTAAATAGGATTGCCATATATCTCTCAGGTTATCTGATACCTCAGGTTGTCATGAAACACAGCTCCATCCATGTATCTAAAAGCCAGAATCACAAAATTGATGCCATGTTACCTTTAATGCCAATAACCTAAATATGAGAATAGTTCATCGAAAGACTTGAAAAACAGACAGAAGTCAAGAGCAGGAAAATACTCAGTGTAGCCTTTAAATTTTGTTTTCTTTTTATAATGTAATAAATAGTTGAGTAATTACAAAAGGATAGAAAATATTTATCAATTTTTAAAAGTTACAAAATATAACTGACTCCTTCAGTTGAGTGGTAATCAAAATTAAAAATCTGTACAATTCACTTTATTTGATCACTTAATCTGATTTATACTTGGTCACTTCAGCTAAGCAGTAATGAAATCTAAAAATCTCTGCAAATCACTTACTTGATATTTTAATTTATACCTGATAAAACCTGAAATGAACTTAGGTACTCTCTACCTTTGCATTGTATTTTTTTTTTCCTAACACATTTATGTATAAAGTCTCTCACATATATATACCTATCCATGACTACCTGAAGGGAGGCTGTAGCCAGGTGGGGGTCGGTCTCTTCTGCCAGGCAACCAGCAGCAGAACAAAGGGACACAGTCTCAAGTTGTGCTGGGGGACGTATAGGCTGGATATCAGGAGGAAGTTCTTCACAGGGAGAGTGATTTGCCATTGGAATGGGCTGCCCAGGGAGGTGGTGGAGTCACCATCCCTGGAGGTGTTCAAGAAAAGCCTGGATGAGGCACTTAGTGCCATGATCTAATTGATTAGATAGGTCTGGGTGATAGGTTGGAGTGGATGATCCTGGAGGTCTCTTCCAACCTGGTTGATTCTATGATTCTATATGCTCATTATGAATTTGAAACCAAGAAAGAAACCATACTATCATTCTGTGTTTAAAAGTAGTGGTAACATGAGTTATAACCTCAAATTAATTCAAAATATCCATTATGGTCCTACCCAGCAGTTAGGTCACTGTAAGGTATAAGAATACAGACACACACTTATGAAACAAGGCTTTTCTCTTGGTGTCATAAAACAAAGAAGTGAAAAAAAAAGCCCCACTGAACACAGTTTCATTTTTAACCTTATTCAAAACAGTACTGATTTTTATCTTTCACACATTATCTGTCTAGAAAAAAAGTTTTCTTTTTTTACAAATGATCCTATTATTTTTAATAGTCTCCATCTATATTCTGAATTTTCATTGTCTCGGTTATCCAATCCTATTTAAATGCTGAAATGTGTGGGCCTCGTGGCTGTTTTAATGTTATGCCTTTCATGTTGTAATTAAGAGGAGTCTCCAATGAATAAAATAAATGCTTTCAGAGGAATCTCAAGCTCTCAACAGACATCAGCTAAAATGTTAAGAGTGCCTCAAAGTCCCTCTGGTGCTATATTTTCTAACCATGAAAGAAATGTCATTATTGTAAATTCTCAGCCTTTGTCTGAAAATCTTGTACCAGTTCCCTTGAGCGTCAGTTCAGTTAATTAATTCAAACAATTTCCCCTCTAATCTCTAAAATATTTTCATATTTAAGACAATAAATGAGACACTTAAGGGGGTCATTCGTTGTTGGTCATTAATATGCCATGGAATTAAAAGAATTATTGCTGGCCTTTGGTGACATGAATAATTTCATATGGTTTGGACCCATACAAGGTTAAAATTATCACCTCTCAGTGCTCTGAGTAATTGAACATAACAAAATTCCTTGAATAGGACTTGCCACTCCTTTGGCTTTCTTGATATCTAATTTGATACTTAACCACATGATTTATGCCAATATTTGAATCATATTATTTAATGATAACTTTAAAATTAGTAATTAGTTTTGCAGTGACTTGATTGCATTTCTCTTGAACCAGTGCATAAGGTTAATGCAATAGCAGTCTGATGGGTCTGGTAACTGACAGTAATTGGTTATTATGTTACATGTTAAGATAAGGAGTCAGCAGCTGAGAAACCCCACGAGATTTGCAGGAGACAGAGCTGTGTGTTCGCAAACCTCTTTTCCTCCCTTTCTAACACTTGGCTTAAATTCATAACCGAGTTATTTTTGACCTTCAGGGTGATGTTTCATATAGCTTAGTTCTAACTAACGTACAATACCAGGTTGTACCAGCGTAGCAAAATCATTCTTTCACAGAAAGATCAACAAAGCAATCACAGATTTCCTTTTTGTGCTCAAATGCAGTATTTCAGTGCAGCTGTCAAAATAACATGATGCCGACGTAGAAAGTTACCCGTTTCTTGACATTATCTGATGTTCAGATTAGAAAGCGTGCACTAAATCCAGAATATATTCATATTTTTTGTCATTATTTAGGGGAAATCTTTCCTATAATTTTGAACTTTATTGCCTGTAATTCTAAAAACCTGAACTAATAATTTACAATAAGCTGCCGTGATCATCTTCTGTGAAAGGACATGGAAATGAATGAAACAGTTTTGGCTTAGTAGCCCATTTTACGTGTGCCTATTGATAATTTATGCAAACTGTCAACACACAGCTTAAAATATATTTTTGAGACTACAAAGTATTGATGAATATAGATAAGGATTGTACAGATGAATCAAATTTATTATCTAAGGCTTTTTCATTTAGTTTCCTTTAGAAGGGAAATTGTTAGAAAGCTTTTACAGCTTATGAATTGAATTACCACACTTCTAGAGCTCTTTGAATATATTATACCTTTTAACTCTGCATGAAAGAAAACTGTGTGCAGAGCACATATTTGTGTTTTGATGTCTGTATGAGCACAGTTTATCATATCTAAACTCTTATAATTCCAAAGATTAAGGAAAAAAATAAAAAGTTAATCTTTAAATTTCTGAAATATTCATAGATAAGGTGTTCAGGGGATTGCAAGATGGAAAAACTTTGAAATCTTGGCTCAAATGCTGTGGAAATTAACAGAGATTTGTGAAAGGAAGTGACACTCAATACATTGTCATGAGGACAAGCCCTTGAGATAAATCTGCAATCAGGTCAACAGAAATTGAAGGAAAGAGTATATGAAAATATTGCCTGGCATATATCTCAAAGTAGATCTTCTGAAGGTCATGTTTTCGTGAATTAGATTAGGCACTGTCAGTTACTTCTATTTCTGCAGCATAGCTGCAGTCATATCGTGTTAGACAATGTGATATAAAGTGACTTGACGTGATGCACTGGAATATGGGGCTCTTAAAGTGGGAAATTTAGAAATAGTATTTGGGCATTTTCCACCTGTCTGAATAACCAAACACCTAAATATGACTGCCAGTCTATGCTTAAAGCCAATTCAAACACCGAATTCAAGAATATCAAGAGTATAGGGAATTTGGAGTCGTAGTCACTGTCTAAGCTCTGAAAAAAAAAAGTATATTATCTCATTTGGACTAACAGGAATTAATTCAAACCAGCCCAAATGTCCAAATCTACCAGCATGCAGCTGCACCACAACATTTTAGCCTGGAGAAGAAGAGGCTCCGGGGTGACCTCATTGCTGTCTACAAGTACCTGAAGGGAGGCTGTAGCCAGGTGGAGGTTGGTCTTTTCTCCCAGGCAACCAGCAATAGAACAAGGGAACACAGTCTCAAGTTGTGCTGGGGGAGGTATAGGCTGGATGTTAGGAGGTAGCTCTTGACAGGCAGAGTAATTTGCCATTGGAATGGACTGCCCAGGGAGGTGGTGGAGTCGTCATCCCTGGAAGTGTTCAAGAAAAGACTGAATGAGGCACTTAGTGCCATGGTCTAGTTGACTGGATAGGTCTAGGTGCTAGGTTGGACTGGATGATCTTGAAGGTCTCTTCCAACCTGGTTGATTCTATGATTGCAAGTATTTACTATTACAGACTGAATTATCCATTTGGGTTTCTTTTTTCTTCTTTTCCTTTTCTATTAAATTTCTTCTGTGACTAAATACTGAACATTGGAGAGCACGTGTAGAAGTGAGTAGGGGAATTTTAATTTTCTTGGAATAGAAATTGCAGCACAGCTGAAGGTAAAAGTCACAGTTCAGTTCTTTTAGAAATATCCCCATATGGATCCAAAATCTCTGTTTGCTTCTGTCGTGAGCACCTAGTATGAAATGAATAAATGTAATATTACTGTAAAACACTGAAAGAAAAGGAAAAAATCATGTCTGATGAAAAGATACAATCCAAAGTGGGACTGTCTGCCAGTTCAAAGTACATTTCACACGAATATATGTAGAATCAGGAATACAAATATAACATATGATCAATCTATCCTGAAAAAGACTTGCTATCCAATAAGGAGCTTTACATTTTAAAATGTATATTATGGGTCATCTTCTTAACTAAAAAAGTGTTCACCCTATCTCTGCAGCCAAAACGATTGAAAAATAAATGTTCAATACTTCAAAGAAAAAAAAAAAGCGTCAATTTCAATAAAAGTTACACTTATATTTTGACACTTCTTTGTTGAGGCCTGACAGTGTGACAGGCACTAATTCGTGACTTCATATTTGAAAATCCTAGCACTGTTGAACAAAATGAAAGCATATTAAAAGTGCTATCTTAGGGAAAAAAAGGCTTTACTAACCTACATTAAAGTATGGTATTGGTTTTCCTGAGATCAAGATTTTATTCCAAGCTGTCTCTCACTGTGCTCCAGATTATTAATACTCCTGTGGAAGCAAATGCATTTGCATCCTTAGATCTTCTACTCTCTGCAGTATTACATTTCATTTCTTGGCTTATGCCACATGTTTTTCTGTAAAGGCATAAAGTAGAACTTGCAATTTAAGGTGGTATTTCCCGATCCAGAAGGCTGCTACAAGAATAAAGCAAAACAAGCTACTGTTTCTACTCAGCAGTGTTTCAGAGGAATCTGTCATCAATCTGAGTTCTCTGAGACTGTAGATAACAGGCAATCACAAAGAATATTTTTCTTTTGCCTCTTCTGGCTCTGTTGAATCATAATTTGTGGGATTTCTAAGACTGATGCAAAAGTAAGTGCCATAGAGACTGGCAAATGAAACTGAATGTAGAAAATGTGGCTAAATATCATTAAAAATACACTAAATATTCAGACTATGAAACTAAGGATGCTCTTCCAAAGAGAAAGTTAAAGGTCCCATTACAAGAATAATTTATTTTGCACTGGACAATATACAAAAGAATTGGGAAGATAGAGATGCTATTGTTAAGGTTCCTGCATCACAAGCATTCAGTCATGTGGAATCTTCCTGTTTTCTCATGACATTTCAGAATTAATGGTCTGCAAGACACTTGGCTAATTTTAAAGAAGGATGTCAGCTTCTGTTAAGGTTGAATGGAGAATAGTAATATTGTGTCTTCATTCACCTACATTGGTTACCAAGATCATAAATTCCATGGGGAAAGCTGACTCTGACTTAACAGAGAGCAAACTGGAAAGGATAAAAAAAATGAGGTGGAACCTATTCTCCAGTGTTCCGCTTTAGTTCATCAGAAGACATGTGGTTCAGTCTAGATATGCATTTACCAATTTACTAGAGGAAGCTGTCTGTCCCTCATCATCTGAAAGTTAGGTATTACATCATTAGCTAATAGATCACAGAGAAGATGAGAAAAAGAGGGAAATACATGTGAAGAGAGGATCAGAGTTAATAAAAGGATTTAAGCTCTGAAATCAAATGCAGTCTTCAACTGTCTTGCCCATATGACCCCACAGATGCATAGCTGTCCTCTCTACTTACCTGTAGTTCAACAGAAAAAACTGTTGTGTTGCTCACTACTCAGAGGAGTGAATAATGAGGCCACTTCAAATCTTTTAAATTGACCTGATCTGTAGCAGTGGTCTGAAACTGTGTCTCCTGCCTTCCCAGAGAATCAGTCATGAAGATGCCCAAGATAGGGCATTTTTCTGTTCCTTTCTTGTTAATGTTCTGATTTGTAATTAAAAAAAATGATAGAAATTATAGTAGCCAGCCCCAAGTATAACCACCATTCTCCCCAGCTCTGATTTTCAGATAACTCATTTTTTATCATATCTTTGAAGCAGAAAAGCAAGCTCTGTAATGAACCTAGCTTGAGATCAGAGGTCATAACTGCGAATACAAACTTGAGATACCAATTTTATTCCAGTCTAATTAGTAAATGTCTTTGAAGTCTTCTTGTGTGCTTTTTTATTAGGCCCATGTCATGGTAGGCCTGACAGGCCAAAAAAGGGCATATCCATGTCCTGGATTGCCCAGACATGTTTTTCAGCTCTCCTTCCTTCTGTTTTGGGGAAAAGCAACTGCGAGAAAGAAGACAAAAGAACCCGGAGCCACTAAGTCTAAGAACTCTGGCTTGTCCAGACTTGTCTTGGTCCTGTAGTAAATGAGGTACACACACACTTAGCTTGTGCCTGCCTTGTGCAAGGCCTATGCTTTTCCCAAATTTGGGTAAAGCAAGCCCATGGTTTCACTTAATATGTTCAAGCTTTATTAACTGCCATTCTGATTGGTTATTTTGTGTCCAAAGGCCCATTAGTCTTGGCTACATTGATAAAAGGAGATACGCAGGTAAACACAAGGTGTGCTCTGCTGTTCTATTAGTGCCTGCTGTTGCCTACTGCCATTGCTTACTGCCTTATTGTTTGCCTGGAAACTCCACTGTCACGAGTTTACCAGGAACAGACCCTAAATGCCTTCATGTGATCAGCCTGCACAGCCAGCGTGACATCGTGCTAAGACTGCACATCGCACGACATCCTGCCTACATCTGAAAGTCTCCTGCCAAGATGGGAAGCCCTGGAGACACACAGATCATCCAGAGGACCAGGTCAGAGACTGACTCCTTTCCCCAGAAGCCTGGGAAGAATCAAGTCTCAGCAGCTGACAAGACAAAATTATTCCCTGAAAGCATTTGAGTACTCTCTGAAGCTGTAGCTGGCCCCTCAAGTTGAGAGAGAGTATTTTATGAATAAATACTTAAAGCCTCCTTGTGATTCACCATTGCCTTCTGCCATAAACAGAAAGAAGCTCCTAGAGTCCATCTAGTGGGCAAGCAGTATACTGACCACAAGCAGTATTTGGCAGCAAGAATCTCCTCTTCCAGTTCAGTTCATGTTTATATTTTTGCAAGTTATTTCCAGATCTGGTTATTAACTGTAAAATGTCTCCATGACTATGCAAAGAACCAATTAAAATTAGTGGTCAGGGGTGGGAAAGCTCTGAATTTCAAAATTAATGAAAAAATATTAATTTTGGAACATATCATCTCACATTAATTAATTTCCCCCACTTTCTTTGATTCCTATGAGAACACACATTGTTTCTCATGTTACTATTACTTTGCCAAAAGATGTCTTGCATAATGTAAACAAAGGAGGGGAAAATTGTTATTTACAACTCAGCAACTCAGACTCTACTCTCACTCCAGAACAGAAAGGCAACCTTTGGCCTCAGGTCTTTCTTCTTAAATCTGCTTTCTACATGGATTTGCTGTCACAAAAAATCCATGTATAGACAGTTACTGGAATATGATTATTTTCCCAACATTAGCATTTTAATATTATTTAATATCACACTTAATATTCTTTACTATATTTCTGCTTCTGCATACAAATACTTCAGTTTTCCATCTCTAAAGCCAATGCTTGTTTACTAAACTCTCTACATTCTTATTTACACTGTGTGTTAGACATAGCCTCCAGGGTTTCTTTTCATTCTTTTAATAATATGTTTTTCCCTCTTTGCCTCACCAGTTTTAAAATTCTATGCTAATGCTACTGTGTTTGTAAGTCCTGTAATAGCATGTGCAACATCTGACAGGTTGGAAGCAAAGATGCTAAGCTATTGTCTAAGAAATGGTTGCTATGTTCTTTGAGGAAGACAAAATTCTTTCCTCTACAACTCATATCACTTGTCTTTGCTCTACTTAAGTTTCATGAGGATGATTAGGGGACTTGAGCATCTCCCCTGTGAAGAGAGACTAACAGACCTGGGGCTGTTTAGTCTTGAAAAGAGAAGGCTGAGAGGGGATCTCATCAATATCTATAAATATCTGGGGGATGGGTGTCAAGTGGAGGGGACCAGTTTATTTTCCATGGTGTGCTGTAACAGGACAAGG
Organism: Tricholaema leucomelas; assembly: GCA_013400475.1. Classification (NCBI taxonomy): domain Eukaryota; kingdom Metazoa; phylum Chordata; class Aves; order Piciformes; family Lybiidae; genus Tricholaema lacrymosa; species Tricholaema leucomelas. The sequence continues at coordinate 221,880 of WAAF01013954.1, forward strand.
ATCAGAAGGTTTGAACGTAGAAGGGTTCGTTTCAACATGGGAAGAAACATCTTTACACTGAGGGTAACAGAGCACTGCAGCAGGCTGCCCAGAGAAGTTGTGGAGTCTCTTCCGGAGACCTTCGAAACCCACCTGTATGCATTCCTGTGCAGACTACCCTAAGTGACCCTGCTTTTGGCAGGAAGGTTGGGCTCAGTGATATCTGAACGTCCCTTCCAACCCCTAATGTTCTGTGATTCTGTGATTCACAGGCATCTCTCTCAAAGTCAATTTTATTGTGCCTAGCACAAAATGCATTTCTGCCTCCAGAAGAGGTTTTTAATCATATCAGGTATTTCTCTTGGGTCATTCACTCACACAACAAGTATTTTTTTTCAAGTACCCAGCAGAAATATTATGACATCATTTTGCTAATATGCCAAGGGCAGTGTATGATTCTATTTCCTTAATTTAAAACTCAGACATCTAACTAGTTAAATCATCATAGTAATTTATATCAGCCTGTGGTCAGTTGTTCTGCTGACTCTATTGTGTTTGGGGGGCTTGGCAGGATTTGGTTTTGGTTTTGTGTTTGCTGTTGTTTGTTTGGGTGTTTTGTCATTGTTTCTTTGTTTGTTTGCTTTAATTTATTTAATCATTTCTTTTCCAGAACAAAATCAGTTTTGTGAATAGCAAGGTTAAATTGTTACATTTTTCTTTCTTTACTTTTCTACTTCTTAGCTTTTCTGTAACGTTCCACTACCTTACATCATTTTTCATCTATGTATCATTTCATGTAGCAGCTCATTGCATTTCTCACGTAGGACTTCCCCTTTAGAACAAAGATTCTTTTCAAGTAGCTGCACAGCCTCATTAGGGATCTTTTGTCTTCAGTGATTCAGTGATTTCATGTACCATTTAAACTTCTGCATCTTTTCTTTCAACACTTTACACTAATTCTTGTGCTTTCTTCTCCATATGAACCCATAGATGGAAAACACATATACATTTCATATGAAACTGTCTTGCATTTTTCAATTGCAGTGTTTTAACAGCTTCAGTGTTAAGAAAACACATTGGCAGGGCAAGCTCTCCTGTAGTTTTAATGTTCGATTCACTGTTAGATCATGTAGATATTATTCATGATATAAATCTGAAGGGGGCTCCTGCTTCTTTGGATGTATTTCTTGATGGCATAGTTGTAGGCTGCTATCAAGATATTCATATCCCACCACATATCTCTGTAAGAGTTTGAATTCTTTAATACCTAACTAAAACATTAAGCACCTTAGACCCATAAGTATACATTAAAACATGAATTTAATACCTTGCCACCTACTGGAATATACCATCTCCAGTAATTTTCTCCTTTGACTTCCCATTGACCAGCAGTAATGGATTTCCATTCAAGGTGCAGACTTTTGTAAATTCTCCTTTTACACATAAAACTCCTTCAGGGCACTCCATAGGTGTATTCTGCAAAGAAAAAAAGTACATTTACATTGAAGACAAGCATCACACTTCTGTGCATTTACCTCACAATCACTATTCTTGATACACTGGAGTATGGACCCCACCGTAATTTCTACCCAGGTGCGATCACTCCTAAGGAATTAAGGAAAAAAAAGAGGGTATATCACCTTTGGAAAAAAGGGGAGATATTCCAAGAAGAGGTTAAGGATGTTGCTATGCCTTGTAAGAAAAAAATCAGAGAGGCAAAAGCCCATTTAGAATTTAGGCTGCCACTGTCATTAAGGAGAATACAAAATGTTTCTATAAGTACATTAATGGCAAAAGAAAGGGCAAGGACAAACTCCATTCCTCATTAGATGCAGAGGGGAATATAGTAACAAAAGATGAGGAAAAGACAGAGGTACTTAACACCTTCTTTGCCTCAATCTTCAATAGTGGGACAGGTTAACTCCAGGACAGCTAGCCTCCTGAGCTGGCATATGGAGTCAGGGACCAGTATAGTTCCCCTGTAATCCAGGAGGAAGCAGTAAGGGACCTGCTGAGCCACTTGGATCCTCATAAGCCCATGGGACATGATGGGATCCATCCTAGGGTGCTGAGAGAGCTGGCAGATGAGCTGGTGAAGCCACTCTCCATCATTTATCAATAGTCCTGGTTCACTGGAGAGGTCCCCAAAGACTGGAAGCTGCCAATGTGATGCCAATCCATAAGAAGGGCCAGAAGAAGGAACTGGGAAATTCCAGACCTGTCAGTCTGACCTCAGTGCCAGACAAGGTCATGGAACAGGTTGTCTTGTGTGCCATCACAAAGCACCTACAGGATGGCCAAGGGCTCAGGCCCAGCCAGCATTGGTTTAGGAAGGGCAGGTCCTGCCTGACCAACCTGATCTCCTTTTATGATCAGGCTGCCTGCCTGGTGAATGCAGGGAAGGCAGATGGTGTCTACCTGGACTTCAACAAGGCCTTTGACACCATCTGCCACAACAAACTCCTGGCAAAGCTGGCAGCTCGTGGCTTGGACAGATTCACTCTTATATGGGTCAAGAACTGGCTGGATGGCCAAGCCCAGAGAGCGGTGGTGAATGGTGCCACATCCCATTGGCAGCTGTCACTAGTGGTGTGCCCCAAGGATCAGAGCATTCAGTTCAAGATTTCTTCAAATTATAAGAATCTGTCCAGGTTATAGGATACTATCAGGAAATATGGTCCTGTTCCGGCAGGGGGGGTGGACTCGATGATCTTTTTGGGTGCCTCCCAACCCCTGTGATCCCGTGATTTCATCTTCATAATTCAGCCCTTAAGCTGAATCTATGCTTTCATAAGCATAGATTACTCTACTTGTTAGTACTAACTTCTTTTGTTAACAGAATACCCAACAGATAAGAGGTGAAGAACAAACAGAATCAGTAGACATGAATAATATATGCTGGGATCAACAGGATATTTACATTTCTGTGTCGTGGAGGGCCTATAGGCCAGAAAACAGACCTGCATATGCCTTGCTCTGCCTGGACATGTTTTTCCTGCTTTTAGTCAGGGGTGAGCACATGGCCAGCACAGAGAGGCACAATGGGCCTGGTGCCATGTGGAGTCTGGCCTGCCCAGGCTTTAGGTTGTGTAAGCCCCCACATGCTCAGCTCACGCTTGCTGGGTGCTAGGCCCATGTGAGCCCCATGTTTGGAAAGTCCAGGCCTGTGGCTCCTTGCTTATTATGGCAGGGTTGGCTGACTGCAAGCCTGATTGGTTATTGGTGGCCAATGAGACCACTGATCTCGGCCCACAGTTAATAAATAGACATGCACAGGCTCACGTGCCAGTGCATTCGCTCGCCACTGCATTTTATGTGCTAGGTGCATTCGCTCACCAGCTCACTCACCCACGTGTGCATTGACTCGCTTAGTGGCCTGCGTATTTACTTGCAGAGCTCACTTAAGCCTGTCATTATGGGGCTCAGACTCCCTGTGCAGCCATGCATCTCACTGCACGTCCACTGCCTTATTGCCTGGTGTGTGCCATTGCCACAAGTTACCAGGAGCAGAACCACTTGTCTGCACGGGAGTGTCTCATTCCACTGTACCAGCAAATCCTGCCTGCAAGTTCCCTGGACACAGTAGCCAGAGGGACCCAGCAGCGAGGGACTCAGCAGCTATGGTCAGAGACTATTGCCCCTGAAGCCTGGAGTATTCCAGCCTTGGAGTCCACGGGAGGAGACCCTAAGGAGTTGGACACTTTAGAGAGGCTGTGGCATAGCCCGGAGAGTGATTTATATTAAATTAGAATCGTGAGTAAATACCTCTCTAACTTCTATTGTGCCTGCCACAGAGCAGAAAGCTTTCAGCCCACCCTGCTGGGCAAATAGTATATAGACCCCGAGCGGCAGTAGCCGCGGGGAAAACTCTCTCTGTTAATAGTCTGTTAATAATTCTACGCTAGTCATTGTAATATAGTTATTAATAAGCCGTTTGTGAATATTATACCCATAAGGTCAACCTATAACTGTGAATGAATCCTATTTAATATTAAATATAGTGGTTGGGGGTGTCGAGAGTTAAGAATATTGAGTTTAATAAATACATTTTCATAAATATTATCTCTCACCCATTGATTTCTCCCCTTTGCCACAAACCGGTGTAGGCGGCAGAATCCCCCTCTGCGACATTCTGAAACACAAAAGACACAAGAGTATCATACTGTCTGTGATGGTTTGGGTGTTCCCCGCCCCCCACACTTTAGAAATCACCCAGACTAGACTCAGCCGGCTCTGGAAACTTGAATGAAGCTTATATTTACAGCTGGCACAATTTACAAGCAGATATTTACAGTATATCTCTCTATATATAGAAATATACAAGGTAAAAGTAATACAGAAACACAACTCCCCTCCCAGAAACCTGAATCCCCAGGAGGGGCTCTCAACCACCCCCTCACCTTTCCCCTACCCCTCTCAATCTTACCCCAGTCCCAAGGAAGAATGGAGGTTCTGCCAAGGGGATTAAGAAGCAAAGGTGAAATCAGCCACAAAAGCAAATGGAGGGTGAGGTTAGAAAGCAAGATGGAGTTCAGCCAGCAGCCTCAGCTCTCTCCAGCAGGCAAAGAGCAGAAGAGAACAGCCCAGCACAAAGTGCCCGAGAGAAGTGCAGAGCAAAAGTGACCTAATCTTTGTTTTGCTTTTCCTTTGTGCACATCTCAGCAAGACTATGAGCCAAGTAGACAACACCATTGTTTTCATTTCTTAGCCTATGATCTAATTCTTCTCACCAAAACATCCCAGCTAGGCTCAAACTAGCACACTGTCTATGCTTTAGGACACAGTGAGACACATACCCACTACAGAAAGAGGTTCACAGTAAGCTGTCCCGGTCAAGCTGGAAATATCCTATGTTTTTCAAGTGAAAAGCAACTTTTAACATAGAAAATATGCTATGTAGACTCATGATTGCAGTCAAAATGTAATAAAAATTAAAAAAATGTGCAAACATGGTTCATAAACATGATCTTAAAAGCTTTCAAAATTACATAGTATACCATACATTAAGAAAGTCACACCATGAAATTATATCCTAAAACCAAACCTCTATAAACAATTTCCTTTCTTTAAGAACTGCTTTCTTTAAGCTTTTTATGTTTCTGTCTCCAAAGAGAAGACAAGTTACAGAGAACCCAAATCCGCAGTTGTGTTTAAAAATGTGACTCCTTAGGCACCTTGCATTCCCACCGAATTGACTATGCAATGCCACAAATTACAAACCTAACTGTAAAGCCTAACAAAACAAGCATTCCTAGTCATCTTGAAGTCTCATTCCCAAATGTAATTCCCAGCCAGAAGGATCTAGTAAGTAAGAAATAAGTCAAAATTATCAAAGAGAGATGCTTAAACTTCACTGCTTTCTCATACTTGCAATTTCCCATACCACGAAGAGCCACTTTCTGAAGAGATATGTAATAAAGCTTTCTTATATGCCCTGGTCAGCCTATCATCTCTTGCAGTAACAGAACCACCAGCCTACAGAAATGCTGGTTGTAAGTGACCTGTGGTCTAGCCCAACTTCCTCTGACCTTAAATGCTTCAAAGTGTATTCCAAGAGTGCACACCCACTCCAAGATCTTTCTAGGGAGAGCCGTGTAGCTGACCAGGTTCCCCAAGTCCTATGTCTCAGTAGTTTTAGTTAGTCTCTTTTTTTTTTAACTTTGTGGAACCTCTCTCAATCCTCATCCTCTTTCACAGGTAACGATCCTGGACTCATAATTGTGTCAACTAACTCCTCAAATGTCCTCAACTGGATCTAAATCAAACCAACTTCACCAAGTCTATAGAAGGTCAAAGAAATTGTAGAATCATAGAATCGATCAGGTAGGAAGAGACCTCCAAGGTCATTCAGTCCAACCTATCACCCAACCCTGTCCAATCAACTAGAACATGGCACTAAGTGCCTCATCCAGGCTTTTCTTGAACACCTTGAGGAAAGGCAACTCCACCACCTCCCTGTGCAGCCCATTCCAATGGCAAATCACTCTCTCTGTCAAGAACTTCCTCCTAACTTCCAGTCTATACCTCCCCCAACACAACTTGAGACTGTGTCCCCTTCTTCTGTTGCTGGTTGACTGGGAGAAGAGACTGACCCCTCACCTGGCTACAGCCTCCCTTCAGGTAGTTGTAGACAGCAATGAAATCACCCCTGAGCCTCCTCTTCTCCAGGCTAAACAACCCCTGTATCTACTAAACAACCAGGAGGTTGTTCCTGGCTCTTCTTTTGCCATTAATATAGAAACATTTTTTATTGTCTTTACCAGTAGTGGCCAGCCTAAGTTCTAAATGGGCTTTTGCCTCTCTAATTTTTTTCCTACAAGACCTAGCAAAATCCTTGAACTCTTCCTGGGATACCTCCCCTTTTTTCGATAAGGTGATACACCCTCTTTTTTTTCTTTAATTCCTTTAAAGCTCCATCTTTCCATCTCCTCCATAGGCAGTGCACAAGAGACAGTTTATGTGTGCCTTGCATGCAGATGCACATGCAAATTCAAAGAGGGATTGATGTACACATTCATTTCTCTAGAGGTGAAAATGTTAGACTTTAGCCACTCCAAAGAATCATGTAAGATGTGAAGAAAGAAAAGAGGAAAAAAAAAATCAACAACAAAAACCCCCTCACAAACAAACCAACCCCAAACCAACAACAACAAAAAAGGGAACACAGCACATACATGCACACACCAAAAAAACCCAAACAAAATAAAAAACAAACAAGCAAAAAAAAAAAAAAAACCCAAACAAAACCAAACCTCCTAAACAACCAACCAACCAAAACCAAAACCACAACTGGAATAAAGCCTAACATTGGCTGGTGACAATATTCCAGAGAACTGATGGTGAGATATCTTCTGTGCCAGAACTCTGTCCCCTATAAATCTGCTCAACAAATGGTTGCTATTGTTGGTATATTGCAGCTATTTTCCCCATAAGTGAATTTCAGCTGGCAATAAGGGAAAATGTCTATTCTCTTTCTTTCTTTCATGGAGCTGATGACATCTTTAGTACAATTACACACACAGCTGCTGTGGGCAAGTGATGCTTTGCCAAGTGCATCCCAGGCCATCATGTTTCCCTTTTTTGTGCTGTGCTGTCTCCTTTCCATTCTCTTTGCAATAATAATAAAGGAGAAATTACCAAAGATGGATAGAAAAGATTTGCTTGTTCTCATTTTTTTGCTTAGGAATGAGCAGAGAATGAGTCCACCACTGAGAAGGGATGATTACAGACACAGGTTTCCTTAGAAGAGCTTGTTCAGGAAAGAGAATGACAGTAAGGGATCAAACTCTTTAATAACAAGCCTGGTGAGAATAGTGAGGAGAAAATTATATTTCAATAGACTTCATAGGGAACTACATACATTTGTAGACTGCAGTCATTGCCAATTTCCTGACACCTTGGGATATGTTTCATTAAGTAAAAAACAAGTAATTTTGATGCTGATATGACTGGAGTAGAGGCTCAGGACTGGCTTTTGAACTCTGAATGAAGCAAGGGAAGTTTGTAGTCATGAAGAAGAGGGATAGCTACAATAACCTCGGTTAAGTCAATGTTTTGTAAATAAAAAACTTCTATAAACACACTTTCCCCTTTATAAAACCACTACAGGTTTCTTTTCCTTGTTTATCTTCCCCAATCCATCCCTCTGTGCCAGCTCTGCATTTCAAGTTGTGATGGTTTGGGTGCTACCTGCCCCTTCACACTTTGGAAATCACCCAGACTAGACTCAGCCAGCTCAGGAAATTTGAATGAAGCTTATATTTACAGCTGGCACAATATACAAGCAGATATTTACAGTACATACAGATACATACAAGGTAAAAGGTAATACAGAAACACAACTCCCCTCCCACAATCCTGACTCCCCAGGAGGGGCTCCCAACCACCCTTCCACCTTCTCCCACCCCTCTACCTTACCCCAGACATTGCCTTGTGCCCCAAGGAAGAATGGAGGGTCGGCCACGGGGGTTAGGAAGCAAAGTGGATTAATCAGAGAGATGGAAGGTGAGGTTAGAGAGAGAAATGCCCAGAGCTCAGGTAGCACCCCAAGTACAAACACCTTATCTATGTTTATGCTCTTGTTCTTATACATCTCAGCAAGCCCATGAGTGGACAGCACCATTTGTTTCTCTTTCACAGCCTGTGATCTAATCCTTCTCACCAAAACATTCTAGCTAGCTTCAAACTAGCACACAAGTAATACTATTTTATACTCCCATTAGTTTGCTAGAGAATAATCTGTATCAGTGCCTTTGTCGCCCATAATATTGGCCTTTTAATGAGCAACACTTTCAAAATAATAATGAAAAAAAAAGATGACTGAAAAAAAGACTTTAAATCTGCTGTAGTAGGACATGTACATTCAAGTCTTTTAAAACATTGTTGATAAACCTCAATTAAGATACCACAGAATAGCAATACTGCATTTTTTTCTCTAGTTAATAGATGTTATGATAGTTTGCTGATGTACTCCAAGACAATACTTTCATGGAGGAAGATTTAAGTTCCCTCTTACAGAGTATGTATGACATTTTCATCTTAATTCAAACCCGTGAGTGACAGCTGGGAGAAGAGGAGGCTCAGGGGAGACCTCATTGCTGTTTACAACTACCTGAAAGGAGGTTGTAGCCAGGCAGGGGTTGATCTCTTCTCCTAGGCACCCAGTGACAGAACAAGAGGACACACTCTCAAGCTGCACCAGGTCAGGTTTAGGCTGTAGATTAGGAAGAAATTGTTCATGGAGAGAGTGGTTACCCATTGGAATGGACTGCCTGGGGAGGTAGTGGAGTCACCATCCATGGAGGTGTTTAAAAGGCGGCTGGATGAGGCACTTAGTGCCATGGGTTAGTTAATTAGAAGGGTTAGGTGGTAGGTTAGACTCGATGATCCTAGAGGTCTTTTCCAACCTGGTTGATTCTGTGATTCTGTGAAATGGGCCTATAAGAAGCAGAAAAAAATGGGATTCCAAACTAATCAAACTTTTTAATTTCTTTTTCTTCTTAATGGAGTTGTTACACAGCCTGTGCTACTATACTGGACTTTTCTCTAAACTTCTAATTTCTAGATCCTTGACTCAGGATTAAATTTGTCATTTTATATATAAACTTTTAAGAAAAATAATGATTTCATAAATTAGACATGCATGTGCTTCATACTCTGCACTGTCCAATAGCTCAGTAATTAAGAAATCATCTCATTCACTCAGGCTCTACAAACTCAAACTTTCTTCCATTCTTTTCTCTGAGACAATTTGAGGTTTGGTGGTTTTTTTTCCCTCTAAAAAGCTCACATTGCTTACTTCAGCAAGGACTGGAATGATCAAGAAGTATTTCATTTCCTGTAAGGATGATCTGAACATCAGACTGGCTAACCAATCTCATTCAATAATTTGTAGAACTATAGAGTCGTTTAGGTTGGAAAAGACCTTTAATATCAACTCCAATCATAAACATAACAGTGCTGAGTCCACCATAAAACCATGTCTCTAAGCATCACATCTACATGTCTTTTAAATACTGTCAAGGACAATGACTCAGTCACTTCCCTGGGCAGCCTGTTGCAGTGCCATGCAATGCTGTTGGGGAAGATATTTTTCCTAATATCCAGTCTAAACTTCCTCTAATGTAACTTGAGGCCATTTCCTCTCCTCTCTTCCAAGTTGAGAGAAAAGACTAACACCCACATCGTTAGTACCTCCTTTCAGGTAGTTGTGTAATGTTAAGGTCTCCTCAGAGCCTCTTTTTCTCCAGACTAAACAGCTCCTTTTATCTCAACTACTCACAGAATCACAGGCTCCTCGTGGGACTTGTCCTTTAGATACCTCATCAGATTAGTTGTTCTTCTTTGGACACACTCCAGGATACAAATGTCTTTCTTGTAGTAAGGAGCCAGTAACTGAACACAGTATTTGAGATGCAGCTCAATGCCAAGTACAGAGCAACAATCACTTCCCTTCTGCTGGCCAAATTTTTCTCATGCAAGCCAGGATGCTATTGACCTTCTTCACCACCTGGGCCCACTGCTGGCTCATATTCATTCACATTTTATCTAAATTATGCCTATTTTTTCTCAAAGATTTGTAGCATTTATCAAAGCTCCAAACAATGGAGATGAAAATTCTCAGAAAGAAGAAAATTAAATCATTGCTCTCAGTTTTTATTAGAATGCAAATAAATGTTAATTACTAGCAGAAAAATAAGTAATTTCACCTTAATCATACCTGAAGTTCCAGGCTTGGGTACTTTCATAGTCAACACTATCCACATTTTCAATGTGAATAGGCAATAGTTTCAGAATGACTGAAAACTCAACTCAGGGCAAAAAATAAGAATGTCTGCTTCCAAAAAGTGTAGCCTAGAGAGGCTTGGAGCCCATACCCAGAAGCAATATATCTTGTCTTCTCATGCATGGCAACTGAAATGGGTTGGGGGGTACTTCAGCAGAGGAAGCTTAGAAGGAAATGATTTTCATATCAATCTCATTAACACTAATATATGTGTGTATGCACTCAGGTGTGCACAGACATGTATGGAAAAAGTGCCCAAGTGTTACTCTGAGATCATGTAAACAGGTTATTTCACACAGAAGGAGGATATATTAAATAAACTTCATGTAACATAGAGATTCTTCTTTTTTTTTTCAGTAGGTCAGAATTACATAGTCATTTGCTGTACTGAGAAATTAAAATAAGCAAAAAAAATATTGCCTCAGGTACATCCAGAAAATATAAATATGGTTATATAGAAAAGAACATTGAGTTTTCATATGCCTCTCAAAAGAAGCATATTTAATTATTGAAGTGAACCATTATGTAATTTAACAAGAAATCCTATGCTTGTGGATAAGCATGGTCTTTCCTTAAAAAAAATATATTAGCTCTTTGGAGCTGAATTCTGACATTCCTAACATTCCTCTCTTGCATAATTTTAAATATCAAGTAAGTTTGTTCCAAAAACCTGTTAGTAGAACGGAATCAACCAGGTTGGAAGAGACTTCCAAGATCATCCAGTCCAACCTATCACCCAGCCCTATCCAGTCAACTAGACCATGGCACTAAATGCCTCATCCAGTCTTTTCTTGAACACCTACAGGGACAGTGACTCCACCACCTCCCTGGGCAGCCCATTCCAATGCCAATCACTCTCTCTGTGAAGAACTTCCTCCTAACATCCAGCCTAGACTTCCCCGGGCACAACTTGAGACTGTGTCCCCTTGTCCTGTTGCTGGTTGCCTGAGAAAAGAGACCAACCCCCACCTGGCTACAACCTCCCTTCAGGTAGATGTAGACAGCAATGAGGTCAGCTCTGAGCCTCCTCTTTTCCAGGCTAAACAAGCCCATCTCCCTCAGCCTCTCCTCATAGGGTTTGTGTTCCAGGCCCCTCACCAGCTTTGTTGCCCTTCTCTGGACACGTTCCAGCACCTCAACATCTCTCTTGAATTGAGGAGCCCAGAACTGGACACAGTACTCAAGGTGTGGCCTCTAACCAGTATGGAGTACAGGGGAAGAATAACCTCCCTCCTTCTACTGGCCACACTGTTCCTGATACAGGCCAGGATGCCATTGGCTTTCTTGGCCAGGTTTCTTCACATTCTGCTTAATTTCTGCTGAAGCCCTAGGAAGTTTTCAAGCCATGGGATAGATATTTCATGGAGATCTGGCAAGAATACAAGCTTAAACATTCAAACAACAACAGCTAGCCTAGAGAATTGATTTTAATGTCCATAATTCACAAGGCTGGAAAGCCAGGAAGTGTGTTATGCAATGACTGCAAGAAACATTTACATGGATGTTAAATCATTGTAATAGCTGCACATACAATTGTCCCAAGGATATAAAACCTAGTGCTTTAAAGTACAAGTGCCTCCCGTTGCAGCTCTCTACTCTAAACATCTGACACTTACATACCCATATTTACTCTTCTTCACGCAGTTATAAAATGATGGTAGAATCATCAGCAATCACTGTCTCTGAGTATAAAAATGGTGGATAACAATGGCTCATTAACACCTCCTAGTATATCTAGAATAGAATAGAATCAACCAGGTTGGAAGAGACCTCCAAGATCATCCAGTCCAACCTATCACCCAGCCCTATCCAGTCAACTAGAGCATGGCACTAAGTGCCTCATCCAGTCTTTTCCTGAACACCCCCAGGGATGGTGACTCCACCACCTCCCTGAACATCTACATATATAGTTGAACAAAATTAAAAGCCTAAATATATTATGTATATTAAAAGTCTTATCATATTATGCTCAAAAACTGCCCCATTGTGATACATGTGAGAGTTACAATAAAAAAAGACTGTCAGATTCACATCCCTATGTGAGCAGAGAAGGACTTCAAAGGACAATGAAACAAAGAATGAAAGTGTCTCCATTCACAAGAACATATTTCTCTTCAACAAGTTGCTGACACAGCAGTAGAAAATGTGAAAAAGTTAATTCCAACTTTGTGCTGACAAACAATTGTCTTGGAGGCAGAGAATTAATGAAGCTGAGTTATAAAAATGAAACTATTTTATTTTCCTGAGCACCCTGCCCCCAAAGTGTATACAAAACTAATTTAGGTTTATTTACATATTCGGTTCAATCAGGAATTCTTCGAAAGGATATTATAAAAGATTAGAATATAGAAATTAGAAATTTAGAAATTTAGGAAGTCAGGAAATGGAAAAGGCTGAGCAATAAACACAGCTCTACTCCACTGTCTATTGGGCTGAGCAGAGAATTAAGGGAACACTGGGTTTTACTCAGGTAGGTGAGATAGGTTTTCCACAGTGATCCCTTGCTGAATTCCTCTGTGGAAGCAGCCTTCTGACACTGCAGGCAATATCCAATAGTATAGATCCACGCAGCAGAAGACCAAGGTGAATGTCAGAGTCGCCAAACTCAGCAATCACAAGACAGGGATTTGTGGAAGCGACACTGGCTTTGTAGAGGCAGGGTAAAGCCCAGGTTGCACAGCCAGAAAGCTGGCTGCTGATTCGGTCCAAGTGTAGCTGGTCTGGATATCTCTGGCAGCTCTCTCTCTCAAAGGACTCCAGGGATAACCAAGCCTGCAAGTTTGCACAGAGTGGTGCAAAAGTGGGGAGAACCATCCAAAAGGAGAGACAGTGAAAACTGAGAGCTGTACAAAAAGGTAGCCATCCAAAAGCGGGGACAGTCCTAAATGGCAGTTCTGTTATGGCAGGAACCTGTCCTGTCAGGTACTCTGTCAAAGCAGGAGCTCTTTCATGGAGGGAATATTTCAAGATGGGAACTCTCAAGGTGGGAACCTTTTAAAGGCAGGAACCTCTTCCCATTCTCCCTTGCTTTATTTAAGCTTTTTGAGACAAAGTGTCCATTTACCATTTTATACTGGGTGCAAAAACCCAGCCAACTACCAACCCGATTCCAGCCTGGGCTTCCACGTGGCTTAGCCTACATGCAGGAAAGCATCTTTCGCTGTTTCGCCCCTCAAGCCCACAGGGCAGGGTGGGAGTAAGAAGTTTTGGTGCCACCTTCTTCCATTCAAACCCGTGGTGAGTGGGGAGAAGAAAGGAATTTAGAGTACCCCGGAACAACAATATAAACTATGTGCATCACTTAAAGTGCCCACTTAAAGTGTGTGCACACACTTTAAGTGTGTGATTTTCAAGCACACATAAGAGTACATAACTTCACTAGAAGTAATTTCATTAAACCTTAATGAATTCTTAAGACATGCCTACATGCTCTCATAATGTGGTGGACCTCACAAATGTAATATTAATTGTACACATCAGATTTTAAATTACTTCATAGCTTCCAGGGCTTTTTTTATTTGTCTGAAAGTGTTAGAATAGAATAGAATAGAATAGAATAGAAAACCAGGTTGGAAGAGACCTCCAAGATCATCCAGTCCAACCTATCACCCAGCCCTGTCCACTCAACTAGACCATGGCACTAAGTGCCTCATCCAGGCTTTTCCTGAACACCTACAGGGACGGTGACTCCACCACCTCCCTGAGCAGCCCATTCCAATGCCAATCACTCTCTCTGGGAAGAACTTCCTCCTAACATCCAGCCTAGACTTCCCCTGGCACAACTTGAGACTGTGTCCCCTTGTTCTGTTGCTGGTTGCCTGGGAGAAGAGACCAACCTCCACCTGGCTACAGCCTCCCTTCAGGTAGTTGTAGACAGCAATGAGCCTCCTCTTCTCCAGGCTAAACAACCCAAGCTCCCTCAGCCTCTCCTCATAGGGTTTGTGTTCCAGGCCCTTCAGCAGCCTTGTTGCCCTTCTCTGGACACGTTCCAGCACCTCAACATCTCTGTTGAATTGAGAAGCCCAGAACTGGACACAGTACTCAAGGTGTGGCCTGACCAGATGAATTAAAAATGGCTGAAGCTGATAAAAGATCACCTTCTTGTAATTATTTACAAGAATTAAAGTAGTTCTAGTAATAAATTCTTATTCAAATATGCACTCAATCGTGGTTTGAATTTTGCCACTGCTGACATTTCCAGAATGCATCAGTCATCAGCATCTTTCTGTGTTTCAAGAAGCATGACAGACTTTTAAGGTTTTGAAGAATACAATTGTGTTAATATGGTCAATATTTTCAGAGCATTGAAAAGATTTCCTTTAACACTTGTAAATGGTACACCCTCATACTGCCTGAAAAACAGCCACCACAAATGTTGGTAGTGCTCTTTATGTTTCTGAATGCCCATCGAGTTGCATTACAGCTGCTACACAGAGTGGGACAAGGATTCCCAGGGCAGTAGGTGCCCGGCTGGAATGCAATTGGTTGGAAAAAAATCCTTCCCTCTCCCTTGCCACAAAGCCCATTTCAAACACACAACACTATTGCATTTCTCATTTGGTATAATTAGAAGTGGACATCACTGTGCTCCTTTATCATATTGATTAAATCCACTTATAAGTATTACAAAACTAAGACAGGCTAAATACAGGAAAATCACAGAAAAACACACAATCATTTCATCTGGAAAATATCTTTAAGATTAATTGTTGATTATTCAGCTTTCCCACTTGGTAAGGAAAATGCACCTAGTCAACATCTCATGTCTTTTACCTGTTAATTTTCATTTCAGGATGCTTTTTCTTGGGTAGAGAAACATCATGTCAATTAACAGCCCTTAAAATGTTATTACTTATATTAATAAAATAGATACTTTCTTGAGTAATTTTGACTCTTTGAGTCTTTTCAGTAGAAACATAGAATTATCAGAGCTGGAAGGGACATCAAGGGTCGTCTAGCTCCAACTCCTCTGCCATGGGCAGAGGTGTGTCACACTAGATCAGGCTGCTCAGAGTCCTATTCTGTCTGACCTTAAGAACTTCCAGGGTTGGGATTTCTACCACCTCCCTGAGCAACCTGTTCCATTGTAGTGACCAAGTGTTGATGGCTGCAGCCATTAGCCTATTATAAGGCAGAAACAGTGATGATACCTCCAGAGGAATGCACTCTGTTGTTAAAAGTGGATACAGTCACACAGTCACTGCATGGATATTGACATATTAGCAAAGTTACAACCACCTGCTTCTCACTCATCAGGTCCTTGTGCCAGGATGAATGGCAGAGTGCAGAAGCCTAGATTAGACCAGCAGCAGTCTGAGAAGCACTCTTTATCAAGACTTGCTAGGAGTTGTAGGCGAGGTGCGACCCCCACTGCTCCTGTAGAATAGTTGTGCAATGCACTGTAATGTGCTTTTTGGTGCAAGAACAATTTGTATTTAATACTTGTATTTTTTTAACACAAAGTAATGTAAACACATAATTAACAAAATAGCCTGGTTTTCCTCAGCATCCTGTTCTCTTCAAACCAGAAACTTTTTTTTTTAATTAAGCCTCTATTTTTTCAGTTCTCTCTTTACCCACTTCCCCGCTAGCAATTCCTTAAGTCTCCCAATAAATCACTTAATATTGCAAAAGCTCTGAACACTGACTGTAGTTTTACATTTCTCATTCTGATTTTTTAAATGCTTTTTTTACACACACACACACACACTCCCTTTTTTCTTAATGGAAAAGACTTAACTATGTAAATAAAATAATTACATTTTATATTCAAGTTTGGAACAATTTGTCACTGTCATAGAGCTCAGAGCTATGTTTAAGGAAGTCCTTGAAGCCTTATTATGTGTGGAATTATGAAATACAGCAACATTTGCACATGTCTGTTTCCTTCAAAAAAACAAAAATGAATACTCCAGGCCTCGGGTCTCAGTGCATTGATAGTCACAACAACTGATATTTAGGCATGCCAATTGTGCTAGTTTGAAGCTAGCTATAATGTTTTGGTGAGAAGAACTATATCACAGGCAGTGAAAGGAAAACAATGGTGATGTCTACTTCCTTCACAGACTTGCTGAGATGTATAAGAATAAAAGCAAAACATAGATAAGGGAGTCTCTCACTTGGACTGTTGCTGGGGAACTGGCTGAGCTGCATCTTACTCTCTAACCTCACTCTCCATTGTGGACTAATCCACTTTGCTTCCTAACCCCTTGGCCAAACCTCCATTTCTTCCTTGGAAGTGGGGTACGGTTGAGAGGGGGGGAAGGTGTGGGGGCGGTTGAGAGCCCCTCCTGGGGACTCAGGTTTCTGGGAGGGGAGTTGTGTTTCTGTATTACCTTTTTACCTTGTATATTTCTGTATATAACTGTGTCTACTGTAAATATCTGCTTGTATCTTCTGCTTAGCTGTAAATACATGTTTTCTCTGTAGAGTGAAAGATATAAAAATCTTAGACTGTATTCTGAAATTATATCACAGAGTCATCTCCTGTTTGACAACAATTCTTTAACACCTGGTCTCCTATATCTCCAGCTACTTTTTTCTCTGGGTCAGAGCCCATTTCCTGCTATGTGATGAACAATCTCTTGTTCTGGTGCATCTACTTCTATCAGACAGAGGTAAGATTGCTTTGAGCATATCATTCTTCTTTCAGTGACCAACACTCCTACTTGATTAAAAAGTAGGAAGTGTCAGCCATCATAACAGGCTTCCTGTCACTCTTGAATTTTATTTGTCTCCTTTAGTCTGAGATTCAAAAGTCTGCTTTTGACCTCTCATGTATATCTGCTGTCACTACCATCTCTGGATTGCTGGCAGCCATTATCCACACTCTACTTTGCTGACAGATCTTCACCCTGTCTACCTTGATGACTGCTTTATGGAATCTGTGAACAATTCCTCATCACTGCAGTGGATTCTAGATTCCTTTGCTGTGTTTACTGCTTTATTTCTGCTGGGCTGAATGGCAAAATGCCTGTACAACGCTCAGCTTTTACCTTTTTGTTCAAATATTGCATAGTAGCTGTATTAATTTTTCCCACCCTGCAGAAACAGGAGGGATCCAGCATTCTGTCCTCTTTTCCTCTCCATTCCAATTGTGTCTTTCCTTTACATTCTTTAACCAGTTGATACCCAATAAATCATTGCTTCGTGATTTTTTCATTCTTATTGTTTCATACAAGCTGATGTTGTCAGATAACACCTGATTTTCAACAGATGTCCAAATAAAATACATATCGTTGTGAGATTTACAGTAGTTAGTGACATATTTGTTTACTAAGGTGCAAGATGCTTCCAGGAAATAATCTTTGGTTTGGATTCGTCAGTAGAGTTTGCTGAGTATGTTGCAGTCCTGATGAGGAGCAGAGCATGGGCAAAGGCTGCAGCAAAAATCACCATGAACCATTCACATTGCTAAGGGAGACCTGTTCAGATACTTCTCCTGTAATAATGCCACTGCCAGCATTGACCAAAAGCTCTAAGGCAAAACAAAAATCAGAGTTTAGAGACTAAATATGCATGCATACTCTCACTTCAAGGCCAAATCAGGACTACTACAAGGAGAGAGTAGGTCTGTATTCATGAATTAGACATGAGTTCCAAGGAACAAATAAATTGCTGTATGAGATTATTTGTACTGGTATTTTAAAGGGTTCAGAGGGCAATTGGTACAGATTCACATAGTGTTCTTTGATGAAATATAGAGATGTTTTAATGAATTTAGGAAGAGTATTGCTGATCATCTAAATATTTCATTGGTGAAATCACAGATTCCTAAGAGTTGTTCTTGTATTTCACATAAGAAATTAAAGATTACTTTGACTACCTAGAAATATAAGGTAATATTCATTACACTAGTTATATAAATCAGAGATCTTTCATAAATTCCTTAGTATTCACATTTCTTTCCCATAGTTTTTTTTTATGCTTAATACCATAAGTATCTGAAAAATTACTTTTTGCTTATGTAGATGATAAGGTCTGTTCCCTGAGGACCTAAAACTGAATTATTCAGTGCTCCATGACAATTCTCAAGACAAATTAAATAAAATTCAAATGAATCCTGATGATTTTCCCCTTATATTCACATTTTAAAACAATAAGCCCTGACAAGAAAGGCATTACCACCTCATATGGCCCAATTAGGAGAATGAAAGACTTGAGGCCATATTATTTGCTATGGCACTTTTGTGTTGATCTACATTGGAATGATTTGCCAGAAGTCTGGTTGTATTTCCAGCCTTAAAACTTGTGCACAGGGATTTGATAGTCTGAGAAGAGAAAAAAAGTATTTGGTGTAAAAAAATTACATGTCTCAGAAATAGATAACAGTAAAAATGGGGGTGGGGCAGTTGTCACATTCATTACACAGGATTATAATGATAGATATTCACGGCCCATTTACTTGCAAGCCACACTTAGTGACAGAGATAAAAGTTCAAACCTTCCGAAGGTCACAGGTAGCAAGTTAATCATATGAGATTAAACCAAAAAAAATTTTGTTCTACCCTGTTTTTAGTCTGATTTTGCTTATAATACTTTTTTTTTTTTTTAAGTCTTTGTCTAAAGCTGTTGCTCAATATTTATTAAAATGTTCCAATTTTGCAAGGTAAATTTATAAAATAAAAATTAGAGCTTAGTGTTTAAAAGCTGCTCTTTAGAAAGATAAACTGTCGCATCGGTGTGACTGACATTAATCAGTGGGATGAAATTCAACAAGGCCAAGTGCAGGGTTCTGCACTTTGGCCACAACAACCCCAAGCAACGTACAGGCTGGGGACAGAGTGGCTGGAGAGCAGCCAGGAAGAAAGGGACCTGGAGGTACTGGTGGATAGTAGGCTGAAGATGAGCCAGCAGTGTGCCCAGGTGGCCAAGAGGGCCAATGGCATCCTGGCCTGTATCAGGAACAGTGTAGCCAGTAGGATGAGGGAGGTTATTCTTCCCCTGTACTCAGCACTGGTCAGGCCACACCTTGAGTACTGTGTCCAGTTCTGGGCNAGTGCTATGGTCTAGTTGAGTGGACAGGGCTGGGTGATAGGTTGGACTGGATGATTTTGGAGGTCTCTTCCAACCTGGTTGATTCTATTCTATTCTATTCTATTCTATTCTATTCTATTCTATTCTAATTCATCAAAACAGATATATTCCTAGAATGACTTGTCAAAAACATCCTTGTCTTCATACAGGGTAAGTGTGACTAATTATGCAAGATTAATAATCTTAATTTTGATATCCAGGCAATTATTCTTAATAACTATGAAAACTGTTTATTAACATGAAAACTCACCAGAAAACTTATTCACGAGGTTCAAAAATGCACACTGTGGCAATTTATACGCACAGGGAACAGGCAAAACTAGAGCGCTTATTTCTTAGAGTGTCAAATGCAGATATTATACTGCAAGAGGCTTTGAAGTATTTACTCACAAAGTATAAATCAGATGGTACCCAAAGCACATGGAGGGGTGCCACGGGCTACAATGCCACAGGCATCAGAAGAGACGGGGAGACCCTTGATGCAAGCAAATTCAAACCGTTTCTTGTATTCCAAACATGTGTTTAAATACCTTTCATCACAAGGCTACAAACTGTATTAAACTGTAATTGGTTACATGTACTTGCGTTAGAAATTACATACTAATTGGTGTAGACATTCACCATATTCTCTCAACAACAAACACATACATTGTGTCTAAGCAATCTAAGTCAGCAGAGATAGGTGAAAACCACAGGCTCCAGCCTTGCATTTGTTTATATTTGTTACAGCATTTTTTAAGGTCATTCCAACCTTCTCTTTTATCTTAACTCAGTACTTCTGAGCTCGTGCACTCTCACCTGTCCATGGCTTATGTTCCAGTATTTAAAGTTCCAATAGCTGTACCATTCCAACAGAGGGCTTGCTGTTGAAGTTTCCCAGGCTCTTTTCTCAGGAAGCTGGGATTCTATAGCATTGTCTTTGACTTGGTCCTCTGGATGATCTGTGTATCTCCAGGACTCCCTGTCTTGACAGGAGACTTGCAGAGGGGCAGGCAGGATGCAATGCGGTGTGCAGTCTTGGCACAATGTCACGCTGGCTTTGCAGGCCGATTGCATGCAGGCATTTAGAGCCTGTTCCTGGTAAGCTCTCCAGGCAGATTCAGGATGCAAATGAAGCAGAAGCAGCCTCATGCTACCTGCTTATCTCTTTTATCAATATCCAGCCCAAAATTAATGGGGCATTGGACATAGGTTAGCCAATCAGAATGGCACTTTGCCAAGATTCACCATATTAGGTGAAGCCAGGGCTTTCACCCTCCCTTCCCACAGTTTCTTCCCCCCCCCAGGACAGAAAGAGGGGGAGCAGAAGAACATGTCTGAGCAAGCCAGGGCATGGATAAGCCCATGCTTGGCCTATCAGGCCCACTGCCTCAGTAAGCAAACTATAGTTCAATATCAGTGTTTTATTCAATCTAATCTTTTATAACTACTCATCAGCATAAAAGGTAAGGAAAGAGATCCATCTACCATTTAACTTGATCTTCTTGTGCTTTAGACAATGTGATGCTTTGGGTGTTCCTCGCCCCCCCACACTTTGGAAATCACCCAGACTAGACTCAGCCAGCTCGGGAAAGATTTGAATGAAGCTTATATTTACAGCTTAGCTCAATACACAAGGAGTATAGACAGAAATCTACAAGGTAAAAGGTAATACAGAAACACAACTCCCCTCCCAGGAGGGGCTTCCAACTGCCCCTTCACCTTCCCCCTACCCCTCTCAACCTTACCCCAGTCCCAAGGAAGAATGGAGGTTTGGCCAGGGGGTTAGGAAGCAAAGTGGGTTAATCAGAGAAATGGCAGAGAGGTTAGAGAGATGCAGCTCAGAGCTGCCCAGTAGGAGTATCTATGTTTTGATTCTTGCTCTTATACATCTCAGCAAGCCTATGAGGAAAGTAGACATCACCATTGTTTTCCTTTCACAGCCTGTGATCTAATCCTTCTCACCAAAACATTCTAGCTAGCTTCAAACTAGCACAGACAATTTGAATGAAAGCACATATTCATGCCATGCTATCAAAACTGTGGTTTTCCATACAATTTAATCAGAAATTAAAAAGCTATTAATGTTTGTTGATGTCACTCCCATTCACACATCTTCCATTTGTCATAAAATGCAAATATAACTTTAGTTATAGAGAATTTGTATTGAAAAAGTGATTCTCAACTGGCATTATAAAATCTTGTCACAGAAATGGCTTTAAACTGGAAGAGGGGAAATTTAAACTAGATGTTAGGAGGAAGTTCTTTACAGTGAGTGTGGTGAAACACTGGAACAGGTTGCTCGGGGAGATTGTAGATGCTCCCTCTCTGGAGATGTTCAAGGCCAGGCTGGATGAGGCCTTGAGCAACCTGCTCTAGTGGGAGGTGTCCCTGCCTATGTTGGGGGGTTGGAACTAGAAGATCTTTGAGATCCCTTCCAAAATAAACCATTCTATGATTCTATGATTAGATGGCATTATTTAGCTTTTCAGTACATATATTCTCTGTGAATGAGGACAAAGAATAGGCTTTGCTTCCTTCCTTGATATTAAGCCTCAACCATTTATTTCATTACTAATTTCCTAGAGAATGTTGTGTTTGTTAACAGTAGCCCTAGCAGCAGTGTTAACAGTGCTAGCAACCTCCTGTTCTGGTTCACAGGGATTTTGATTTCTTGTGCTTTATCTGCAGAAGTCAGAGGTGGCTCTTGTGCCTTAAATCTACATATGATGCATGATATGCTATGCCAATGGGTCCATAAGGAACCATTTCAGGTTGATCAGGAATGGACTTAATATGTGACTAATACTACAAGGTCATCTCTCTATATTCAAGACATCCATTTTTCTCACATTTGAAAATTCCACAAAATTCACTTAAATTTCATCATATTGCTTCAGCATAACAATGGGCTCAGGAAAACATCAGAAAGAAAGCCTGTCCCCTCACCTCTCACCCAGCACCGGTTTACTACTAATTAAGTGCCACCCTACACAAAGAAAAGTCTGAAATCAAATCTTGTGTCTTGAAGAATGAATACAACTTGCCAAGCCCTGCCCTTCTTGGCTAAGTGGACCTGCATACACACATGTAGGAGTAAACTCTGAATCTGGCCCCTGTTCCTGAAAATTGCAACAATGGCACAGATTGATAGACTGACACCTTCCAGGTCTCTCCTAGTTGATAAACTTTAAAAATACATTGGCAAAGTCAACATATGGTATCTTATAACTCTTTGATCTAAAGAAGTCAATAAGAGAAGTCATGTGAAGGTGGAGAGTGCTGACTATAATACTAATTTAATGAAAACCAGGCTAAAATTGCTTTAAATAGTCATCTCATGGATCGCCTGTAGCCATATTTATTTCTTCATCATCTTATGAGATTTATAAAGGGCAATCTTTGTTTAATAGCAAAATCTGACATTTACTGTTATGCCCCAATAGTGTCCCTTTCAATTTATGAAGTTGAAGTGCAATATATCTCTTTTTGGTACAGCGATATATGGTAACTGAGTTTGTTTCTCAAATATCAAGACAATGTTTAATCCACATCAAAGCAGCCGCACAGTGACTGGCACAAGGGATTTTCATGTAGTAAACACAAGTTTCGGTGTAACGCATCTGAATTTGACAAGAGTGAAGTACTGTCTGCAAAATGAATCCAAGTGATAAAAGAATGTAATCAAAGCTTTTCATAAAAGCAAAAACCAAATTGCTGTATTGATTCCACTAGTGCCTGTTGGAGTCAATTTTGTCTGCACCGTAGAACTCTGGATGGACCCTTATCAGATAGCTCTTGCCTTGGGTTTTCATCAAAGAATTGTTTGAAAGCAGTAATTCATCTAGTGTTTCAATGCAATATTGAAAGTTCTAGGCATCCAGCACACTTACAGCTGTCTCAAGAAGTTGTAAGGTCTTATAAAATAGTATCTTTTTGTATTTTATTTACTTTATGATTTCTGTATTTGTAGGGCTTTATTCATGTAGTGTTTTCAATATTTTCGTGGAAGGAGTATTTCCTCCAGAGTCATTTATGTTTTAAGATTTCTAAATGGTTTATGTCTTAAGAACTGGCAATGCTGAATGAATTGTAGCACCTGTTGAACTGCCAGCAGTGCCTAGACCGTGTGCATTAAAGCTGGCTCAACTTTCAGATGTCAGCTATTATCTCTGCCTTGATCCTGTCACAGGTGTCACACAGGACAGGTGTTAGTCAGATGTAAATGTAAATGTGATCGCAGTAGGCTCCAACCTGATATATTTATAAGTCATATAACACACAGCAGTCTTCAGCAGCAGATTTTGTTCTGCACAGGTACTGTCTGCAGCCACCCCTGCTGTTACAGTCATGTAAGAGACTCCCAGCAACACTACCTTCTCAGCCAATTTATTCTGAATTGCAGTAAGTGTGTTTATTCTTACAGCACAGAGATATTTGCACATTGTTTAAGCAAACTTGAGGTCATTTCACTAGAAAGGTGAAGTGACAAGTATGCTAGATTAGAATTTTTATTCTCCTTTCAGGTTTTGTAATGACTTCTTGAGGATGAAATCACTGTGGATAAACAGTCCTTTTTTTCCCCCTTAGTTTTATTTTTCTGGAATTCAGGGGGAAAAAATAAAATCTGAAATTAAAATTAAACGTTTTGTCTCACACCAGGTTCAACTTACACAGTGTCTCATGCCAAAGCAATCTTTGAGTGATGTTCACTAGACTCAATAAGATGAACACTGCCACAGGAATATTGCCTTTAGGTAACCATGCCATGGTCTAGTTGACTGGATAGGGCTGGGTGATAGGTTGAAGCGGATGATCTTGGAGATCTCTTCCAAACCTGCTTGATTCTGTGATTCTATGACTTGCTATGAGCCAGCGGAGCAAAAAGCATTGCTCATTCAAGCCTGATAGACACAATCACTGTTTGTCTAGAATGCTTTCTCAGTCAGTTCTTAGAGAAGAATACAGCATGAACTGGTTCTGGAAGTTTGAAGGTGACTGAATGCAGAAACTGCAAAATTTACACTGGCATAAACAGACACAGAAGTGCACTACAGCTGTGGCACTTGGGTTCATTTCAGTGTATACTCCCAGTCAGGTATCTGTATGTATCTTTGACTAATGTAACTTTTGTTCTAATTTAGACGTCTTAATTATAAAAATAATGGCAAACAGAATGTTATATTTTAAACAGAAATAGATTTAGGAATCTAACTTTAGCTTAGTGACTACCCCCAAAATACAAATTCCAGGACAGAAACTATCACCTCATTTTATCTGAGAACAACAAAAGCACATTGTTTTGGTTATCTTTACTCTATCAGACATGAAAGCATACCTTACATACACTTCTGAAGACACATTTATCATTAGACTCAATGTTGCTGGTTGGCTTTTGATATATCTCCTCATATTACTGTCCTGCATATATGTGCCAATATTACCACATATAAGCATGGCATGACCTAGCTGTTTCAAAACTAATTTAGGTGCATCTGTATCATATATGTATAGCTGTATGCAATCACAGTGGTTACAGCATAACAACTCCACACATGGCCACATGATGACACCTACGTTGTTTGCTCTTTGCTTTTCTGTTAATCTCATGTATCACCATCTTTACTTGGTTCCATACCTCCTTCTACCTCTTCAGGCACTTAACCAACCAATCCCCAGAATCAGAATAGATGTGTTTCTTGGAAATCTCTCAAATTTCTTTGTTACTTCTACCTCCTGTTTATTCCACCCTCTTTCAATCTCACCTAGTTGTAATTATCTTGGAATAACAATTAGAGTTTGATAACAATTATAATATCTTTCTCAATACTGCAAACGCATCCACTGTTTATACCAGATGTGAAAATGGATAGTGGAAACTAAAAAGGTCACTGTCAAGCTTTGGTGAGATTAAGTGTATTCACAGTGTTATAACCCAAATCACTTCAAAGTGTGTAATCCAGAGGGTTTGCTTCTTTCTTGTGGGCAAAAGGATGATATAAACATGTACTGCAACAGGCAATGGTATTAAGATGCCATTCCTACATTGTGTGAAGGCAACATCCTAAACAATGAGAAGGGATGGAAAAACAGAACAAAACAAAACCCCAAGCAAGCAAAAACTCATACAAAGAAGTATAAACTTTTTAATGTGTTCATTAGTGTTTAGCTTTTCAGTCCGAATTCCCAAGAAACTTGGTAGCAGACCTATAAATGCACAGCGTTACCATTTGACCTGTCTGACCAGAGCATGCACACCACAGTCCTATCCAGTCTGCGTGCTGAATTCCAGCCTCGTGATATTTTAGGGGAAGAAGCAGCTCTGTCATTATAGAGTGTTTCCTTTACTTCTTCCATGAAAAGGTCAGTAATGACAGGTCAGCCTCCAATTGTATAGTCTGTTTCCCTCTTGCCCTTTTCAGAGGCAGAATCCGTGCAAAACTTCTGAAATACCATGCAAGTTATAAGAAAGGATTAGAATAGTTTTGGAAGAAAGTGCTGGTTATCAAAGTCTTTTGAGTGAAAAATCATTCTGAGACAAAGGCTATTACAATAATCCTTTAAGTAGAGAAGTTTCCTCTCTAATCCACAGTGAACTTTCCCTTTAAACATGAGTCAAGTTGTCATTGTGCATAAAGCACCACAGAACCAGTTAGAGAAGTTAAGTTTACTTCTATCTTTCCTTTTATCTTTTTGTTATTTCTTGTTACTTTGTCTAAGCAGATCTTTTAAATACTGATTTTAAATGAAATGTTGATGATGGGAGGGGAAGCAAGAAAACCTCAATGTAAAGTAAATGACATATCAGCATATGATTTAATATACATAAACAGTGCTAATAATAGATCATAAAGTAAAAATTCTGCATTAAACATAGGATGGCAGTTCTGAAGTTACTATTGTCAAAAACTTGCTACTATAACATTAGACTTTGCCCCAAAGTAAGTAGTTATCCTGTGAGTATTTACGAATAACTAAAGGGGTCAGAAGCACAACGAGAGGATTTTTATATTCAGGAAGTCAAAACCTACACAGGTTAGGCTTGTTACCAGACAGCCTTTTTGCTTGTCACATTTCTTTTAAGATACTTATTAGTAGTCAAGTCAAGGAAAGGAAACAAGATTAATTTTAAGGTTGCTACACAGACATGGAGAACCCAAGACTATATTACTATGCACATGAAATACATATATCCTTTGTAAAGCAAACATTCTTTCCCTCCCCTCCTCCCACATACAGAGAAAGAACAAGAAGCCTCAATTTCCTGTTTAATTTCTGCCCTTGTTATTAATTACAGAGAGTTTGTGAGGATGGAGAAAGGGATGCATTCCTAATTTTTAAAGGAGTGATAGAATTCAGATCAACTCCAGTGAGAAGATGTCATGCCCTTCTCCACAATGTAATCTATTCTGACAAAGGCATCTAGCTCTTAGCATCACACACAAGATGCTATTTGTCAAATTGACCTAATCTTTTTAATAAACTGTACCTAATCTTCTGTAATAAACACATTAGGCTAACAATATACAGATGAACTTTATAAAAACCATCATTAAATTTGGGGTCAATGAGCCAGTAAAAAAAAAAAAAATCAGATTTAACTGGCAGTGGATACAACAGAGCTCTCTGAATGTCAGCAACGGTTCAGAGCAATGTGATCAGTGCATCGAGATGTAAAGCGTTTTCAATATCCATGTGAGACTGGTGAGATAAAAGACCACTGTAAAGGCAAGACAGGAATGAAAAAGACACTGATAAAGCGATGCAAAGCATTTTAAAGAACTTCATATTCCCCCAAAACACGAGAAAGAAAGGAAAAAGCATTAATATAGATCTAAAGAGAGCTTCCTTTATTTCTTCTCCAGTTATGGTCTAAAGGAGAGAAACATGGACCAGGAATTAGTACACTTTTACAAAAACGTTTGCCAAATGCTACCAAAGGTTTCCTATTCTCACCTTTGACAACACTGATTTATTTGTTAGCCAGGCCCATAAGTTGTGAAAAACTTCTCCTTTTATCTCTTTGAATTTACTGTGTCTAGACACTGTGGTTCTGGTCCATGACATCCTAGAATAATAGTTGATCTTTGTTTTCTGTCTATACAATCAATCACTTTTCTGCAGCTACGATCATCTGTATTTATATATATACCCTTCTCTTATCTGGCATCTTTCTCACACAATAACATAAACTTTTGTCCTTCTGGACTGTGCAACATGAAGATGCTGATGTCGCCCCATGTATTCAGCACTGATGCTGTTACTCCAAGAATATAATCTGAGTTCTTCTGCTGTTTTCACTCTTGTGGTAGGCCGTAATAGGCCAAAATAGGCCTGAACATGTCCTGGCTTGCCAAGGCATGTTTCCTGCTCTCTCTCCTTCTGCTGATGGGAGAAGCAACCACAGGAAAGGAAGCTAAAGGCCCTTGGTGCCTCCATGTCTGTCTAAACTTGTTTACAAGGTACCCACATGTGTTTATACACTTGTTTGTGTTCTGCCCTAAAAGGTGAAGGTGAAGCCCTGACTTCACCTAATATTTTTGTATTTAATATATTAATATAATAAAATATATTTAACATATTTAATAGTTTAATTATTTAACCATAATTAAACTTGGAAAAGTGCCATTTCTATTGGCTAATCTATGTCCAAAGGTCCATTAGACTCAGGCTACATTGATAAAAGATTTGAGCAAGTAAGGCAATGTGCTGACGCTGCCATTGCTTTCGCCTTAATGCGCTCTCTGCTTCTGGCAGTGTTTTGCCTCCCTGCTGTGTTACCTGCCATGCTTTACAGCATTATGCTCTGCTAAGCTATAAGGTAGCCCTACTGCACAATTACAAGCCCTGATCCTTCTGGCTTGTCTACCTGGAAACGCTTTGCTTGAGTTTCCCAGGAATAGGCCCCAAGTGCCTTGACGCGGTAGGCTTGCTGAGCCAGTGTCACACTGTGCTGAGATTGTACATCCGCAAGGCATCCAGCCTATCCCTCTTCAAGTCCTCTGCTGAGTCGGGAGCCAAGGGGACTCAAGATCAGGTCAGAAATCATCTATCTCTTTCCCCAGCGTCCTTGATAGTGCCTGGGAAGTTCACAAGCCACTCAATCACAGTATCACAGTATTACCAAGGTTGGAAGAGACCTCATAGATCAATGTCTGACAAGACACCAACAGAACTCCCTGCAAGTGTTTGGGTACTGTGTATTAATATTTTTTGAGTAAATGCTCAAAAGCCTCTTTAGCAAACCTGTAGTAAAACTCCGTAAGAAATTCCCTAATTGAATCCAAGCCTTCTACCTTATGCAGAAAGGAACTTCCAAGTCTATCCAGTGGAGAAGCACTATAATTAACTGTGGCAACCTCTCTCCAGTTCAATTAAGTTTAATGGGGTTTGTATTATTGCTAGTTATTTCTCAAGTGTTCCAGATTCTGTTTATCCTTTGTGGAATTTCTTTTCATGACCATTGCAAAGAAGCTGATATTGTTATTAAAAATTGCTGGGTGGGTAGCCAGAGTTCTGAATATCGAGATCAATAAACAATATTAATTTTGGAAAAAATCCTATCTCCTATCATTAATTAAAACCCTCCATAACAACTCTTTACATCAAACTGAAGTTTCATTTTCTTCCTAGGTCTTCTTCTGGCACTTCATACAAATTCCTATTGATTCATTTTTGCTCTTATGAATCGTATCTTTAAAAATATCAATCATTTCTCAAAGTGTATCTCGTGAAAATGCTAAACATTTAAGTTATCCCAGCTTGAACTGAAGAACTTGAAAGTATTTGTTTCTTCCAAAAGTCAGGTTTAGTTGTAAAATTAACTGGAAATATATTAGCAGGAAGCATATTTACTGGAAAATTTCAATGTGTAGCATAGACTTTGGACATCTTGGCATGCTTTGTAGAAAAGTTGATACATCTTGAAAGGATTTAGATCTTTTAGTACAGAGGATTTCCACCTTCTACACATCTGTTTTCTTCATTTGACACTAGCCTTTCCTGTCATGACTTGAATATTTGCTTCCTGTATCACCATCTTGTTGTAGAACACCTATAAACTATAATCTTATTCATTTAGCTTTAAAAATATTTACCTATTCCCAGCAGATTTGTTTTCCCTCTTTAAAGAAAAATTAGGCATTGTTATAATAATGTTTCTCATGTGTGACTTAGTAGAAATCTTTTAGGGACACATAGGATACAAATCAGAAAGGTAGGAAAATATCTCTTCGCAAAGCCATGACTGATTCTTCTGCACCACTGCCTTCGTTTTCTTACCAGTATCCAAACAACGCTTCCAGTTTCAGATCTTTTGTCTTCTAAACTTTTTAATTTACTACTCTGCTTCAATGTTTGTGTTTCCAGGATCTTCCCAGGAAAATGTTTTCAGTGTAGTTTTACAGAATGCATATATGTCTCACCTTTATCCCACTTCTCCCAGTAAATCCGTGCCTAGCTGATGCTGTAAACACAGCATCTGAGTCCATGGCTTCTGCAGCATGCATGTTGGACTAAGAATTGTGGTCTAAGTTCTAATGTCCAGTCTATTTTAATTAGCATTGTGCTGCAGGAAACGTCTCTGTTATTTTGTTAATTAAAATTTTATAGCTACCTGCCAGCAATCAGATCTTCTAGGGCAAGTCCCTTATATTTTGGTCAAGCATTTAAATGCCCCCAAATTTCTAGCTTCAAAAAGAATAAAACCTGAGGGGTCTAATGACAAAATTAGTTCTGTCATATTGTCTTTAACAGTACATGGAGAGGCACATCATTCCATAACGAAGGGTTTGAAGGGAGGATTTACATTTTTTTTTTGCTTCTTTGTTACTAAACTGGTCAGGGTTGTATATGGACATAAAACTTTTCAAATCTTAACAAAACAAAACAAATTTTTTTTAAAAAGCCTACAAACAATTAAGTGTACTTTTAATTGTACATCTACTCTTAGGTTGTTATTACACATTCCACTACTCTGCAGTACTCAAAGCATAGTCATATGTCTGAAACCAATTCCTGTAACATTGAGTGCTTCATGCTATTTGAGGGTGCAATATTTACTTTTCTGACAGCAAATGGAACAAGTCCTATGACCATAAAGTGTGGATTTTATAGTCCACTCTTTATAGTCCACATTTTATGGTCCACACTGGGCCTGCCTGGATGTTTCAGGCTGAGCAGGCAGAAATGGACATTTGGCTATCAGTTCTTTTCTCTGAAACGTGTCCTCAGCTGTACACAGAGCAAGCAGAGTATTAAATTATCTACTGTTACTGTTCAATACATCCATTGCCTGACTTGAAATATTGAGTATAACTTGTACAACAGTTTTGTGGTAGTTAAAGGCTTGTTAAAGGGACAAGAATGACTTCAGAAGACAAGCAAGGCTTGAAGCAGAACCTTTTTTTTTTGCCTCTCAAGTTGTTAAACATTTTGTCTGATGTATGAAGGGATCTTTTTTTATTAGTTAAGGTATTATAGAGCAAGGTTTCATAATGAGAACCCAGCTGATTTTTGTACTCTGAATTCTGACTTTTTACTCACACTATTTGCCACTCTTAGGCAATCTATAGGGTTCATCAGTCACAACCTGAGGGATGGTAGATGGATTTCTCCATATTGCCAGTCAAAGGAGCAACAAGTAAAAATGATAGATTTGAATAGTCCAGGCTGAACCTAAGAAAGTCCAAAAATAATCTGAGTGCATGCAGAAAATCTATTACTGTGGGAAAGATTTTTGAAGCACATTTCCGATGGAATATGTACTCTTAAAATGATCTTTCTGGGCTATACTATGAGTTTGGATTCATCTGTGACTAGGAATTATGTTTCTCCCAAAAATCTAACAGTTCTACAAAACCCTCAACAAACATAATAACAGCATTATTAAAAGGATAGAAACAAAATATATAGCACCAAAAGAAATACCTAAAAACTACTTTAGCAGATCTGTCATATCTACTACCACGTTGTACATTACCAACTATCACTTTAATTTTCTACTGAGACAGTGAATCCTAGGTTTCTGGTCTTATGAGCCATAGAAACTGAAGCAAAGCTATACAGTTTTTAGTTCATGATATCTTTGTAGTGTGAAGCTGATAGGACAGTGAAAATACCTTACCACTGCAAGGTAAGAGCCAAAGAACGAGACAAACTTACAGTGTCACACATCTACATACTGTATGAAAGAATATAAAAGTTAACAGATTTGTGTATTTTAAAGGCAGAAGAGGCTGCTCTGACAATCTAATCTGAATTCCTGAATAACAAAATCAAGTCATTTTAATTTATTCTAGAATTACTGGGGTTTTCCTATTCATAATATACTCAGTAGAATGGATCTATTAGCAAGTGTAGTGGTTTGGGTGTTCCCTGCCCCCCCCCCACACACACACTTTGGAAATCACCCAGACTAGACTCAGCCAGCTCTGGAAAAAAAATTAATGAAGCTTATATTTACAGCTGGCACAATGTACAAGCAGATATTTACAGTATATACAGTTATAGACAGAAATATACAAGGTAAAAAGTAATACAGAAGCACAACAGCCCTCCCAGAAACCTGACTCCCCAGGAATGGCTCCCAACTGCCCTTTCAACTTCTTCCACCCCTCTCAACCTTACCCCAGTCCCAAGGAAGAATGGAGGTTTGGCCAGGGGTTTAGGAAGCAAAGTGGATTAATCAGAGAGACAGCAGAGGGGCTAGAGAGACATGCAGCTCAGAGCTCCCAAGCAGAAGAACAACTCCTTTATCTGTGTTTGGATTCTTGTTCTTATACCTCTCAGTAAGCCTATGAGTGAAGTAGACATCAGCACTGTTGTGTAATCCTTCTCACCAAAACTTTCTAGCTAGCTTCAAACTAGCACAGCAAGGCATCTCCCAGGGAGTCTGGCATGCTTACACCTTAAGTGACCTCTTTTTTTTTCTTATTAACAATGAAAGACTAGACTAAAACTTTAAATTAAGAACTTTCAAGAGCCAAAAATAAAATTAATAACTCATTTTTATTGGAATTGATTTATTTTCACTGATGTTTGAAGTGGACCAAGTTATCTGGATTGGACAAGATCCTCTAGTTGATTGGATAGGGCTAGGTGATAGGTTGGACTGGATGATCTTGGAGGTCTCTTCCAACCTGGTTGATTCTATGATTTTAAGTGTCTTAGCTGTCTGGAGTGAGATGTCATGTCTATGTCATCTGACCAAGAGGATCACAGAATTGGAATCACAGAATGTTAGGGGCTGGAAGGGACCTAAAAAGATCATCTAGTCCAAGCCCCTGCCAGATCAGAATCACCCAAATCAGATTGCACTGGAACACATCCAGACGGGAGCTCAGTTCCTCAGTGAGCAACCTCAGGGATCCACCCTGGAACCATTCGCTGCCTTTCAGCGCCACAACATTTTTTCAGATTGCTTGAATTCTTTATTATACAGATTTTCAAAAGCCTGCTACATTAAACAGACCTCCTGAGTCTTTGAAACAGCATCTTTCAATTCGGTGGAGAGAAAATACAAGGCAATTTCTGATTATTTTTGTGCGGTTCCTGTTTTCACTGTTTAACATATTTTGCTTCGTGGATGTTGACAGCCTGAATATAAATAAGTAGTGAAAATCACCAGATGAATACAGATCCTTACCACGCAACCATTTATGGCATACATTTATAACCTTTCAGTTATCTCTCCTAAGGAAATAATGCATGCTGCCTCAGATTACGCTCTAACTATTCTATTCGTTTAACTATTCACTTCTGAAACTCTGTATAGAATTCTTTGTGTGATGTTGTATACTGTTATATTTAATACCATACTAGTTTATGACATACTTCAATAAATTTTTTGCACTTAGCTGTCTTCCTTTATCCCAGTATTGCTTGCAATGTAATAGCTTTCTGTGTGTCAATGATCCAATTCTATGGCAGATCGTGAGATAAGAAGACATGTGGATAAATGGCAACAAGAGGGGAAAGCAGGTAGTGAAAAATTCCCTTTACACAAGTCTCTTAATCGTGGTTAAATATTCAGTGTCTTTGCCAGTTTCTCTGTATCATCTGTCCTCTACATCTTGATAATTTACCTCACATGCAACTACAGAGTAGCCCAACAGTGATTACCTTTGTTTATTTTCTTTTCAGCATCAATGACACTTCATACTAGATGAAAACGTCTGCTGAGAAACAATACTGCAACCATTCGGATATCCAAAAAGAGAGAGAGAGAGAAAGTCTCCTTCAATTAATAACTGGATTTTAGTTTGCTTTCTTGACTTTACTGCCTTTGATATGTTTAGTGTTATCTGTTAGAGACAACTGCTGTGCTGGTAATCAGGTAAACAGCAGCACACTAGGATGCAGTCACTTGGCTGATATACAAGCAATGTGACAACTCCAAGGACAACATCAGTGCCGCCACTGCACAGTGCACTCCTTTTCTTAAGTGAAACAAAGCAATGCTCCATAGATAGGAAGGGTACTGTTGTGAGACTCTCTGCATCTGTCAGCATTCTCTTTTCATTTCATATTGGAATTAGTTCAGAAAGAAATTTGAAAGACACAAGGTAAAACAGCTCTTTTATTTTCTAGCCTAATGCCGTGTCATATTCTCTTTTCAGTCAGTAGATAAAAGATTAACAATTAGACTCCAAAATAGCTCATATAGAGCATAAGGAATGAACTATTTCAGAAGGCATGCTAATAATTAAAAATTAGCTGTTGTTTAAATGCCACCTTATTCAATAAATCTGACAGGGATTCATAATAACTTGGAACAAACAGATATCATCATGCAAATGTTACACAGCTTACTTGCTTCTGAGATGATAATTTACCCTTCCTCCTAAAAGGAAAAAAAATACATTACAGGGTGAAAGAAGGGTTAAAAGCTTCCAGGCTTCTCTACATTACGGAAAATGAGCTGAAATTTTTGAGAACCTGTCAAGCTCCGGAGAAGAGAGATTAACAGTATCTCTGTCCAGAGGAGCAAGATCTGTTCTCGTGGATTTCCGTGTTGTGAAATTAAGGTGCAAACGAGACCATAGATCACCACAAAACTATTAAAGGATAAGGTTGGGCAAAACAGAGGGAGAGAGGTAGAAGGGGGAGAGAGAGAGATAAAGAGAATGATGGAGAAGAAGAGAAAAAGCAGGGAAGGAAAAGAGCTGGGATCATATTACCCTCAGTCTCAGACAGGAGGGAGAGAGAGAGATGGGTGTGTGGCCCAGGGATGAACTTCTGTGGAGTTCGTCAGGGGTTCTTCTGGTGGTGGTGCAGCTCTGGTGGTCTGGTGGTAGTCTGCCCTTGGTGGTCTGGTAGAAGTGCCCCTGGTAGTCTGGTGGGAGTGCCACTGGTGGTCTGGTGGGAGTGCCACCCTTGGTGGTCTGGTAGAAGTGCACACCTGGTAGTCTGGTGGGAGTGCCACACTTTGGCAGTCTGGTGGGAGTGCCACCCCTTGGCAGGCATTCCTCCTGCCTTTTATACAGTTCTCTGCTCAATGTCCAGCTACAGCTCCCCAGGAAATCTTCCTGTGTGTTCTCCTGCATTCGCAGGGGTCCTGTGGCAATGCTGGGGGAGGGCCTCTGGCCCCTCATTGGCTGTACCTGTCCATACCCTGAATACACATAAGCCTTTTTCCTTCAGGGTAGCTGAGATAAGATGTAGGCATCCTGGGCATTCCAGCCAGGCTGAGGTCCAGGAGTTTCCAAGGTGTTGTTTGTTGATTTGCACCCCTGAGCTTTAGGCCAAGCACCTGGTCTGAGTCCTGGAAGGTAACAAAGACAATCTTTATCTTTGTTGGTTAGGGAGAGATGATGCAATCTTTATCTTGGTTGATGAACAAGACAGAGGACTCTCACAGAAGCTGAAATTTGTCATTACACTATGTACACTGTCACACTATTTCTTACAGCACTCTCATGTTTTTGCTTTCACTTCCAAACCAAATTTTATTTAAATTACATCCTCTCTCACACACTCATACACCCCAATAAGCCATAGAAATACTGAAGAAAACCTGTGTAAGTATCAGAAAGGTAAACTTGCTAAATGGCCCTTAAATCTGAGTGCTGGATTTGTTCTAAAATCACAGTTAAAAACTAAGCAAAGTTGATAACATATAACCCATATATTCCTCTTCTCCATACCCGGGACTCTGCCTCTGATGCATGGATTAGCTTAAACTCTTCCCTACCTCATCAGCAGAGGCAGCGAATCAGGTTGGCATCTGAGAAGCAGCAAACGCAGCCTCATTCCTCCACTCACAGGTAAGTTGGCAGGATTCCTCAATAGGTAGAGCACCAAGCTGGCTTCTCACTTGGTGACTCTTTGAATCACATTTTGAATGACAATTCACTCCTGCCTTTGCTAGGGGAGCCAAAGGGGAACCCATTCCCTGTGTCTGGAACTGGGACAGTTGTCTGGGTCTTCTGTGCCTTCTATACACACATACCCCACACTCTTCCTTTTTTCTCTCTTGCCTTATTCTTTCTATCTCTCATTCTGTCTCCACTCTCAGATAAATGGAGATTTCATTTAAAAAAAAAAACAACACACAGGAATCTGTCACTGAGGTACAAGAATAAAAAACAAGTTGTGATAACTTCATAGAATCATAGAATCATAGAATGGTTTAGGTTGGAAGGGACCTCAAGGATCATCCAGCTCCAACCCCCCACCATAGGCAGGGACACCTCCCACTAGAGCAGGTTGCTCAAGGCCTCATCCAGCCTGGCCTTAAACACTTCTGCATCTATATATTACAATATTATCACAGGGTCAGATAATATCAGATAATAAGGTGCTTACCTTATACATGATATGACAAAAGTAGTAAAAGTACTCAATATGAATATCAACTTTTTATAACTCCAGTTTCCGTAGATGAAATGACTCAGTATAATAGTCTTTCACATGTTCATCATGGGAGGAATTCTCATCCCATTGGAGATATTTGTGATCATCATCATGTTTTCATCAAGAATGTACAATGTTTTGAGTCATCATTTCATGAAAATA
This sequence comes from Tricholaema leucomelas, assembly GCA_013400475.1. Taxonomy (NCBI): domain Eukaryota; kingdom Metazoa; phylum Chordata; class Aves; order Piciformes; family Lybiidae; genus Tricholaema lacrymosa; species Tricholaema leucomelas. The sequence continues at coordinate 258,175 of WAAF01013954.1, forward strand.
GATAAGAAATTCAGAAGGGGACTGGCTTTGGAGTGTTAATAATCTGAATTTTGCTAAAGATATAATACTAATTATCTTTGTGTTTAGCTCAACCCTAGGATACATATATAGGCAGAACTAGAATTAATGTGTACAGTGAAAAAAGTAGATTAAAGGAAACTTCAGCTCTCACAGGAGACAAGAAAATGATAACCTGAGGAAAGACTGGAGTTTACTCTAGAAGATATATAGTATAGTCAGTTTATCCCTGTAAATCAAAAGTGACTTGAGGGTATTTTTGTGTAAAAATAACTCTTTGTTATTGTAACTTGAAAAAGAATAGAGATACCAGTAAAACTATTGATTTATGTTCTGTAACCTTCACACTACTAAACAGATTATTTTTTTCCCTCAAGAAAGTATTAATCTACTTTTTAAAACCATGGAAAAGGAAGGACTGTGTTACTTTGATTGATCTTTTCAGGTAGATATCTATCCTCAAACTCCAATTTTGCTCAGCCAGCTCAATGGCAGAACTTCATCTCAAGGCACTTGTCACGTGGAGAAGAATGTAGAGGAGAAGTGCAGGGAGACCAAGAGTAGTAGAGTGAATAACACTCCTAACATAATTTCACTGACTTCATTAAGATTCTCTCCAAAACTCCACGTGCTCTTTGGTAGGCTTCTACTTTTAAGACAGAGGCACTGAGCTTGTGAAAGCATGAAAAAAATTTATGGTAAAACCTCTTGTCAGTGGTACTGTCAGAATGTTTTGAAAGTGAAGTAATGTTTTTTGCTACAAAGCTAACTTGAATCTCAATCTTAGGATATTTTGAATGACCAGAAATTGAGGAATTTCCAGGACAATGGCAAGATATCAACATTTCAAGATTGTACCAGCACCCAGATTTACAAAAATCAGAGTCCTAGTTCAACTTACATTCTCTTTCATGTTTCTCCTTCTGAAGGATGTAGGCAAATACTTGCAAAAGTGAATTTTGTAACTAGTATATGTTGTCTTCTCTTGAGAATTTGAGACCCCCAAAGACTTCAAAACTGCCCCGTTCATCAAAAAAACTGAAATGTGTGCAATGCAATGAAGAATGTGTCCACAGAATAGATGATTTCACATGTCATGTTGTCTTAACTTGTCTTGTCTTAGCACAGAGATAAAGGACATTTTCATCTGACATTTTAGTTCAAGGAGTAGAAATCTCTAGGAATGTAGGAAGTATATGATCAATTTAATAAAGTAGACATCATAGAATCATAGAATCAGTCAGGGTTGGAAGGGACCACAAGGATCATCTAGTTCCATCCCCCCTGCCATGGGCAGGGATATCCTACCATAGATCAGGCTGGTCAGTGCTTCATCCCTCCAGGGATGGGGCCTGAACCACCTCCCTGGGCAACCCACTGCAGGGTCTCACCACTTTCAATATGGTTTCACTCAAATCAAAAGACTATTAAAAAATCAGTACATGCTTACACACTTTTCCTTAAATAGGGTGGAAAGAAAGTTTCTACCTTGGATATAGGAGGAGTAACCCTCCCAAGACATTTAGATTCCTTAACTAACAGATTTAAAGCCATAGGACATTAAAGATATGAGAAACTCATTTAACTTTTCTTTTTAAACAAGGAAAACATATACTTACAATTTTGTGCTAGTTTGAAGCTAACTAGAATGTTTTGGTGAGAAGGATTAGATCACAGGCTGTGAAATTAAAACAATGGTGATGTCTACTTCACTCAGTCTCACTGAGATGTATTAGAATAAAAAGCAAAACATAGATAAAGTCACTTCACTCTCGGCTTTGCTCTGGGCTCTTCGCCTGCTGGGGAGCTCAAGCTGCTGGCTGAACTCCGTATTACTCTCTAACCTCACCCTCCATTTGCTTTGGCTGATTCACCTTGCTTCTTAACCCCCCTGGCTGAGCCTCCATTTCTTCCTTGGGACTGGGGTAAGGTTGAGAGGTGTAGGGGGAAGGTGAGGGGGTGGTTGAGAGTCCCTCCTGGGGACTCAGGTTTCTGGGAGGGGAGTTATGTTTCTGTATTACCTTTTACCTTGTATATTTCTGTCTATAACTGTATATACTGTAACTATCTGCTTGTACATTGTGCCATCTGTAAATATAAGCTTCATTCATATTTCCAGAGCTGGCTCAGTCTAGTCTGGGTGATTTCTAAAGTGCGGGGGGGCGGGGGACACCCAAACTACCACAACAATTTTTATAGTGAAAGTTTTACATTTAATTTAATCTCTGCATTCATGCAAAATTTACAAGTGACCTGTGATTGCACCCACAGTTTATTTATATAATTCTATTCAAATACATATAAGATATGTGCTCTGCTATTTGAGGAAAACATAAGATAGGAAGAAATTACATTCTTAGATAAATGTTCGTAGGCTTACTAAAAGACGGCACAACTTTCTATGCCTATTGCAGGCAGACTTAACCTTAGCCCAGGCTGTTAATACAAGGTGTAGCATTTTAATAATGTAAATAGCTGCACATTCTGGTTGATTATAAGAGTGTCTGCCATCAGATAATATTTATTTTTAATAGCTTTCAAATATCAAGATAAAGCAGCCATCAGTGTCTCATTGCTCTTTCATTAGTGCTTCATTTGGTTAATATTCATTCAATTTCTGTATTGATTTGTATGCAAGCTGTAAAATAAAATCACTTAATTTGATACATTAATGTAGTTGTATTGCAATGGGTGGCAAACAGATTGTGGAGATTAAATAACATGCTTTATGCAGCAAGGCTTAGTTTAATTTGTTTGACAGCTGAGGTTTTGTACTTGTAATTGCAGACACTGCAAATGGAGCTAAACAACATTGTGCTGCTGTCCATGTATATGAGACCCAGAACTGATGTGAATTTCAAGGCCTTCCGACTCTGAAAATCATTGTGCTGGCTTTTTTTAAACTTCTTAGATTACATTTTGATATAGTAATTAGGAGAATGCTACAGAAATAATTCACATGCACTTGCTTGACTGGGTTCTTTGATGTGTTTTGAATACTTTGTATTAATATGGATTTAAAATTACATCCTGGCCTGTATCAGGAATAGCGTGGCCAGCAGGACTAGGGAAGTCATTCTACCCCGGTACTCAGCACTGGTTAAGCCACACCTTGAGTACTGTGTCCAGTTCTGGGCCCCTCAATTTAAGATGTTGAGGTGCTCAAACATGTCCAGAGAAGGGCAACAAGGCTGGTAAGGGCTCTGGAGCACAGCCCTGTGAGGAGCAGCTGAAGGAGCTGGGGGTGTTTAGTCTGCAGAAGAGGAGGCTCAGGGGAGAGCTTATTGCTCTCTACAACTACCTGAAAAGAGGTTGTAGCCAGATCGATGTTGGTCTCTTCTCCCAGGCAGCCAGTGACAGAATGAGAGTAGGACACAGTCTCAGGCTGTGCCAGGGGACATTTAGGAAAAAAAATCTTCACAGAAAGAGGAAGGGCATCGGAATGGGCTGCCCAGGGACACGGTGAAGGCACTGGCCCTGGAAGTGTTTGAAAAGAGGCTGGATGTGGCACTTGGTGCCATGATTTAGTTGATTACATGGTGTTGGGCAATAGGTTGGACTTGATGATCTCAAAGGTCTTTTCCAACCTGGTTAATTCTGTGATTCTGTCATTTGTGACGAAGTATAAGCTCACATGACCTAGTCTTAATTACAACTTTACAACTGATCCTTTTGTTTTTTTTATTTCTTTTAGTAATCATTAAGGCAACTATTCAGAAAGTCACTCTTCCTTAGAGAACTCTTTTTCACTTGTTGCAACTTCATTATAAATGAAACCGAAACTACAGGCAAACAAATGCTGAAGGCTGTTTCTATTGGGATAAATGTGGGATATGGTGTGCTAAACTGTGTTTCTCACATCAGCAAAAAATTAACAATTTCATCTCATAGGAAGCTAGTGAATTACTCCAGAAGGAATCCCAGACACAAATTTGCATGCATACATTATGTGTCCTGAGTAACCTGGAAAAAGTAAGGAAGTAGTAAACCAAAGCGACAGTGGAGACATACAAAGTGAAACTGATCTGCAGTCTTGCAGAGTGTGATGGTTTGGGTGTTACCCATCCCCCCACACTTTGGAAATCACCCAGACTAGACTCAAGACAGCTCTGGAAATTGAATGAAGCTTATATTTACAGCTTAGCACAGTATACAAGCAGATATTTACAGTATACACAGTTATATACAGAAATAGACAAGGTAAAAGGTAATACAGAAACACAACTCCCCTGCCAGAAATCTGAGTCCTCAGGAGGGGCTCCCAACCGCCCCTTCCACCTTTCCCCTACCCCTTTTAATCTTACCCCAGTCCCAAGGAAGAATGGAGGTTCGGCCAGGGGGTCAGGAAGCAAAGTGGATTAGTCACAGAAATGGAGGGTGAGGTTAGAAAGAGAGAGATGCAGCAGAAGAAGTAGTTCTGCCTTATCTATGTTTTGATTCTTCTTCTTGTATCTCTCAGTAAGCCTGTGAGTGAAGTAGACATCACCATTGTTTTTCTTTCACAGCCTGTAATCTAGTTCTTCTCACCAAACATTCTAGCTAGCTGCAAACTAGCACACACAGAAAGATACACAGGGGCTGATGCTTGTAGACACTGCAGAGATTCATTTTCACAGCTGCCTATTTTAACATAGACTTCATGAAGTTAAGTAAGCCTGGCAGAGACTCCTTTAAAAGTTTGCCATTATAATGTAAGAAGCATTATTTTCTTTAACAGAAAAAGCAGCTACAGGGAATGCTACTACATAATGTCCTATTTAGAGGGTGGATAACATGTAACTTTAGCTCTTTTTATTAGTTATATCCCTGAATAAAGAGTACAGACAGTCTCTCTCATCTTCTTGTAGGTCGCTGAGAGGCATTTGACATCTTTACTGTTTTTTGAGTTCATTAGGCATAAAGGCGGCACTGGAAACATGTCTTTCCATGTCAACACAGCACTAGTGATGTGAACAGTCAGCTCTAAATGTTTGCTTGTTGCCCAAGCCCAGGCATACCTGCTGAGAAGAACCTCTGATTTAGTTCTTGTCATGTTAGATCAGTAGATATGTCTCATTCACTGTGAATACAGCAAATACTGTAACACCAGAAATGTTGAAAGGGAAACAGGAAGATTCTTCATTTGCAAATTAAAGAAAGGAAAAAGGAATCAGCAAACAGATGTTTGCTAGAAGTATGGAAAACACAGTTAATTTTCATTTTTACATGGTCTGCAGTATAGATAACTGGTGTAAACCAGGTATCATTTTTCTGTGCTTTAAAGGCAGGGGAACTGACCAGCTACAAAGATTTACAGATTTTTACATGAAGTATGAAATTTCAATGGAAGTAAGAGCAGCTAATGTTGGGACTGCGATTCACATGAATCATAGAATCATAGAATCAACCAGGTTGGAAGAGACCTCCAAGATCATCCAGTCCAACCTAGCACCCAGCCCTAGCCCATCAACTAGACCACAGCACTAAGTACCCCATCCAGTCTTTTCTTGAACACCCTCAGGGACAGTGACTCCACCACCTCCCTGGGCAGCCCATTCCAATGCCAATCACTTCCTCCTAACATCCAGCCTATACTTCCCTCGACACAACTTGAGACTGTGTCACCTTGTTCTATTGCTGGTTGTCTGAGAGAAGAGACCAACTCTTACCTAGCTACAGCCTCCTTTCAGGTAGTTGTAGACAGCAATGAGGTCCCCCCGAGCCTCCTTTTCTCCAGGCTGCACACCCCCAGCTCCCTCAGCCTCTCCCCATAAGGTTTGTGTTCCAGGCCCCTCACCAGCTTTGTCACCCTTCTCTGAACAAGTTCCAGCACCTCAACATCTCTGTTGAATTGAGGAGCCCAGAACTGGACACAGTACTCAAGGTGTGGCCTGACCAGTGTTGAGTACAGGGGCAGAATATCCTATTAATAGTTAACCTATTTCAGCACTTTAACAGCACAAATATTTTTTGTTAATCTTCTCTGAAACAAACAAACAAACCCAGAACAAAACAAAACAAAACAAACAAAAAAAAAACAAAAAACAAACCAATCCTCATTAATGTTTATGTCCTAAAAATTGTGACTTCAAATACTTACCTTCTATTCATTGCAATTAGTAGCAGATATCTCAAAGTTAGATATCTCATCTAAGCAAACCATCTAGATTACTTTAACATAGCTTGCTATGTTATTGATCATCTTACAACAATCTCTTTGTTATTTTTATTCTATTTCAAATTAAACTTCTTCCTATTCCTATCCATAGTTAACTTTTTTGCCTGCACACTGATCTTATCCCTGATGTGCTTATTCCTTGCATTATGCCAACATTGAATGACTCTACCACAGTGACTTTCATCCTTGGGAAAAAAAAGTGGCCTTTAAAGCTCCTGCAGTCGAATCGATTCTGCATAGTTAACTAAGGAAAGAAAAGTGCACCACAGAACACTCGCAGAAGCCTATGGCTCCACAAGTCTTTAAACCAAAGTCGACAGTGATGGTGAATTATAATGGTAGAATTATAGAACTGTCAGGGCTGGAAGGGACCTCAGTGATCATCTAGCTCCAACCCTCCTGCCATGGGCAGGGACATCTCACACTAGAAATCTATATAGTTTTCAGTATGCATTTCTACTACTGCATCAAATTTACAGGAGGCAAATGTAAGGCACCTTTGGTCCCATTCAAGCTCCTGAGAATACCAGATCTGGAAGACAAATTAACCAGGGACTAGAGAATTTTCAACATCGAAACAAACTGTCTGAAGTCACTCTAGAGAGTGCAAAACTGATGTGAACTGCTCTTGTAAACTGGAATTACCCAAGGGCCTGCCATTACACAGTAGCATTCCAAGAGACTGGTGAATGTATAAACCTTTCTGCTCCATCTCCTCACCTTTAGCAGCCAGAGTTTGCAGTGTGGCTTCAGGCTGTGAATGAGCAGAATGTGTTTTGTGATCAGCCTAATAGAAAACCATAGAGAGAGATTGGTGGCTGTGGCTTGTGGCTTGCTCCCTTGTTTATCACGATCAAATACTTGCAAAGTCATGGGTGTATATATATATCCTTTAACTACTATTTCACTTTTTATGTGCCATTATTGAAAGCTTTTTTAATAGGAAAAATATTATATCAGTCAGAGGAAAGGAAAGAACTAAACTTTCAATTATTTCTAAATCAAACTTTACTAGTTTTGAAGTCATCTAAATGGATCCCTTTATAGTATAATGCTTCGATGCCATTTTAAGTAACTTCACAGGCAAATGATTTTGAAAAAGAAACTCAGGTACAGTGTAATTTAATGCACCTGAGGCCTTAACTGCACTGAGTAAGGATAGTCAGTGAGCCTAAACAGAGCAGAAGCCCTCCACTGCCTTCCAAGTATTTGCTGCTTTTTAAAATTTGTGATGTAGTAGTAGGCAGTTGTGGTTTCAGGTCAGATCTCATTAGATTATATTGCTTCACATTATGTAACCGCTAACAGATGAAAATTCAGCATTTTAGCTATGCACTCCTCACCATGGCAAATTCGTGATCAAGCTGAACATTGACATAATCTGTACATGTCAAAACACACTGAATTTGATATCAGGAGGAGCCTGGATGTAAAGCCTATTAAAGTCTAGGGGAGGAATTTCCAGCTTTCAGTGGATTGTGAAAAAGAAGTGACAGCATGCTGATGGCTATCCTGTCAGAAAGCAAAACTATACAACATTATCTGAGACAAGTCAAACTTGGGTTGTTTTTAGGATTAAACGGTAGCTTTGAAATGCCTCAAAGCAACCGCAGGCCAGAAGAAGCATGAAAACAAGAAGAGGTCTGAGGTACATGATCTCCTTCCAGCCTAAGAAGCAAAGGGAGGCACTGGGAAGGTAGAAGTATGAGTCTTACCACTCCTTGGTAAGTGGGCACTTGATAAGTGTCACCCCTATACAGACAAGGGACACGTGAAAAGACCTTCTGCCTGCAGAATTGTGTAAATTGGGTGACCTCTGCCTTTTCTTTAATACGAGCTACCAAAAGACAAAATAATGGAAATAAATAAAACTGGCAGCTGTCTCTGAAAGGTTTTCTTAGATCACAAAACACTGTCTTAGCATGATCTTATTTTTAGAACAGATTCCTGGATTTTGGCTGAGAAAGACTCAAATGCTCAGGAACAAATGTTTTCACATTAATTGTGTCTTTTCATGAGTGGTCCCTTTGTTGTGGTTTTACACCCAGCCCAGCAATTTTCACCGGTTGCTTAGGTAGCAGCAAACATTCTTTTGGATGACAGGAAAATGTCCTTCTTTCTATGAGTTCTGAAGCTTGCCTGCTCCCCTCTCAGTTCTCACAGACTCCATTCATACCTCAAGACCCTTTTTCAGGCCTCATTATCTTTACCTACTGTCACACTTCCTGTCTAATACCAGCAGAAAAAAAACCCAACCAAGTAACAGTCAAGAGGATCTTCCACCCCTATGCTGTGATAATCAGCAGCACAGCTACCAAACTTTCCAAGGATACAAAGACAGTGACGCCACATTGAGCAGATGCAGTGCCCTACAGTTTCAGCTATGCCCCAGAAGGAAAGAAAAAAATAATTTCCTCTTCCATTATTTTGATACAGAGAATAAAAATAATAACTTGCAACTAAACAGACCCAATTCCGTAAATATGCATACTGAATAAACCAGAGGCAATCTCAGTCAGATCACTGCCATTTCACAAGCCAAGGAGTCTAAATTTGTTCAGTGTGCCATTTGATGCAAATTTTTCCCCAAGTCCTGATGGGGAGGCAATAATCCAAATGTATTCCTGTGCTTAACTTGTATTTATGGATTGGCTGTTTCTATAGTTTTCTCTAGGAACTGGCTTTACTGATTCCTAATAGGAATCTCCTGTAAGAAATTGAAGGTCAGAAATGTTCTTATGAAAATCATTTAAGTAAGGCATAGGGAATGTTTTATTTTGTTATTCTTTTTATTCTTTCCTTTTTCTATATTCCTTCTTTTTAGTTTTATTTTTTCTTTTTTTTTTTTTCAATTTCCTATTCTTAATATCTGTTAATGACATATAATTAGTCTCCTTCTACAGAAACACCTTAAAGTTAATTTATGATTTCTATATTAAGGTACTGTTCTGCTAAATTAATCCCATTAAGGACTAGGAGATTATACATAATTCACCACACAGTGATCAGATGTGTCTGACCTATGTCATATGCTAGGCTGGGTTAAAGCAAGGACCGTGAGGCAGCTGAGACACAGTTTCTTTTCAAGAAGGACATCCAAAAACGATTATACAGTATAGGACAAAACATTTGCAGAACCCAAGCTACCTAATATGTATGCAGGAAAAGCAATCGTTCTGGCAGAATGTGGCCTTCTAGTAGTGTAGCTGTGCAAAGCAGCTTGAATTAGAATTAGGTAGCCAGGAGGATCGCTTCTTTCTGTTTGCATATCTAAATTTGATGAGCCTGCAAGCTTCTTACAGAGAAGAGGGAGGGAGGAGAGCAGCACCCCTGTGTCTTGCTTTAGAAAAAAAAAAAAGTGTGAAAGTGAAATTTTATTCATACTTAGTGTTGCATCAACTAAAATAAGAGAGATTTCTATCCATTCTCTAGTGTTCTATGGCATGGTTAAAAAGGCAATCTACTAAATCTTCATGTATTTCCTGGTTAATTTTTATGCAGTCCAATTATACTGCTACAGAATCCTCAGAGTAATCCTTATAAAGATTGCAAGTATAAGAATAAATCCTACTTTGAGTTTAGGTGGGTATGTACTTGAGGTCTTCCTCAAAGGCCTTAGGTACTCTAATGAGCAAGCATCCACTTTCTCACATGCTTATAGTCAAGTATATACTAAACCTTCTGAGGTTAGATTCATCTCACATGACTCTGCTTTTGTTAAAGTAATATAAAAATGGGGAAAAAAATACATAAAATGCTTCCTTCAGATGCCCTCAAACAAGCTCTTAAAGTAGTCCCAAAATCAACTTAGAGTAGCTCTTCAACTGTTAATTCCGTGCTGGTATATAATTGCACAATGTTTCACCATATGGGGCTGGGTGATAGGTTGGGCTGGATGATCTTGGAGGTCTCTTCCACCTGGTTGATTCTATGATTCTATAATTCTATGATATAGAATTCTATATATGTAATAAACCAGAAAATACTTGGATACCACATATACTGTAACAAACACTCATTTCTCTCTCACATCTCATAGATTATTGTCTAAGAAGCAGAAAAGTTGGTGGTCTCAAAGATGGACACTCTACTGCAAGTGAGGTCTCACCACAGCAGGATGGAGTGGCAGAACCATCTCTCCTGACCTCTTAGGCACTCTTTTCTTGATGCAGCTCAGGGTGCAATTTATTTTCTGTGCTGCAAGTGTGCATTGTTGGCTCATGCCCAGATTCTCATCCACTAGTACCTTCAAGTACTTTTCTGCAGGGCTGCTCTTGATTTCATCATGCCCCAGCCTGTACTGAAGTCAAAGAATGCCCTGGCCTAGGTACAGGACCTTGCATTTTGCCTTATTGAACCTCATGGGATTCTCCTCAGCCCACGTCTCAGTCTGTCTAGGTGCCTCTGGATGGCATCCATCCTTCAGTCTTATCAACTGATTACTCATCTTGGTATCATCAGCAAACTTGCTGAGGGTGCACTCAATCTCAATGTCTATATCATTGATGAAGTTATTGTGCACCACTGGTCACAATACAGACCCTTGAGGGATACCACTCGTCACATCTGGATGTTGAGCCAATGACCACTGCCTTCATGCTTCATGCTTTGGAGAGAAGACAGACATTATGTTAGGAATAAATGCCTGTCAGAGAAGGATAGAATACCATACTGTCCTTAATCTTAAGGAAGAGAAAAATCTTTTTTCTTACAGTAGCCTGGGTAAACAGAATTCTGCTTTTGATAGAATGTCAACTTGATGTAAAAATCGTAATTATCATGCTCATGCATTTATATACTCTCATCTTGTGCTGAAAATACACCATCAAAGCTGCACATTTTTGCAGAGGTTTTAGGTGAAGAAAAAAATCCCTGGTGAAAAAAAAAAAAAGGCAAAACAAACAAAAAAGGGTCCCTTCCATATCTCCCATCCCACTTTATATTGTGGTATGTTTTGATTGAGATTCTATTGATTTGCTGTTTTTTTTTTTTCCTTTGGCAGTTTTAAAGTTCTTTTACTGGTGTTTCTTAGATTACTGAATCAAGGTGGAAAAAAAATCACCCCAAAGCTATTCTGAATAACTCTCTGCAAAACTTTTATGTAATCACAGGCTTCTCCTTTGTTTGTTTTCAAAAAGGGTTAATGTAATTTACTTTGGGCACTTTAAATATGCAAAGCACATCTCACAAAATAGAGAAGGTCTGTTCCTTATATTAGAATCCATGCAGGTATTTTTATATAAAGGGATATATTTTCAAAGCTCTACAAAGGAGGCATATGCTAAAATCTGTTCATGTATAACAGGATTTGTGCTAATCCTGCCCACACACTGCTTTGAAACTATACTCTCCTCTGGTCCTAATATCACAGAATCATATCATAGAATCAACCAGGT